>CM060633.1:23351053-23951053 GCA_030578275.1 Meda fulgida | reverse complement strand
TTTCCTAACAAGCTGATGATCTGAATCAGGTGTGTTAAATGAGGGAGACATACAAACTGTGCAGAGCTGTGGGTCCCCAGGACCAGGATCGGGAACCACTGTACTAAGGTACACATGGGAACTTACGCGTGGCAGTCGTCGTCATGCATTCACCACATTAGAATATGGAAATACGCTGTAGTGTAGGTGAATATAGCGATATAGCGCAAGAGTTGTATGAACTTTTATGACACGTATGGTGCTTTTTGTCCATAATTTTAGTGCTAAACAGCCGTGGTAATCTTTTACTGTCATTGTATGGAAAAGAGAGCCTAGATATTCAGCTAAATGTCTGCCTTTGTGTTTTATGGAACGTTGGAAAGAGTGAGTTTAGTTTTGGGCGAAGTACTTTACACATTATATAATTAAATCATACTTGTTAATGATATTCATTGTGAACCAAGTCTATAAAAACGTTTTTATATACTGTGTTGACATTTCAACTGGGTCAGTAATAGCCTATGCTTTTTAAGTCCAAACTGATTTGTAGCATATTGTCTGCTTGGATAAACCTGGGGTTATGTGCTTTGTTAAAGGGCACAGTGGCGTTTTCTTGGGTCACTTCTCAACATAACTAAACCTCAGAGACTTCACAATTAAACAACCACTACCTTATCTTAGTCAATTATTAAATGGCCGCCCTTAAATGAGAACTAAAGCAATCATTTAGCCAGCGATTTGAGCAAACTGATCCATAGTAGTGTAGTCAATGTCTGATGCTGTTGTGCACACTGAGTGCCAAGTAATTCCCATCAGAGAATGCATGGATCACTTTCATAATTACCTTCAAAACACATCATAATAATGCAGTGACTCACTGGGTTTATTAAACATACTTTCTGACATGATTTCCAGATGATTTTTATCAGTTATTGTGAAGGTCATGGCCGCAGGAATCGAGATGAATATTTTTCTGCACATAACAATGTATTCGTGTTTTCATTTGGTTACTAACCTTAAGAATTTTAATCAGATATTAAACCTTTTAGAATATGTGAATACCATATAAATATTTCATATGAAAATGTGTAGAAAGAGAAATTTAAGAAACAGTTCTACCTTATTATCCTCAATATTTCACGAGGCTGAGAAGTGAGTAACAAGTTTTTAATGTGCGATTCATGTCCTCCAGATGTGTGAATTGCACCCTTCACAACTAATTGACAGATCAGTATTCTCCATGCTCACCAACACTCTCACACAAATGGGTTCAAGTATCCAGAGCACCACCGAGTGGTCCAAGCTATAAGTGCTTGTTAGCCTTGCTCTTTATTGTAGTTTAGTCTAATAAACAGTCATAAACAACAACCTCATATAATAGTTTAATTGTTTAGTGGTAAAATGGCAATGCAGCAATCTGAGATTATTCTTCATTGATTAATGATGTGTCCTTTATACGTTGAAATAAAAACTGAAATGTATGATTAAAGTGCTTGGTTAAAGTGAATCAGTTGTTAGAAAATCCACTGAGCATTATACCTGTTGTAGATGCATATATGAAAGTGTATTGTAGCAGTTTTTCACTTGTATGTTATTTTATCAAGTTTCTGTGTCTGTTCTCAGTCGGTGGGACAGGCGTGCGACATGCAGTCACAGCCAGTGACGGCGAGGACTTGGTGGTGTGTACGCGTGCCGTTAGCGCAGTGTAGGGAAACATTCATGGGCACGGTGCCTGTAGCTGAGCAACACACACACTCGCTCTCAACCTTGTGCTTGTCTAGAGAATACACAGACTTGCTGCTACACTTTCCCTGTGGGTGAGAGAGAAAGACAGACGGGATAAATGATATGTATATAGCCTCATTATATTGTTGAGAGTTTCATGGTAGAATATATTAAAGTGCATCGACTCGCCTCGCAGTAAGTGAGTTCTATCTTCTCTTCTGATTGGCAGTCGTCCACACTGATGTAATTCAGAAGACCCACAGTTCTTCTGCACTCTGGCTCGGTACCTAAACAAACATTTAACATATGCACACATCAAGTTCAGATCAGACGGATGGAGTTTATAAACTGAGCAGGGCTGCGTTTCCCAAAGGTACCGTGAGCTAAGTTGTTTGTAGAGTCCATTGATGGCAATGGTTTTACAATCTACTAAGGCTTAAGATGCTTTTGAGAAATGCAAGCCCCGGATGTTCCGGTGTTTAGACTTACACATCTCACAGCAGGTGTCTTCAATCTGGCTTATTTTACCCTGTGGATAAAGGATACATAGTTTAACTTTTATCACTGTGCAACACAATACATATAACATATTCCTGGATTGATGTTTAGAGTTTGGTAGATTATGACTAAAGGAATCGGATTTTTTTATTTGATTGTGTAATAATGTTCTACACTGTAAAACCCAATTGTCAGGATAACTCATTTCAATTGAGATAACCAATTGCTTCCATCCATTTAAGCTTAGAAACCAATGAGTACTGTGAACTTATTTCATTTGAGAATATTTCCTAATATAGAGTTAAACTACATTATACACTCCATTCAGAAACATTAACTTAACCCTCTTGCAGTTGGTTTCTAACTACAGAACAACATAACAGAATATTAAACACTAACAGTCTATATTCTCTCTATATTAATAGTGTGCAAAACACATAAAATAACATTTAATATCAACATTTACTCTCCTTACAGAGTTTAAAGCAAAGCATGCTGGGAACTAGGAGCCTGCTTTATTTCATTCAGTTTGCATTCTGCTTAATCAGTTACTGAGTTTACATATCTTTTTCTATTAAGTCAAAAGAACTTTCAGTAATATTTGAGTGAAATTAACCTTATCATTTAATACATTTATAAAGTGTGTGTGTGTGTACCCCATGCTCCAGACAGCGTTTACGGTTAAATGGAGGGCATGTTGTCACTAGAGTCTCCAGCACCAGTTCTTCATCCTTATTCACACTGCATGTGTGTTTAGTGCAGCCGTCTGTACGAGTTGTATTTGCCTGAAAACACACATATGTACACATTTACAGTATGACACTAACTGAAAATCAATAGAACATCTGGAGCATTTACAGCAATATGTCTCAAACTACCGGCTCACTGGCCAAGATAGTTTCATATGACTCCTCAAGCATTAATAGTTGATTTATTTTTTATTTAGCCTGCAGATCACTTCACTTTCTAGTTTGGTTATCCTGTAAACAATGGTCTTATATACACTACCATTCAAAAGTTAGGGGTCGGTATGATTTTTCAATGATTTGAAAGAACTTCTCTTATGCTCACTAAGGCTGCAGTTATTTAATAATAAAACAGTAAAATATATTTCTAATTTTTATTCTTATTCATGTTAGTAAAGCTGAAATTTCAGCATCATTACTCCAGTCGTCAGTGTCACATGATCCTTCAGAAATCATTCTAATATGCTGATTTGCTGCTCAAGAAACATTTCTTATTATTATCAATATTGAAAACAGTTGTGGTGCATATTATTTTTGTGGAAACCATGATTAAGTTTTTATAGGAATCTGTGATGAATAGAAGGTTCAAAAGAACAGCAAATATTTGTATTAGATATCTTTTGTATTGTAACTTCTGATCAATTTAATGGGTCTTTGCTTAAAAAAGTTAATTAAAAAAAAACTTTTAAACAGTTGTGTATATAGTTCATGGGTGCCTTTGAAATGGTTAAAACAATTCTTCTAAACAAAACGGATCTTAAGCTTGTTTTGGCCATTTTAACCATTTTCATTGACACATAGAGGTACTTATTGACGATAGAGAGGTGAGATTCAAACCTGTGTCTTCCACACTGACTATACTGGCTACAGTTAGTGACAATGACTCATTTTCTGCACATATTTATTACTTTCAGAGAGATCAGCTGTCCATTAGGTCGTCGGATGCTACAAACAGTTGCTACACAGCGACCGCAGCAAGCATTAGGTATTGGCTCCAGTGTATATCCCTACAAAACAAAACAGACATATAACTGTACTCGTATACTTAGGGCTTAATGTAATTTTAATACTTAGAAATTAAGATTCTGCCATCATTTACTCATCCTTGTGTAATTTTAAAACCTTTAAAATGTAAAAACTTTCTTTCTCATCTTATTTGCATATTCAAATGTGACAAAGAGATCATGACACACAAGAACCATGGCATTTGGGTTTAATGACATTAAACCAGATGAATGAGATTTACATAGAGCATTTTAAACTATGCTGCCTTTTTGTTGTATTTTCACTGAACACCAAAGCAGCTTGGACGTCTCCAAGCATGTGCAATCTGCTTTTGTGCTCCGTGGAAGAAAGAATGTAATTTAATGACATGAGGGTAAGTAAATGCTGACAGAATTGTAATTTTTTGGGGTAAACTATCCCTTTAATAATCTCCAGAGTGAGGGTTTTACCTCTGAGCAGGGGGAGCAGCTCATCTTTCTGCAAGTGAGCCGATAACTCCTCTTATCTCCCACACACTCGCAGTGCGTGCACACATCCAGCATCACTCGCTCTCCAGCCTACTCGCACACACAGAGCAAGACACCCCAAAGTCAATCTGTTATGCACCAAGACATCTGCACACGGCACATTAGTATTCTGTATGTTAAGTCAACGTCTTTACCGCAATAACAGTTTGATTCAGCACGCAGGCATTCATTGGTACTGCAGAGAGGGAAAAAAGGCATTAATGTCTAAGAGAAAAAAAAACAATCCCAGTGAACGAGCAGTATGTGTGTGCAGGGTCCAAAATTAACACTTCAAGCACCAAATGGGAGTAAATTTGGATTTGGCAAGTAAATAAAACCATTTTATATATATATATATATATATATATATTATATATATGTTATATACATATTAAGAACAGTTTTCTTTCTATTCAGAAATTTCATTAATGCATTTTTTAAGACTTCTCCTAGAAAATGTTCTCCCAGAAGTATTTGAGCTCTATAATAGCAATATTTTAATATTATTGCAAGAAAAATATTGTTAAATTATTGTATGTAATGTTATTTATTTATTGAAGTTTTATTGTTATTATGATTATTTTAATTTCTACAATAAGTTTGCCTTTGCTATTTATAGTGTTTATATTACAATTCAATTTAAATTTGATACATCCAATATTGGCTTTTATTTATTTATGATGTAAACCAGTTGTGAATATTTAATTGTTGCCACCTATATTAATATTTAGATCATCTCATCGGTACACTCACCTACAGGAATAGTGATAGATTATGGCAAAGATTTAGTCCTTTATCTGTCTTGAAGTGTTCTTTCCCTTTAAAAGTGTGGTCACATTAGCAAAATGTTGGTGAAATTTCACAGGCAAAAAAGATCCATTGTCTATTGTCAATAGTGTGGCGATGTATGAAGCGCAGCTCAGAAGTCACTTTTAGGAATGCACTGATATGAAAATTTTGATAACCAATAATTATTTCTATTTGAAAGCCGATAACTGATATATTGACCAATAAATCTAAATCCAAAATTGTATAGACTTTTTGAGAGCCTGATTACAAAAACAAAAGTCTCACCATGTCCCAAGCACACAATTATAATAATGTTTTCATCATAACTTTATGAAGCCTATATGACAGACTTGGATTATGCACTTAACTGTATTTTTCTTTTCAAAGTGATTTCAATCATTTTTAAAACAATTCAAAAACATCATGGCGAACAATGCGCATTTGAAGTGTCTCAGCTGAAGGAAATGCATTATTTATCGGCTTTAATATATCGGCCAAATGTTCTTATCGGGTAGATAACGATAACATTAAAAATGAACATAAATCGGCCGATATATCGTCAATTCCAAACCAAACAGCTGGTTTGTGGATTCATATTGAAATGCCTGGATTTCACTAGGGTTGCCAACTGTCCCGAATTAGCCGGGACGTCCCGATTATTGGGCCTAATTTATTTGTCCCGCACGGGACATCTCTTGTCCCGTTTATTGAGTGCTACGCTGATCTGACTGAGATACAACAGCAACACGACACTTGAGAATGACCACGACACCGGTCATCATCCAATCACGTGCATCAGACCATATGGATCAACAGGATCCTCTGCTGTCTGGTCGCTCCCGGTTAGATCCGGGCTCGCGCTAACGGCAAATCCCTTTCACTGTCCAGCAGGGTTTTGATTTTCAGCAAATCAGGTTTGGTGAATTTAAACAACGTGATTATTGTTCATGAGTCCAACATCCAGACACGCAATAAAACATGCATTCTACCAGAGGGATTAATATGCTGACGTGATTTGCTGCCCAAGAAACATGTCTGATTATTATTAATGTTTTTTTTAAAAAGAAGTCAGGATTATTTGATGAATAGAAGGTTCAAATAAATGTCGTTATGTCACTTTTGATTCATTTAATGCGTCCTTACTGAATAAAAGTAGCTATTACTTTCTTTAATTTCTTTAAAATGTAGTGTATAATGTTACAAAAGCTTTCTATTTCAGATAAATGCTATTATTTTGAACTGTTTTTAATGTGACTTTTTTTGTGTGACCTTAAAATTCATTTTAGAATTAAATCGTAGGCTACATAAACAGGTTTAGCAAACCAAATATCTTTGTCTGAGAACATAGGCTACTGTGTGATACAGTACAAATATTTTGAGTGTCCCTTATTTTCCTGTAAAGAACCACGATTGTCCCGCATTTTTCTTTTCGGAAGTTGGCAACCCTAGATTTCACCCTCAAACATTTGCAAAACAATGGCAAATGTGACCACACATTAAGAGCACACAAGGGTGCATTTCTAATAATTTGCACAAATAATGTTTGCCACAAATATCCAAAGGAAAAGCAGCTAAATAATTGCATTGTTGTATTGTAATAAATATATATTCCAAAATAAATTTTATTAGAGGTCATAAATATTTGATCAGTACATCTATCATTGGCAGTTGTAACATTAAGTTAAGTTAATTTTGGGCTGTATGTGGAAGAGAGGCTGTCTGTACCGCAGTGGCAGGTCGGGCAGCAGTCATCTACTGTATTGCACTGGAGCTCTGTGCCCAGTGGACAGGTTGGTGTGTCCATGAGTTGGCAGGACGTGTTTGTATGCTGGATGAACACTTCCTCGTTGACCTGAACACATTCGCTCCACACACATCTGTTGTGCGGAGACACCCACTGCTCTCCCACCTGCACACATGTGATGTCAATGATTTTTTTAAGATCATAGCGCATTCAAACACAAGCAGAGAGTAGAAGGAAAAAGACTCTAAATACTCCCCTGTCTCAAATAGCCTCCTTCCACACAGCTGGATTTACGGCAATGACCGCAGCACTCGCTTTCTGAATGTGAGTATGTGGTTCCCTGCATAGACAAAATCAATGTGAAATCATTATCATTTTTACTTTGCTATAGATGTCTCTAGAAATACTGTGCATGACTCATCACTACATGTTATTGTATGGGAAAACGTATTAGTTTTCATAATGTTTCATCAATTTAAAAAAAATTACACTTTTAAATACCAGTAGTTTTCTTTTTGTTAACATGACAAAGAGACTGCAGGGGTAAAGGGAATTATATTAAGTAGTATAATTATAATAAAATGCTGTTGCGGTGTTCTCTTGATGGTTGCCAAGTGTTTGATTTCACACCCAAATCAAAAGAGCCACTATCATATTCTGGTCACTAGATATAAGGGTCTATGGGGTTATTTTGTCTGCTTTATCCACAAAGAGACAATAGTAAATCTGAGAAGAGTAACAGCAGACCTGCTCAACATGTTGCATAATTTGAGGTATTCACAAAGACATTATAAGGAGAAATAGTCCACTTGTATAGAAATTAAAAGGAGAAATTATAACACCCAATATGGTGGCTGTAGTCCTGCCTTGCGAAGAGCCAATTGCCTTTCTCATAGATGTATCAACTGTTTGTTTACTCTTTAATGTGCATATGTGTTAGCTGGACCAGCCTGAAAATATATAGTATTTTGTGTGATCTTTTGAAAGAAGCACAATACTATTGTTGCCAGATTTTTTTCTTGATTTGAAATGTGTTACTTAAGCATAAGATTCAAATTCATGACTGGAAATCACTGCCTGGGTTGTTACCAAGATATTCACCAAGTTGATGGCTTGCATTAATGTCGCATTTTCTAAATGCACGTTTTTGATCTTATTGTGAATGATTCTTACATGAATATGTTCATATAAGACTCAAAAACTGATGGATAGAATCAAGTCCCTGCCCTAATTGTCTTTTCTTTTCTTATTTTTTCTGATAACCCATTTCACTATACATGATAACTGTACATCACAATACAGAAGAAAAGATCTGTCCATATTAAACCACATTAAAAACCACCATAGTGGTTTGTTGAAACTTGCAGTTAAGGGGTTGACATTTTTCACAAACCGGTTGACCAATCACAACACAATGGTCCAACAGACCAATCAGAGCAGATTTCTCTTTTTGGAACGAGGGGCTTCATAGAGACAGGAACTAAACAGAGCATGACTGACGGATTGGAAAGAGAGGTGCTGCAAAAATGTAAAATATGTAAAAAATAATAATGTGTGTTTTCAAGCATGAAAACCAATTCTAGTAGGCCCCAAAAACAAAATCGAGACTTAGTAAAAGGGCACAATAGGTCCTCTTTAAAAATAACAAACGATCATAATAATACATTCAATGTTCATAAAATTCACAAATTAATATTATTCAAACTCAAAGAGTGAAACTAAGTTGTGTAGGACGCACCAGAGGACAGATCTGGTTGCAGACAGGATCCACACACTGAGCGATGTGCAGGCCTGTCTGTCTGTCTGTTTGCTTCGTGCAGGTACAGGTTTTACACTTCTCAGCCCACCTGCTGCCCACCTGGTACACCACAGCGTCCACCACACACACCTGCACATATAAATAGTCGATCACATGCTGATTGCAGAGTACACTCCTCAGGACATGGAGCTGCAAGGTCAAGTAATATATAACAACTGCGCAGCGAGAGCGCAAAAGAGTGCCAACCTTATCAGGCGTGCATGTGACCTCTATGCAGCCGCAATCGTTGGTGTTAGCATTCGTAATGTAACCCGGAGGGCACGTGCGGGTGATGTTCTGACAGTCGCACACACATCCGTACGAATCGCAGCACTCTGATGATTTGACCGACAGCTTCTTGTATGCAGGGCAGGATGGTTTTGTTGTCACAGGACACTGATCCCTTTTACAAACTGAAAGAGGGCGGTGAAAAAGATCATTTGTACATGATTGAAAACCATCTATGTGAAACGTACAAGAGTATGTGTGTATATGTGCTCTCACCACACTGGTAAACTGGCAGACAATCTCCAGGGTTTGTGAGGACAACACTGAGCCCATGATCACAGAGAGGGGGATCTGACCGCTTACAGTTTGCATCACACACTACAAACAAACACAGTACATCACAACACTATATCATAGTATTGCCTTAGGTGTCATCATACCTGTGAGTATATGGGTAGTGTAAGCGTAATATATCCATGAGCCTTTTTATCAACAAGAATACTTTAGGTTAAGATTTATATGACCGTATAAGATAAATTATAAATATATATGTGTGTGTGTGTGTGTGTGTGTGTATGGAGGAGCATATATACATATTTTGATGAGTACAATGTACATTATTTGTGGATTCTGTGTGTATTCAGCTCACCACACTCATATTCAGGGCAGCATTTGGATCCCATCTTCTCCTGGAGAACCTCACATTGTCCACACTCTGGGGCTGTAACACAGCAACAGTTGCCATGACAACACACATTGAGAAACCACTTTGAGAAATGGGGCTGATAATTGTGTAGTGGACGAGAGTGACAGTGAGAGAGAACATATACACATTGTGTCTTTACCTTTAGCATTGCTGCAGGGTAAAGCTGTGCAGTTGATGCGCTGCTGATCCAGACACACACACAGAAGACAGGGGTTGTCCTCAGGATTCCAGCTTTCCATAAACTGAAACACACACACCAAGATAACGAGACTGTTGTATGCAATTCCACAGATCTGACAAAGGTGTATTGGTTTAATAAAGGTGGCATAGCAATTTCATAAAGGTGCTAATGTTCAATACCTCATGGGTTTTTCCATGGCGGTCCATACACTGACTGCAGGCCTCTTTGCCTACACACTTATCTCCCATCAACACAGACCCTTCAGGGCAGAAACAACCCTCTGTGGGAGTGTTCAAGCACAGTGATCCACTGCCCTTCATTAAACCATCACCCATCATGTCACCAGGACTGAACTGGTTTTGGCCACACTGCTCCAAACATCCCGTTCGACACGCAGCGTATTCCATAGAGCCTGAGCATGACATGGCTACACACACAGAAAGTATTTGACACTTCAATCTCAATTAAGTGTCAAACACAAAATTATTAACAATATAAAAGTGTAGTTCACAACATATTTAATTCTGTAATGCAACATTTCAGAATGAAATGGAGAAAAGTAGGATACAGTAGAAAAAAATGTGGGGTGGGATTTGATTTTGTCCATCTGGAGATTTCATTTTTGTAATAATGTACACTGATGAATTGTGCAACATAAAAGCAGGGATTTTGAAAACATTTTTGATCATCTCAAATTATGATCATTATTCACTCATCTTCATGTTGTTCTAAATGTGTATGCTGTTTTTCATAACATGTGGGGAAAATGTCATCTGGTTCTTGCCAAACAACAACAATTCATAGAGACAAAAAGGACAAAAACTCCAGAAAAGTTGTCCATAGAAGTTGAGCAATAAGTCTTCTGATTAATCATATTATGTGTATATAATTTTTTTAATTCTTTTTATATATATATATATATATATATATATATATATATATATATATATATATATATATATATATATACACACACACACACACACACACACACACACACACACACACTTAAAAAAAATGTATTTCTATTTTTTATAATCTTCAAAAGAGCAGCATTGTTAACTAAAACTAAAACCTTTAAAAAAATTAATGAAAAAAAATTAATGAAAAAAATGAATAAAAATAAAGCTAAATATACATATTAAAAAACTAATAACATGACTAAAGAACTAAAATGAAAATGAAAATATAAAATAAAAGTTAATTCAAAATATTAACAAATACTATATAAGTACATAATACTAAACACTGCTAGAGGGGTGGATATTATCAGTGATTAATTTCCTAAATTAAAAAAAATATATATTACACAAAACAAACGTATGACTACAGAAGTCAAGAACACTATCTCACAAGATAGTATTTATATGGTGTTTTAATATCGTTTTTGGAGTTTGGTCAAGAGGTGTGTAAATATGTCTCCTTTTGTGGTAATAACAGAATACCGGTTTGAAACGACATGAGGGTGATTAATTAATGCCATAATTTTCATTTTTGGGTTGATCTATTCCTTTAATACCAGCTACTAGATATGTAGCTCCCACATTAAACTTTCTTTCAAGCTTAAGACTTTCATTACTGCACACAGACCTGATGTAACTCCTGTTTGTTCTCTTTCACAGGCACATTGATCAAAGTACCAGCACCTTACAGGCCTAGAGCCACTGATCTGAGAGGGTCGCAACACGCTTCACTTCATGACTCATTAATCACAGAAGACTCACGGCAGAGGGTGGGCGTCCTCCAGTCCACACACACTCCCTGTTGACGGCACACTGTGCTGTAGGCGGTAACAAGGTCACACACAGCATTAGGCTGGCAGGCCACTCTCTGACAGATCTGCACATAGTCCTGCAAAGGAACCAGCGCGTGACAGAGGCTGAACACCTCAGAACTTAACACATCACAGCCCTTCGCCACACCGGCAGCGCACGACTCAACCTCCAGATGCTGGACACACTCGCCCAGAGCCCATCCCTTCAGGTACACGTCAGGGTCTGTGGTCACACTGCCGTCAGATAACACTAGACCTGTCTGCTCATCAGAGCAGGAACCTGGAAGAGAGATGGACAAGTTACTTTATACACCCCACAAGATGTTGAAATGGAATTTATACTGACAGGAAGAGGAACTTAATTTTATAGAATTTCAACATCGTCCAAATTATGCCCATTTTGCCTACTATATATTTTCTCAACTGATTACATTGAACTTTATATTTAACCTAGTTAAAAGAAAAACAAAAACAGATTTAAATGTTGCCATAGAGCCAGATAACTTATCAATAATTAAATATTGACCTTCCTCAAAAAATTTTTTTTTTTAATGAAAGATCAAAAGGATAAACAATGCAGATTTATTTTTTACAGCCATCTTTGATCATATTTACCAGGGGTGCCAATCATTCTGACCACAACTGCTGTATTATCTATCTATCTATCTATCTATATATATATATATATATATACACAATTCAAAATAAATTAACATTTAACTAATAACTGAACTAAATACAAATTTCTATAGATGGCATTAGATTAATTATTAATATTATATAATGTTAATATTATCTGATGGGAATACTCCACATGTTTATGAATTATGAATACATAAAAAAGGTGTATTAACAAATTAAATTAAAATTAATTTGTTTGTCCACAGAGAACTTCTCTGAATTTAATTTCATAACCATTTCATAATTCTCATTCTTTAAATTTGAATTTGACAATTTTGCATCCTGATTGCTACCTCAAATCACTTTCAAAGGACAAGATTAGAATTTAAAAATTAATTTTGTATACCACAAAATAAATCAAAGTAAAATTCTCATCAGCAATCCAGCTCAAAAATGCCAGTCGTAAGCTTAATTAAAGGAACGGTATTTACCACAGACGCCAGTGGTGTTAGGTTTCATGGAGATGTCCATGTTGATCATGAACTCATTGCTGTGGGGAGTGAAGGTGAGTGTGAAACCATGCTGCTCTGATCTCAGCTGGTGTAGTATAGCACCAATTTGTGTCACAGTTACTCCCTGAATTCTGAATGGGACTGCAGTAAACACACCGCCCACAGTCACCTGAAATATAGAGAACATGTTGAATCTCTTTGCTAACTTGGTTAGCTGTTTCACTTTGCATGCTTTTTCAGTGCATCTACCTTCATGTCATCCTGTAGAATCACACTTGTCCCGCCCTCCTTCAGCTCCAGGCTCTTCATGCAGATCTGACTGGGCGAGTTTTGACAGGCAGCCGCATGCAACACTAGCTCCGCCCCTCCTGAGCGAAGCAGCAAATAGGAGCAAGCGGCTCTTAGCTTCAGAGCCGCCCCCGAAAATGACACAACATGACTAGTGGAGCTGCCCATGCAACTACCTAGGGAAAGAAAGTGAGCATGTTCAAGTTAAAAGTTTATGTTTTTTTTTAATGGTATGTAAAACAATGCATTAAGCAATGTTTTAAACAGTATAACGCTAAAATGTTGTCACTTGGCCTCATCACATTGCATGTTTAATATAGTAAAATCTCAGAAATGAAGTGCTATTTTGCAAATTTAATCCAAGTTTGAGTAAAAATGACCTAAAATGAGGACCTATTATGATTTTTTACATTTTCATCTTTTTTTGTGTGTGTAATGTTGCTGTTTGAGCAGCAAAGGGTCTGTGAAGTTACAAAACACAAAGTAATTCCAAAGGAAGTTTTTCTCTATATCAGTAAGCACAGTTTCTGAACTCCCTGAAACCCCTTGATTGTAGTCTTGAGTTTTCTTCTGGGAACGAACACATCAAAAATTCCTCATTTAAATAATTCCTGCATATTCCTCCATATGCAAAATAAAGGGCGCCGCAAGGCCTGGTTGAGTTGCGTTAGTAGTGTTTTTAAACATTTCCAAAACCACATACGCAAATCACGCAAAACACAAATCACAATATAATTGTCCAGCTGACCAATCAGAGCACACCACACTTTTTGAAAGGGAATTAAACAGAGCTTTTCTGACAGACTGGGAAGAGAGGTGCTGCAGTAATGTAAAATATGTGAAAAATAGTGTGTTTTTTTAACATTTAAGTATGAAAACCTATTCTAGTAGACCCCAAAATCAAGACTTTGAAAAAGGGCATAATAGGTCCTCTTTAATGTCTTAGTTGTTGCATAATTAGGGGTGTATGTTCATACAGGGGCAGGTCCAGGTACAGCCACAGCTGTGATTGTAGCGGAGGGCCGGAAGGCTGTTTTGGCAGACGGGAGGCTCCATCTTCTCACAGTTGATGCGGTGGCTCTGCACCGTTACTGTGCCTGATGGGTTGCACAGCACTGAGTGACAGCCATCTGACAACAACCATGTCTCACCAGGCTGATGGACAGAAATAGTCAGAATAGTTATTTTGACGCACAAACCAGAACTTCAGGAGCCTTTGTTAGTTTGCAGTAGGTGCTGCACAATTACATGAAATAAAACAGAAATCGTTATACAGTATGGCTTAGTGGCTGTGATTTAATAAAATAAATATATCCGCTGCATGTTTGTGAGTGAAGTGTGGCACTGTGTTGTTTTACACACAAGTTCATGATCCAATTTTTTCGATGTCTTAAGAGTGGCTTGGTTAGCAGTAAATGCTGCTCCACATGCACTCATCTCTCGTCTCATCTCTGCTCGGAGTTTGAGTCAATTGGAAATGCAACCATCTTCTCAAACTTGTAATAAGAAACATTTATAATCCTACTGTTGTCAACAAAAGAGAAGCTCCCAGTGGTTTTCCACTAAAATAAAAGCTTGATGATTTAACATTTGAAAATGAAAAATTAAAGCATTCATAAATATTAGTATTGTAATTTTATAGTTGTACTGTAAAATAAAATGGTAACACTTTACAATAAGGTTCATTACTTAACGTTAGCTAATGTAATAACTAACATGAACAATGCATTTGTTACTGTATTTATTAATCTTTGTTAACGATAGTTAATAAAAATACAGTTTGTTCATGTTAGTTTACAGTGCATTAACTAATGTTAACAAGATTTTAATAAACTATTAGTAAATGTTGAAATTAACATTAACAATTAATAAATGCTGTACAAGTGCAGTTCATTACTGGTTCATACTAACTGATGTAGTTAGTAACTAATGTTAACCAATGAACCTTATTGTAAAGTGTTACCAATAAAATGAAAAAAAAAAACATTTCTTAAATATCTGTTTTTTATTTTACAGTGAAATGTTAAGAAAGTTATACTACTTATTTTAATACCTTAATTTATTTATAATAATCATAATAATACAATTAATACAATTTTTTTTTTTTACAGTACAATTATCATTATTTTATAGTCATATTGATATATAATAACAAAATGTTTTGGCCAAATTGTGCAGCCCAACAAACAAGCTCATCAATCCTGGAGTTTTTTTTTATCTATAGCATTTTAAATTGCAATCGCAATTTCAGGAAAATCACAATTACAGTAGCCCCCCCCCCCCCCCCCCCCCCCCAAATCATGCAGCCCTAGGTAGACAAAACATTCACTATGTAAGTAATGTGAAATGTGTCGCTATAGGGGTCATTAGTATAAACTGTATTCAATTTTTTTCATTTTCATTGATCATTTTGCCATGGCAGAGCAACAGTTTGAAGAGACTCTTGATGACCAAGTTCAATAAATGACATTTATAGCTAATTGTCTAAAAAAAAAAAAAACCACACATCCTGTTTTAATGGCACAAACATTTCAATGTAACTCTATCGCCCCCTTAAGTTCAGTGTTTAACTGCCATTGTCACCCAAAAATGCATGTTCATTACGCATGCTTGTGATGCACTGGCCAAGCATTCATATTTGCTCACATGCATAGAATATGTTTCTGGCCTTAGATTAAATGATCTGTTAATGAGCAGCTCAACCTCAAAAAGGTTTTTGACGGATGAAGTTATTGGCCCAGAACGCCTGATCAGGTGAAATTGATTATGGATCCTGAGATCCAATGAAACGGATTGGATTTGAGTTCTCAGAAAGTCTGCATCAAATCAAGAGGTTGTATGGAAGAAAATTAGAAGCTGAAGCAAATGGAAGTTGGATGGCATGAAGGGAATTTTGCATCCTACTAAAAAACAGCTCACCTTCCGTTCATTCCCTTCATCATCCACACACACTCCAGGAGGACCCGCTGAGGGACATCATCATCATCATCATCATTATAATCAAATTGCTACATTAGTCCTGTTTCATTGTGTAATGTGTACATGTTGAGTCTCACCTCGGCAGAGTTTGTCAGTGAACGATTGGTCGAGTGCAGCCATGGCGAGCAGGTACTCTGTGCTACTCAGCCGAATTATATTGTCCTGAGCGTGTGGACCCGCGAGCGTGCTCAGTTCAGTCTGGTCATATTGGTTACCCAGTCCAATGGGAAACACTGACACACCTGTATGCAACAAACATATTGCTTATAAAACAATGTTATGAGAATAAAAGCAACATTTTAAGAGTTTAAAATGCATAATATTGTGTAAATAAAAAAAGAAATATTTTAAGAAAACAAACACAGTATTATAATAAACTGCTACAATAGGAATAGGGTGCAGACAGAGGCTGCAGCTTCATTCATGCAAGAAATGGATGTGGTGCATTTAGTTAAATCATACTGTAGGATTTAGCAACTAAGAAATCCTTGGTCTTTTGCTGCATCAGCTCCAAGTTATCATTAGTATGAGGACACTGCAGCAGTTATGTAGGAAATCAAATTTATTCAGGTGAAAGAGCCAGACAGACATTCAGGAAATTGCCTCTTTTGGGCAGTCAGATATAGCAACCGGTGATCGACGCCACTTCACTTTGATGTTTCTTTATGACATTATTCTCATAATATTATGACTATAATTAGTCTTGAAACTTTGACTTTTTATTATTCTCATAAAAGGCCTGTTTTCAAAACATCATGACTTAATTTTCTTTTCTGTTAATGTGACACTAAAGCGCTTTCGTAGTGGCATTCTGTTGATTACATCAGGACATTTTTTTACAAATTCAACTAATAACCTCATCTAGTCAGCTTGAGATCATTTCCATATAATCTAGTTATATATCTTAAGCCTAGTAGTAAATGTTTTATGAGAAGTAGGATCATCATTTTCTCTTTTATTTTTTTAAACATGCGCCTCATCTACCACCAATATGTTTAATTGGAGCCAACTCAGATCGGTAAACTATTACATTTGTTTTCTGGGGTGTAGTTGAAGTACTATGTTTTTCGGTTATGTTTTTTTCACAAAGTATTCATCCACACAGTCACGCAAAGCGGAAGCACAACCAAAACAATGTTCTTCTGCAAGATGCATGCAGTTTTGTTTTGTAACCACAAAAAGTTACATAGTGTACCTTTAAAAATAAAAACACATCATGCAAAAACACGAATTGCTTTTACAGTAAATCTGGAATATATTGCACCATAGACTTATACTGTAAGTGCATTACTGTAAACAGGTTGTTGTTGTTGTTTTATGCTTGATTGAAGCTGAAATTATTTTCTGTGGAAATTAACAATGTACCATAGATGCTAGTGATAGAGTTTAACTTCTATTGAAACTCAAACACTACATTAAGGACCACTTAAAAGAGTGCATCGATAAAGCTATAAAACTATTTCACCAACCAGCTGTCAGAGCCTCGTTTGCTGCCTCTTGCACAGAGTCTATTGACCTGTCAGTCACGACCATAACCACAGCTTTAGGGATGCCCATTCGTCCCCCACTGGTAGAGGAAATGGCTGTCTG
Organism: Meda fulgida; assembly: GCA_030578275.1. NCBI lineage: Eukaryota > Metazoa > Chordata > Actinopteri > Cypriniformes > Leuciscidae > Meda > Meda fulgida. The sequence continues at coordinate 23,933,384 of CM060633.1, read as the reverse complement.
CACGGCCAATCGCAGAGCAGCTCCTGCAGAGAAAAAGGAAGGAACGCCCACATGAATGTAGTGTGGCATATGTTTTAACTGTCAGGCTGCTGTGTTTTCATAGCATGTTTACCTAGTCTTGTTGTATTGTCTGTCTTGCTGTGTAGGGTTTCTAAAAGCTTGAGAAGATTGTCTTCTGTCTGTTCATCTCTCCATGTAACCGCCACTGCTGATTTCCCCCCATACACTATCACTGCCACCTGTGTGTGATTGCGACCTGCAACAGATAAGTAGAACTCTAGAAGTAACTATTATAACATACACAGACAATGAAAAAAATCAATCTCATGGAGACTTACCAATATTTGTTCTCTTTATAATAGTTCTCACAAATGTTTTCAAGTCTTCGAACTGGTTATCAGAAGAGGCTCTCAGCAGGAACAGAACGTCCATGGGCTTTGAACACGGCACTGAGCAAACACACACACACACACACACACATAGAATTACAAAGAAAGCATTTGTGTATTCACTCAGTAACCATATATGTATTAGCTGTCCTTGCATTCAACAACTAGAAAAGACAACATTTGAATATTGGCATGACGTCTTAAAAAGTCTTAACGTTTAAAAAATTTTGCGTTTAGATTATCTGGTTTAAAAGAGATAAATGTTACATATACAGTACTTTGTGCTAGGGAGTTTTTTTTTAATGTAAGATTGTTTCTTAGGTGTTCTTCATGATTGCTTGGCCAGCCAGATAGATTGTCAAACCAACATAATTTGTCATACACTACTGTCTGAAAATAATTCCTCTATATCAGTGTGATATAGTACCAAAAATGTATAAGATAATTTGATATGTAATCTGAAATTAGCAATCTGGCATTTTAATTAGAGTAAGGTGTTAACAGACTGTATATGTCATTTAGGAGTTCTTAATTTTAAGCTAAAGTAGTAAGTCTGAAAGGCTAGCACTGCGCCACTGACAAATCCAAATCCAATCATTTTCGATAATTTTGTACAACGCCATGTTTCTGCATCATTCAGTAATTAAGGGAATTACATCATTCCATTGTTGCACACCAGTCACTCTCTCTACTGCCTCACTGTTCCTTTTTAATCTTTTATTCTTTGAAATTACTGCAATCACATTCCTTGTCAATTAAAAATCTGAGAACTGAGATGAAAAATACCTTGTGCAGTTGAATAGACTGTGATGACAATTGAAATGAAAGAATGTAGAAGGGCTGCACGATTAAAAGGTCAATTCACCCAAAAATAAAAAATTATTTCAATGATTTACTCACCCTCAAGTTGTTCCAAACAAAAGAAGACATTTTGAAGAATGTCGGTAATCAAACAGTTGATGGGCCCCAATAGCCGCGTTTCCACTGCCGGGCCAGGGCCGAGCCGTGCTAGTGCATGCCAGGGCCAGTCGCGTTTCCACTGTCACTTCCAGGGCTTGATCGGGGCTTACTCAGGGCCAAGGGCCAGGATTTCTGGCCCGTCGAATACCTTGGGCCAAAGCGGGCCAGCTCGGGCTAGACTGAGGCGTGCTCAAGGTAAAAGGCGGAGTTTATCGGTGTTATGGAACGTTATGATCTGAAGCAAGATGAACTTTTCACTTTTTTATATCGCGCAAAAATAATCGCTGCAAAGCTCTTCTGAGCATTTGGGCAGAAGAAAGGGTACAACGTCAATTTGACGGCGTGTGAAGAAACGAGTACGTTATAAAATACATCGATGCTGAACTTTCTAAGCTAAGAATGCAGCGATCAATGCTACAAGTTCAGGAAAAAATAAAAAAGTTGCGGGCGCAGTATTGTTCAAGGCGATTAAAACGCACAACGGACAAAGCGGAGCTCAGTGAAGGAACTTTCCATGGTTCGACTTGCTGAACGTGTGCTGGGTCACCGTCCCTCTGTTAGTGACAACTCACGAGACAATCGGGACACTATTGCAGCCACGGCCGGTGAGTTAATATACCTGCTATCTTCCTAACTTAAAAAATAAATAAATTCATAATATCCGCTGAAATGGAGTAGGAGGTCTCTGCAGAACAAAAGTGGGTGTTTCTAAATTTGTGGGTGTTTTCACACTGGTAGGTGTTTATAAATCATGCAATGAAAATGATGCCCTTCTCCCGACCCAAATCAGGTAACACGGTTGAAAACGCCCCTCTGTTTATGGCCTCGCCCCCTGATCTGGTAACTCCTATTACCGTCTGCAGAGACCTCTATTTGCTGAAATGGGTTGGGTTGTATGTATGACGTTTGATCCAGAAAGGCGTGTTAGGGGCGGGGTTTAAGGCAGCGTTGCGGGGCTACTGGCCCGGCAGTGGAAACGCAAGCCCGGTGCTTAAGGCCCGAGGCCACTGGCTCCGCTGGGCTCGCTGTTAGCCCTGGCCAGGCGCTAGGCCGGCAGTGGAAACACGGCTATTGACTTCCATGGTATCTAGAAAAAATACTATGGAAGTCAATGGGGCCCATCAACAGTTATGATGTTACAGACATTCTTCAAAATATCTTATTTTTTGTTAAGCAGAAGAAATAAATTCAGAGTGAGTAAATGATGACAGAATTTTCATTTTTGTGTGAACTACCCTAAAATCACAATTTGGTTGTGATTATCAAATTACAAAGGCTGCGATTTAATTAAATAAATATATACACTGTGTTTCAGAGTGAAGTGCGGCACTGTGTTCTTTTAAACACAAGCAGCTCGTGATCCAGTGTTTCAGAGTGGCTTGGTTCACACAGTAAATGCTGCTCCACATGAACTCATCTCTGCTTGAGTTTCAGTCACTTATAACATGAATTTAGAAATGCAACATGCGCCAACCATCTTCTCAGATATCTAATGAGAAGCGCTTAAAAACAGGCTTTTGTCAACAAAAAAGAGGCTTTAAGGCCTCCTTGCAGGTTTTTACCAAAAGGTTTAATAGTTTAGTGTTTGAAAATTTAGAAATTAAGACAAGCATAAATTGTATTTTAGTTTTACAGTTGTACTATAAAATAAACATTGTTGGTAGTAGTGGTTTATTTTTTCTAAAATAATTTATTTTATTTTACAAAATTACAATAGTAATATTTCTTATTTTGTTTCATATTTTTATTTAGTAATGTTTATTTTCTAGTCATTGATTACACAATCACTAGCCTGGTTAAAACCAGACAGCGCAAAGCGCAAATGGCAAAGCGTCACAGACAAATAATTTCCAGAGGGTATGTCGCGGACGCACCAACGGACGTCGCGGGTAGACCTAAAACCAATCAGAGCGATGAAGAAGATGACGTATGCAGAGCGGCGGCCGGCGGAGAAACATCTCAGAGTGTTGTTCTTTGCTCGGTTTTTAACAAAAAGGAAACGTTCAAATCGCTTAAAACAGACGCGATAGCTGATCCATCTTTGGAATGTAGGCTACAAAATAATCTGCTTCAAAATCCCAGCGCTGTCGTCATCTTGTAAAGCCCGTCCCAACGTTTCTAATTGGTGCCTCGATTTCGACGGATTGGAAATGGGCTTGAATGAGCTCTTTGCCAGACTAACTTTCAGAGCAAATCTAAATTTGTCAGAAGTTATCTGGGTTTTCCCAGGCTACACAATCACACAATTTATTGGCCAAATTGCGAAGCCCTACAAACAAGCACAGCAACCTTTTTTATTGCATTTTAAATTGCAATTACAATTTTATTTGAAAAATCGCAAGTCAATTATACTAATTTGAAGAGAGTGTAGCATTGTTGTATCTGACCTGAAGGGGGCAGTGTGGCTCTCGGTGGTAGTGTGGGCAGCAGAGGCCTCCTGATTGTTTTACTGATATTGATCAGCATGGGCCGTAGTATCTTAAGGTCCGAGGGATTATCTAGCATGATCGGTTCATCCGGGAAGCTCAACTGAGCAAGATCCTCGTATAGAATCTGTCGGCCGATCCCAATCGGATACACTTTCTTATGAGTGGAGCTCGTAGGCCGCTGAATGACGTCCGTCGGAGGGCTCTGTGTTATAAGAAACACCATCTGGTCTGGTGTATTACTTGGTGTGTCTGTAGTGACAGTCTCATATACAGAACGAATGGCATGGCCTGTGTTGACCTCTGCACCTTTGGTCCAACGTAACTGTCGCATTCTCTGCAGCACCTGTTCCCTGTGCTGCAATTCCATGCGGCTGATTACCACAGTAACCGTGAGTGAGTACAGCATCACCGTAATCCGTAGATTCTCCACCTCTTTCTGATCGAGTGAAGCGATAACATCGACCAAAGCATCACGTGTCTCATTGAAGCCTTCCTCACCCACTGCATTTGAGCTTTCCAGCAGGAAGACAACCTCATATGTTGTTACTGTGGGCGGAGGAAATGTCGTTCCAGGCCTGGGTATGCTAGGAAATGAGGCTACAATGGTAGCGGTTGGTGGAACCGTGGCGGCAATGAGTTTAGAGGTTGTGGTAGTTGTTGGGGTGACTGAAGTGGTGCTGGGCTTTCTGGTAGGGGGTTTCTTTGGGGGTTCAGGTTCCAGTCCCAAAGTGCAGAGGTAGTCTGTGATGACCAGAGCCTCATCATCTAGCTCTGCTACGCTGCTTACTATGTATGAGCGACTGCTGGGCGTGGCCTTCGTGATCTCATTAACCTGTGCCATGTTGACGTCAGGCCCTAGAGCTACAGTGATGATGGTGATGTCTTTTTTACGCAGCAGACGCTGAGTACTACGCATGGGCCTAGGATTTGAGCTCGCCGTCAGCAATATAGCGACTCGTCCTGCGTGCTCGCGCTTGTTTTTATCGTAAATGTATACTGCTAGATATTTTATTGCCTCATCCATGAATGCGACATCACCACCGCTGTAACGCAGCTCACGCACCATCTTCTTAAATATCCATTTTTGCACCTGCATGTCATAACTTTTCACGCCGGAGTGGAAGAGCAGAACCGTGGCGCGAGTGTGGGCAGAGCCCATTCTGAACCGCTCCACAACCCGGAGGATAAAGAGCTTGATTAAACTGAAGTCGTCTTCACTCAAAGCAGAGGATCCGTCCACTAAGAAGGCCAGGTCCATCGCCCTATCACAGGCATCAGCTGGCACCGGGGTGGAAAACGGGAGTGGCGTAGGAGTGTTGCTGACAGTGGTTGGTGCTAGTGTGGAGGCCAAACCAATTGCAGGACATGGGCCGCACGTCAACGTGTTGCTCTCACAGTGACTAAAAACATAACAAATGGATGAATCTCACAAAACCTGTTTAGAACCTTTTTTATAAAGTATAAAAATGATTTTCTTACAGTTATTTTGTTGCAAATTAGTATATATATATATATATATATATATATATATATATATATATATACTGTATATATAAAGGGTACACACATTTAAATTATATAAACATATGTATTAAAATATAATGTTAATATAATGTTTTAATATAATTTGTTAATAGTTAAATATATAATAATATTAAAATGAAAACTAAAATAGCTAAATAAAAGCTAAAAATATTAATATATATATATATACTACTTTTATAACATCTTATATAACAATCATTCTTTACTATTTCCTATTCCTATTTAAATTTTGAGATTCAATTTGACCTAAATTTTAACGAGATTCTCCTACAAGCTGCATAGAGTAATGAGTGATGGAGATGAAAACAGAATGTGGCATAGCATACCATATCTGGCAAAGATGAGGATCTTCATGGTTAATGATGAACTGTTTTCCATGGGAGATTCTCTCTCCGTTATGCACACACACCTGACACTGTGACGGTTCCACACACTTCCTCAGAACCTCATCTAAAACTTGCCCTGAGGGATTGAAGAAGACAGAATGAGTGAATGTGCGAACAAAAGTGAGTTTGAAGTCTATGAAGTCAATTTACTTTTAGGTCTCTGTGAATTGGTGCTACCTGGTGGGCAGACAGCATGGCATCCCTCCACACATGTGATGGGACAGCTCAGAGGTTCAGGATGCTGGCAGGTGGGAGGGCAAGCGCTACCACAGGCGTTATATCTCCACTCGCACTCCACCCCTGCTTCCTTATTCAGTTCCTCACAGCTCAGTGCTGTAGGTAAACAGTCATTTAGCACACACACTATTGTAAAGTTTGACTTTCTGTAGTACACTTGTTTCAGGGAATAATCTGCCTTTGGGTTAAAGAGTTTAAACTGGCGCCTATATAGTGATCTGTCACGCCACATTTAAGAGCGTCAAAACGACATTGTTTGAATTTCGTGATAAAATGGACATAATCTGAAAAATTACACTTTGTTTCTTATTGAAAGGAGCTTATTGCGATAATTGGTGGTTAATGGTGGTTAGGATACAGCGCTGTATTCGTCTTGTATGTCTTGTAAAATTTGCAGGACGAATACGTGTACCGTTACACCCCTAGTTCAAATGTTAAGGAAGTAAAATGTGTTTTGTGACAAGGTAAAATAGGGTCAACCTCAACAATGGGCTTAAGGCTGTGTGGGCAGCAGGTGGTGGGGTGCTTTAGGTACGACATGAGAGTATCGCGATACGTGCCATGGGTGGTGTATCACAGTTTTTCGGTTTGGTTTGAATATCGTTACACCCCTAATATACACTATATTAACAAAAGTTTTGGGACGTCTGGCTTTACATGCACATGAACTTAAATGACATACCATTCCACACTCTTCTGGTAAGGCTTTCCACAAGGTTTAAGAGTTTGTTTATGGGAATTTTTGACCATTCTTCTAGAAGTGCATTTGTGAGGTCAGGCACTGATGTTGGACAAGAAGGCCTGGCTTGCAGTCTCCACTCTAAATTATCCCAAAGGTGTTCTATCGGGTTGAGGTCAGGACTCTGTGCAGGCCATTAGAGTTCCTCCACACCAAACTCGCTCATCCATGTCTTTATGAACCTTACTTTGTGCACTGGTGCGCAACAGGACGGGGCCATCCCTAAACTGTTCCCACAAAGTTGGAAGCATGAAATTGTCCAAAATGTCTAGGCATTAATAGTTCCTTTCACTGGTACTAAAGGGCCAAGCCCAACCCCTGAAAAACAACCCTACACCATAACCCCCCGTCCACCAAACTTTACACTTGGCACAATGGAGTCAGGCAAATGACATTCTCCTGGTAACTCCAGAGAACTCCAGAGAACACGGCTCCACTTCTCTAGGGTTCAGTGGCGGCGTGCCTTACACCACTTCATCCAACGCTTTGCATTGCACTTGGTGATGTAAGGCTTGGATGCAGCTGCTCGGCCATGAAAACCCATTCCATGATGCTCTACGCACTGTTCTTGAGCTTATCTGAAAGACACACGAAGTTTGGAAGTATGTAGCTATTGACTGTGCACCTTAGCATGGGCTGACCCCACTCTGTGATTTTACGTGGCCTACCACTTTGTGGCTGAGTTGCTGTTGTTCCCAATTGCTTCCACTTTGTTATAATACCACTAACAGTTGACCGTGGAATATTTAGTAGTAAGGAAATTTCATGAATGGACTTATTGCACAGGTGGAAACAAATCACGGTACCACACTTGAATTCACTGAGTTCCTGAGAGCGACCCATTCTTTCATAAATGTTTGTAGAAGCAGTCTACTAGGTGCTTGATTTTAAACAACTTGGCCATTGAAGTGTTTGGAACACCTAAATGTAATGATTTGGAGGGGTGTCCCATACTTTTGGCAAAATAGTGTGTATATATATACTGTATACATAGTGTTTTATTGTTTTAATACTGATGATTTTGGCATACAGCTCATGAAAACCCAAAATTCCTGTCTCCAAAAATTAGCATATCATGAAAAGGTTCTCTAAACGAGCTATCTGAATCAATCATCTAATCATCTGAATCAACTAATTAACTCTAAACACCTGCAAAAGATTCCTGAGGCTTTTTAAAACTCCCAGCCTGTTTCATTACTCAAAACCGCAATCATGGGTAAGACTGCCGACCTGACTGCTGTCCAGAAGGCCATCACTGACACCCTCAAGCAAGAGGGTAAGACACAGAAAGAAATTTCTGAACAAATAGGCTGTTCCCAGAGTGCTGTATCAAGGCACCTCAGTGGGAAGTCTGTAGGAAGGAAAAAGTGCGGCAAAAAACGCTCCACAACGAGAAGAGGTGACCGGACCCTGAGGAAGATTGTGGAGAAGGACCGATTCCAGACCTTGGGGGATCTGCGGAAGCAGTGGACTGAGTCTGGAGTAGAAACATCCAGAGCCACCGTGCACAGGCGTGTGCAGGAAATGGGCTACAGGTGCTGCATTCCCCAGGTCAAGCCACTTTTGAACCAGAAACCGCAGCAGAAGCGCCTGACCTGGGCTACAGAGAAGCAGCACTGGACTGTTGCTCAGTGGTTGCATGTCATTTGGAAATCAAGGTGCCAGAGTCTGGAGGAAGACTGGGGAGAAGGAAATGCCAAAATGCCTGAAGTCCAGTGTCAAGTACCCACAGTCAGTGATGGTCTGGGGCGCCATGTCAGCTGCTGGTGTTGGTCCACTGTGTTTTATCAAGGGCAGGGTCAATGCAGCTAGCTATCAGGAGATTTTGGAGCACTTCATGCTTCCATCTGCTGAAAAGCTTTATGGAGATGACGATTTCATTTTTCAGCACGACCTGGCACCTACTCACAGTGCCAAAACCACTGGTAAATGGTTTATTGACCATGGTATTACTGTGCTCAATTGCCCTGCCAACTCTCCTGACCTGAACCCCATAGAGAATCTGTGGGATATTGTGAAGAGAAAGTTGAGAGACGCAAGACCCAACACTCTGGATGAGCTTAAGGCCGCTATCGAAGCATCCTGGGCCTCCATAACACCTCAGCAGTGCCACAGGCTGATTGCCTCCATGCCACGCCGCATTGAAGCAGTCATTTCAGCAAAAGGATTCCCGACCAAGTATTGAGTGCATAACTGAACATAATTATTTGAAGTTTGGCTTTTTTTTTTTTTATTAAAAACACTTCTTTTATTGGTCGGATGAAATATGCTAATTTTTTGACAGGAATTTTGGGTTTTCATGAGCTGTATGCCAAAATCATCAGTATTAAAACAATAAAAGACCTGAAATATTTCAATTGGTGTGCAATGAATCTAAAATATATGAAAGTTTAATTTTTATCATTACATTATGGAAAATAATGAACTTTATCACAATATGCCATTTTTTTTAGAAGGACCTGTATATATGCATATAACTATTTGACAGAAATTAATATGCATATTTTTATGTGGTTAGAATAAGAAAATACCTTGTTAAAAGTAAAATATATTCCAGGCAGTTAATATTGCCCTTTAATTTGATAATAATACGAAAACATTTCTCAGAACACAGAACTATTGTATACAGTTTCATAAGACTTGGAATACTGTTCACGATTCATTTGAAATACTTTCATGTTGTTTTTATTTTGTGTGTGTCCTTTTTGGAGATGAAGAGCTTCTAAACCCATTCAACTTCATTGTGTAAAAAAGAGTGTGAGTCTTCTTTTGTGTTCTGCAAAAGAAAGCAAGTCTGTCGGGTTTGTGACGACATGTGGGTGTGTAAATGACCTTTAAACTTACGGCATAAATCGTTGGACCTCCAGTTCACCAGCAGCCCCTTCTGAGCACATTCATGAGCGTATGCGGCAATAGTGTTACAGAAACATGCACAGTCACCGACCGATGGACACGAGCATGTGTCATGAGTACAGATGTCCCAGTATGGCTCAGGGTCCACCTGATACAGTCAGAGTAAAAAAGTAAACAAGTGTAAGAAGTAGTAAGAAAGCAGAGTAATGACCACATGTTAGTGTATTGTCATCATTTAATTGTGCCTATTGAGATAAGTGTTACCAACCACAATATTGCACTCCCTGAAGATGGCGCTGGTGAGCACACGGCAGGACTGTTCCACCGTCACCAGCTTCACCATGTCTGTGCTGCACTGCGACAGCACCTGCATGCAAATCAAAATAGGTAATCTCAGATTATTTCATGTCTCTATGTTCTGGCTTGCTCAAATAAAACACTCCAGTTCAGGCCGTGATGTAACTCACCGGAACAGCGTCAGCACAGTTAGGTTGAACTTTCCACGAGTTTCCAAAGTCTGCAGCGCCAACCTCCATCTGGTTACTGCTGCTCAACAGATCGTTATTCTGACTGCCATCAAAATTTCCACAAAGGCCACAGACTTTCCCCTTAAACACACACAAATTAACTTAATTTCTCAACTGTATATTCTAAGATAAGTAGTTGTAATCCATATTGCAGACATTCTAAAAGGTAAAAATAATTTCTAAATTATATTTTATACATACATTTGAATTAAATTTTTTTTTTTTTGAGTTTAGAGTCAGACTAAATCTGACAAAAACTCACTTCTGGCACATGCCCAAAGGAAAAACAAAATGAAATAAATCACATAATTTTAACTCTAAAAATGTTTTAGCATTAACTCTTGCTAATAAGTATGAACTCACTGGGTATATGTTCAAATATAAAAATCATTTTATTCAGAAGTTTTTATTCATAAATCTTTTTTTAACTTTTTTAATTAACTAGATAAATCAGACAAAAACCCATATTGTGGACATGCACAAAGGTAAAAATAAATTATTCTGAATCATATTGTATACATACATTTGGATTCATAAATCATTTAAATTATAAAATGATTATTGTTTTTTGTTTACTTGGTAAATCTGACAAAAACTCACTTTCAAGTCAGAACATGCTAAGGTAAAAAGAATTAAAATATTTTTTATTCATAAAATTGTATTAATTTATCTTAACATACATTTTTATTTTTATTTTTAATAAATCTAGCATGCTGTAAGATTAAAAAGATTAAAACATTTTTTTTATTCAAAATATTCGATTCATAAATAATTTTTTTACTCCAAAAATGCTTTTTTTTTAGTTAACTTGCTAAATCTCACCACTTTGACATACTCAAAAGTAAACATTATTCATAAATATTTTTTAACAACAATGGTACCTATGGTATGTGCTCATTTAAATAGCTAGGTAAAATGTGTGTGTGTGTTTTTCTTTGTATGTGTTACCCTGTACTGTCCGTTGATCTGCAGTGAGATTCGGGTCCCTGTGTCCCAGGTGATGGAGATGTGTTTACCCAGAAGGATGATGTAATACTGTCCAGAGCGCACAATCTCAACCACTGTCTCTTTCAACACAGGCCTCTTCATCCTCACCTACAGAAGAAGACAACAGAGAAAGAAAGCAAAAAAGCCAGTATGCTTTTACTTCACACATGATGCTTGTCATAACATACAGTAAGCTAGTGGAAGAATAATTTCACAATCCACAAAATCTTGTATTGCAAGTGTGACATTTTTCTATACACTGGATCTATGGATCTATATATATATATATATATATATATGCATGTATCTATCTATGTATGTATGGTTCTATGTATGTATTAGGGGTGTAACCGTTCTCCACCCATGGTTCGGTGCGCACTTGCACCGCCGTTCATCTTAAATCTGACAATGCATCTATAATATGGTTTATTGAAAATAACAACGCGTAAAACAGACAGACAAAGTTCTGCTAATGCATGTGTCAGTTGGGGGATACACATTCTGGGTTCCCAATACATTACAACAGCAATAACCAAATGAATGGAAACTCGAGCGTGCTGTGAGAAGATTGTGTGTGCGCTCATCTGAAGACAGTCTCAGACAGCACGCAAATATTGAACTCTTTCAAGTTTTGCCCCTCAACGGACAAATTCACACAAAAATTATATCAATATGCCCATCTGTATATATGTATACCAATATATGTTTGCTCTGCCAAGAAAATATCTGTTTCTGTACTGTGCATTTATTGAGAACAGCATTATGTTTTATTGACAAAAGCATCCAAGAATGTAGCTATCTGCTTTATAAAGTCAAATATAACTCTATAAATCAATTTTAGTGTTACCTCGCCTTGTTCCATTACAATCAGTCCTCCCATGTACATCACGGTGATGCTTTTACTGCAGCGGTAACCTGCGATCCCACAAGCAGAGTTCTCCACCAGAACCCTGAACGTGCCATCCAAGCCGTTGCAGTAATCCTACTCAGACGGACACAGAAGAATGAGCGAAAACATGAATGAATATGAGGGAGAGAAGAGAAAAGAGAGCAAGAGAGTGAGAATATTGACTTTACCTGAGCTAGTACATATTGGCAAGGTCCAGGAAATGAGAACTTCAGTCCATCAAAGCTGATGTAGTGTGTCTCTCCTATAACACGACACACACCGTCACACACACGCTGTGTACACTTCCACTGACGCTTCTCACAAACACTGGGAAAGAAAGGGAAATGTAACTAACACAATAACATGAATGTTTATAAGCCTACTTGTCATCTGATGTAGGCAACAAAATAACATTACACCAGCAGTGTCAGCCTGTAGAGGATCCATGATTGGCTCATTTACCAGTTGTTGCAGTCCACATTAATGCTCTGTTCTGAGGCATAGGGGCGGTTGTTATGGTAACAAGGGCACTGGTCTTGTGGAATGCATTCTCTTCTGTGTCGAACCTGCAAACACCAATACAATGAAACAATTGTCTTTTTTGTAACCTAAAAAGTTTTAAATATTAAAAAGCTGCATACATAAAAGAAAAAGATTTTAATTTATGTAGAAAAGTAACTATAATATGCTGTGGATAATATCATTTTTCTTTTCATAATGTGGTGTTAAATTATTGACATTACAGTTTTGAAATCCCAAGTAAATAGTAAGACATAAATGTCTAACATTTGTATACTTTTTACAAAAGATTTCTATTTCAAATAAAACATTCAAAGAATTCTGAAAAAAAAAAATCCCAAAAATGATTTCAACATTATTATTAATAATAGATGTGTATTGAGCAGCAAATCAGCATTAGATTTGAGCAATCATTTCAGCATCAGCAATCATATTAGAATGATTTCTGAAGGATCGTGTGACACTGAAGACTGGAGTAATGATGCTGAAAATTCAGCTTTGTGTCACAGGAATAAATTACATTTGAAAATATATTCAAATAGAAAACAATTGTTTTAAATGACAATAATATTTCACAATATTACTATTTCATATCTTTTTGATCAAATAAAGGCAGCCTTGGTGAGCATAAGAAACTACTAAAGAATCCCAAACTGTTGAATGGTAGTATATTTTCAAAAGTTTTTTTCCCCAGAAATATTTATCAAAACAGTTGTATAAATATAGTTCTATATATACATAATTTACTAATCCTACTTGGTTTATGAATATAAGCATAAATTATATTACAGTTTGTCTTGATTGCTTAAACACTATAACCAGGCTTTTGAACTAAAATTTCAAAACCATAACGCCATTTATCAAAAAGCACACCCATTTCCTGTAACTGTAAACACTATTCCCCTGTTTTGACACATAAGTCAGATTTGTTGGACGGTCACTGCAAAACTCTACACACAAATCCCTTAATTTCTCATTGCCTACACACCAGAGAATGTCTAATAAAGGGAGAACTCCCACTCTCAGTAAACTTCTGGCTTCTGAACTGGTTGCATACTGGTTCCATATGAGGGCGCTCACAGGACGAGTGCAGAATGAATGGAGGTCTATGGAGCTGTACCCCTCAAAATCCACTTTTCTCAGGATATACATTTTTGTCTAGTAATTTGAATGTTGTATTCAAAAGGAGATGCAAAGAAATTACACATTGCTGGATGTTAGATTTTTTAGAGTCACTTATTTGCTTTAAAAAGTCTTTTAAAATGTCAATGACGTCATACACATCGAACGACCAGAGATACTGCTTTATGGCAATCCTTCAGTCACTTTGGTGCTTTCGAACTCTGCATTTTCTTTTCTCTCAAGGCATCGACAACACAGCTGACTCAGAAAAATACACGTGCTAGAAGAGTTAAGTCCGCCTTGGCATCGTGGTATCCGAAGCGGGACCAGAATGTTATCAAGCCGTATCTCTGGTCGTAATCAGTCCTTCACTGACCAATCAGCATTAATTACCAGAATGCTAGCGTGTTATGGGCAACAACAACTCAACCTGTAAGAAATCGAAAGGACATAAGTACTCGTTCATTCAACCTATAAACCATGTTGAACTTGCAAAACCTACAATCAAATCTGAGATTTCTCAACGGCAATCGGGTGAAAGAGACAAATTCAGCCGTCTAGCTACATAGACTCCCATTCATTTTGCACACATGGGCGATCGCCCCAAGTGGAACTCTGGTGGAACTACAACCAAAATTCGGTACAACAGGACTTAATAGGGAGTGGCCAGGCTCTCCGTAGACAGGCTCTGCCTACACTATGTTGTCGTTTAGAAAGCACTAGCATTCAATATAGTTCACTCAAGTCAGCACAGCTTCAGCTCATTTAAGACAAAATTACCCAAGTGGAAACACTAAAAGTCAAAATTGATCACACACCAATCAGAACCTTCAATAGATAGATAAAAGTGCCAGAGTCAGTTCAGTTTTGGAACAATGGATCCAGAAAGACATGAAGGAAAGTAGGAGGTGGAGGAGGAAGGAAGAGCAGTAGTGACTGGAGGAAGAGGTGAAGGAAGAGGATGAGGAAGGTGAAGGGGAAGGGGAAGGCCAAAGAGACCAGCATGGCCACTCTAGTTGCCCATGTCTTTGTCCATGGTATGACTATGAGGGAGGCTGGGCAACGAGTACAGCCAAACTTGAGTCGCTTCACCGTCGCCTCGATCATAAGAACCTTCTTGGAGAAAAACAGGTACAGTTGATTTACTTCAGAGGACTGCTCTCTACTGTAACTTTAGAGTGCAGTACACTGTGCTGTTACAACACATGCATGTACTGTAGCCCTATACTACTGTAATAAAATAAAATGCATCAAATTGCCTCACATAAAGATGCTGAATGCTTCCATTTTGTAAAAAGGATGTGTTACAGTAATCAGTCATTCTATTTGTCTAGGACACAGAGACGATGAAATGGAAGAAGCCTGCCAAATATTTCAGTTGATGCGTGCCAGCGGGGAACAGGCATGCAAGAGGTTTTTACCCCAGCTGCCTGGCTAGGGCCAATATAGCCTGTGATGCTGACAAGATTCTCTGGCCTGTCCCAGACCAAAGACAAGATGCTGGGGCAGAGTATTTATTTATTTATTTGTTGGTGTATTGTACTGTACAGTACATTAAGGAATAAAAATATGTACCAATGTATCCAATGGTTGTGTCTTTTGTGTTCATCATGTGAAAAGGTTTGTGAGGGGGGGAACCACAAGCAACATAACTTACTAGTTTTGGAAATGTTGTTTTGAATTTATTGCACCAGTGTGTAAGACTATGTTGTAGTGTGTGTGTTTGTGAAGGCTTGTGTGTGATGGCTTGTGAGGGCAAAGTTTGGTTTTTCAGCAAGAGTGAATGGTTTTGAGTGTAAAGGATAAAATGAAATCCTGAAAATAGGATGTTTGGGGAATTGGGTGAGACGTTATGGATTTGTGTTTACTTTTTTGAGAATACGAGCAATAGTTTCAAGAAATGTGTTGAAACTGTATGTGCGAGAAAAACTGTAAGTGTCAAACGGTTCATTAGAATATTTCGTGTTCACTTTGATACTTACCGTTCCAGGTGGACACATACAACCAGACACACATCCCTGACTGACACACTCCAGGCCCAGATTCTGGCAGGTCTTAGCACACTCTATCCCAGCATCCCTTGCACTTTCACACTCAAACCGCTGCAGTGGAGGTGGGCAAGAGATAGAGCGCCGCCCTACAGGTGAAACACACACACAAAGAATTCATTATATGTACTTCATTTATCTACAATATTCTGTCCACTTGTATCAAAGAGCAGTTGTGCTCCATTAAAACTGCACAGAGTTATGAAAACGCATGGAGAAATACCTCTTGAAGAAGAATGATCGTCAAAGAAGAGGTCAGTCAGAGTTGATCCAGTGGCTTCATTAGAAGTGCACTGCATGGATCCACTCTCACATACACTACACAAAGAAATATTCAAATGTCATGTGTATATATATATATATATATATATATATATTATATTATATTATAATATTATGTGTGTGTGTGTGTGTGTTGGTATGTTTCCTGACAGATGATATTCAAATTTCAATTAAATTAAAGCCAATATTCTGGTTAGTGCCTACTAGTAATTTTAATAAGACAGTGGCAATATGACAATAGTCTGTGTCATATAAACACATTATGTTTAATATCATATGAGTCCGGTGAGACACAGGCAGTTGACCAAACGTCAAGCTATCAAAGAAACCTGATGTGTAAATCGTAAAATACTGTGTTTTTTCCCAGCTAACCAGATGGCGTGATGGTCACCGATCATGTCGTTGGGCTCAAAGATCTCTCCGTTATGGTGGCACGAGCAGTGTTCGGGTGGCACACACTCTCCTGCGTCACTGAGGAAGAGTCCTCTGGGGCAGAAACAGCCTTCTTCACAGAACCCACCACAATCACTGTCAGGCAGCGATAGAGACCGGCACGTCTGATTACACACATTCCCACAAACCTCGTACACCTGGTCATCCGGACAGGTCAGTTCTGCTCAAACACACACACACACACACACACACACACACACACACACACACACGTTTGGTTTTCTATCATGATGGAGACTTTCCATTAACTTTATCTAGTATGTTTATTCAGCCGTTTTGGTACTGTTTTGCTGTCTTAACTCTTTACTCTTGAGTTTAAACCTACAGACAGAATGAAACATACCACAGTATCCATGACCCCTCCAGTTGATTAGCACTCCCTTGGCTGCGCAGGCGGCTGCATAGCTGTGGACGGCATCACACAGGCACTCTTGGCCGTCTGCGCAGGAGCACACATCATAGCGGCAGTTTTTCACATATGGCTCAGGGCTGACCACATCATGACAGGGTTCAAACTTCACAGAGAGCAGCACAGCACAGGCTTCTTCTGCAAAACGCACTGTAGACACACATACAAATCTATCAGGTTGTCAACTGCTAGTCTTTGTTGCCCTCTAGTGTTAAGTGCATTTATAAATCATGACATCATGCATGCAAGCAGCTATAGGTAACATCAGTTCATCTTAATTTATGATACTGCAAAGTGAACATTATTAAACATGCCATTTAAATTTGAGATGAAATTGCAAGTATAGTGCTTTTATAAATATGCATCTGCACAGGGCTGTAACCACTACATCCCTGCTAATATTTAGATAAGGGGTCAATATGTTCTTTTAATGACAGATTCTTAAAATTTGACATATGTGCCCCAAATATAGTTATTTTTTTGTCACAACCTTGTGTCTGTTTGTGTATACCTCTCTTAGGATTTAAAATACAAGGATCTGAGTGTTGCAATTGAAGATCATCACAGTCCGCGTTCATCTTCCATGCGTTGCCGAATCCTTCGACGCGTGTCTCCACCAGCCCGCCCACTGTTAAGAAGTCGTCTCCTTGGTTACCATTATAATTACCGCACAGGCCGCACGTTTTCCCAGCATAGACAGGGTTTAGCTGCAAACACACACACACACACACAAAGCACGGGAATATTTGATACATGTCCCAGATTCTGCATTTCACAGATGTGCATGGGGAACTATTTATGCATTATTTTGAGTGCATTAAGCACCTAGCATTCTCACACAAATGACATGTGATCACACTGTTGAAAATCCCAGCTAAAACCACTTTAAAGTGGTATATTTGTTTAACAAGGTTTCTTTCGGACGGTCAAAGCTGGTTGTTTGTTGATTCAAAGTGGTTTATGTGATTGATTGAGACTACCAAGCTTTTAAAAAAAAGAAAGGAAAAAAAACACCATAAAACTTATATCATAAAACTGTCACAGTTATTATAAAAATGCTCCATACAACTATATTCCAATGCCTTTTGGGGTGCAATAATTGAATGTATTCCAATGTAAATATGACTAAAGTTTTTGGTCTGTTCCTCATACTAAGCAATCATATGGCTTCAAAAGCTTTAAAATATGCCTCAGGTCATATTCATCTTCATTCTGTGGTAAGAGCTGTCAAAAATTTTCCCTTTTTAATGGCAAACAGTAAGTCACACAATTTTCAAACAACAATTAAGAGTAAATAAATCAGTGTTATTTTAGTATTATTTACTGTACATACTATTTATTAATATTTTGAATTCACTTTTTTGTATCAGTTTTCTTTAAAATTTTAATTCAGGTTTTAGTGCTTTTGTTATGTGTATTAGGTTTTTTAATATTTCAATTTAGACTACATTTATTTTTATTTCAGTTTTAGTCATCTTTGTACTTTTAATCTTATTTATTTCAGTTCTAAATTGCATATAACATTTTTAAGTTTAATTTGTTCATCTAATATTTATTTTATTTTATTTCAGCTTCATTTTAATTACCAAAAACAGTTAACAGTTTAAGATTTTCTGTAATATTTATGTGTGAAATTTACTAGCAATTTCTGAGTGAAAATTGTTTAAATGTTTTTTTTTTTTTCAGTGCCTGGTTTTTCCAGCAGGGCACACACTCACCTTCAGCAAAACACGTCCTCTGCCATCCCAATCCAGATGTAGATCGTCACCGTAACGCAATCTTACAGATGACAACACCGTATTCTGCACTCTTAGGGGACCTACACACAAACACATTACTGTTATGCTGCGCTATGATTTGTACATCAGTATTACGTTGCAGCTGTCATGTATTTGAAGAAAAAAAGGCATTGTTTCTATGTTCTGTTTCTACATGGCGTGTATTTCGCTTCTTGACAGACCATTAATTAAGGGTGTTTTCACATCCATTCCATCCACAGAGACCACGCCCCCATGCTTGAGGTGAACCGTCTGATTGGCCAGATCTCGGAATCTAAGTGTAATTGACCGTGTGCAGATAGCATCTTGGTCATCTGCACACTTCAGCAGAAAAATACAACCATAAGCACTGCACACAGACAAACAAACAAGCACAAGTGTATATACTACACAGAAGATTTCAGACCTGTGCAGTCTCAATGATGGCAGAAAAAGAGTTGCTCTGGCAGTCTTTAGCGAGCAGATACTGACAAATCCCACTGAAGGTGAAGAACTTATCGTCAAAGGTCTTAAAATGGGACTGTCCTGTCACCAGACACCCCCCTAAGAAGAGACAGAGGAAGAAATCGATTAGTTTCTTCATCAGGGCATTCAGAAATATTTAATGTCAACATTAAAATTGCATTTGCAAAACATTTGATGTAACGGGTCATATTTGCTAGTGAAAAATAATATTTTGTGTTACTTACTAGAAATTGAGCTAGATTGACATTAAATTACTGACATAAGATTATTAAATTAATTATTTGCAGGTTAATAACATTTTTTTTAAAAGTAACAAATTCACATTTACCAGGACATTCTTCGTTGGTACATTCCCACGATCCATGGCGACAGACGCTAAAAGTGAAGGTGAGTTTAAGTGAATGTGTGCAGATATAGCCACACATACTTGAATGCATTGTTTTTTATGTGTGTACATATATGTGTGAGTGGGTGTGTGTGTCCTACCATGTGTTGCAGTCCTGCGAAATCGAGGAACCAGGAGGGTAGCTACGCCCAGCATGCGTGCAGGAGCACTGAGAGACGTCAACACAACGATCTCCATCCAACACCTTACCCGCTGACAAACACATTTCACACATTCAACACTAAGCAGGAAAAGGAACGATAAAGTTAAGATAAACAATCATTGGTGGTCAGTTTCTTTGTCTTGTTTTTTTCAGTAAAAATATCTAAAGATAAATTAACCTAAAAAGTTAGAATGCACACAGTTGCATCAAAATATTTTTTCCATTTGTTTTTTTTAAACCATTACTATTTCAAAGTTGAGGGTCGGTATAAGAAATAAGTTTCTTGTGCTCAACAAGGCATGACCAAAGATACAGTAAAACAGTAACATTGTAAAATATTATTACAATTTTAATATACTGTTTTTTTATTTTAATTTACTTATTTACTTAAAATGTAATTTATTCCTGTGATGCAACGCTGAATTTTTAGCATCATTACTCAAGCCTTCAGTGTCACATGATCCTTCAGAAATCATTCTAATATGGTGTTTTTTCTGCGTTAAGAAATATTTCTTAAAATTATCAATGTTGAAAATGATTTTGCTGTTTAATATTAATAAAAACGGTTTAATATTTATGTGCAAACTGATATTTTTTTTCAGGATTCTTTGATGAAAAGAAATTTAATGTATTTTTACTGTTTTGATCAATTGAATGCATCCCTGCTTAATTTCAATTTCTTTCAAAGAAAAAAATCTTACTGAGCCCAAACTTTTGAATGGTAGTGTATAATTATAGTCATTATTTAATTCTAAAGCATCAACTTAGCTGACATTAAAAACACACAAGAGAGAGGTAATAAACAGCAATGAAGCAAAAACAAAATTAAGGTAAATTGAAATGTTCTAGATTGGTTGACCGGTATCACTCTCACCTGGGCAGTGACAGCCATCAACACACTCCTCCTTGCAGACTTCCTGGATGTTTACATTCTGACAGGACGTGGAGCAAGTCGGGGTACAGTCGCTGTACTCCATGCCAACAGGACACTTAGGGGCTGAGCAAATAGTAACATATGTGAATATACACATAGTCAATATCAGATATGAAATGTATTTATATAAGTGTTAAACTGAGATTACTTACAGCACTGACTCTGCACATGCCAGTTGGATAGTGTAACGCCGTGATTGGCACAGGTGCGGGCGTACTCCAGCATGGCCTGACACACGCATTCATCTCTCGTTCTGCAGTGACAGGCATCAGACTCACACACGGACACAAACACAGCCGCATCCACAAGGTGAGCACAACGCAGGTAGAGTGCTGAGCTGCTCATGGCCTCACACCGTGACATCTGATCCTGAAACACACGCATACACACTCTGAAAAATCGGTGCAATCGTAACACTTTAGTTTAGGGTACAATTCTCACTATTAACTAGTTGCTTATTAGCATGCATATTACTAGGATCTTTGGTGGTTATTAGTACTTATAAAGCACATACCTTATTATGCATGACCATATTCTACATCCCTTAATCCTACCCAATACCTTAACGTAACAACTAAGTTACCTTACTAACTATTAATATGCAATAATTAGGAGTTTATTGAGGCAAAAGTCATAGTTAATAGTGAGAATTGGACCCTAATCTAAAGTGTGACCGTGCAATCTATATGATAAGGCGGTCACCGTGATTTTGCCAAGTAAGACATGTTCCTGGATCAACATATTTTGATTATCCTGGATCAACATACCTGTCCCAAAATGTATTCCTTACCCAATCGCTACCCCTAAACCTAACCCTATCCATAACTTTTCCCTAAAATCAGAGGGTAATGATAGGTGAATAACACTGATGTTTAAGTACCTCACCCTGGTTCTACGCCTAAACTTGACATAAACTGTAAACTTGTCCCTCAAGTCTGATTGGTTGATTGGAAAGTTGATCCAGGATCAACAAAGATGTTGATCCAGGAACATGTGGTACTTGGTAAAATCACGTTCACCATGATAAGGCACACAAGGGATTGTAACAAGGTTGTTTTTGTTGTGCAGGCAAGCATCTGACTTTCACTGATTCTCCGGTGCCGTTGCAGCTCTGCGATGGGGGCAAGACGCGTTTACAGGGTTCATCTGCCCCTTTCATGGCCCAGGAATTTGCAAAGTCGTATGGATCATCTGTCAGAAAACCTAAACACACACACACTTAAGTCTGTCAAGAGCATGCTCTGGTCATATTTTACTCCAAACTGTACATAAAACAATTATAAAAAGTTACAGGACACCAACATCCCCTCTAAAGGCCCAAACAAGGCTCTGAAACAAAGTGTTTTTGAACTTTCTAATGTTTTGTCTTCCGGATGAACATTGCCCCACCTATTTCCCCAGCTCGTATTAATCAGCATCCTGTCCACTGCTTTTAAAACATGGCCTTACTGAAAGATTTTTGAGAGGTATTTTGTTGTGTTCATGACTGCGTTAGTGTCGAACCTTCTTGTGCGGTGTACTCATCCTCCACCAAATAATTGTAGTTTCCACACAGGCCACATGTACGGTTGCTGTGATGCTTGCCGAGCGTTAGTTGAATGTTATGCGAGGGGTCTATACGGATGGAGAACCCGAACTCTTCACTCCATAATCGAAGGTACCCCAGTTCGAGCCCTACGAACACAGAGCTCGATGCATATGGCAATGGGAGCCTGGAGGGAACAAAAAAAATCTATATGATACCCCAATTAAATGAGTAGAATAGCTGGTGATTAGTTGTGTTTCATATGCTGGTGAGCTGGTGCCCTATCCAGGCTGATTAACTACTTTAACCAGTAGTTACCAACAACACTAATCCAGCCTGGAAATTCATGATGATCTAAGATGGTATAGCAATATATAATGTATATAAAAATACTAAAAGAATGCTAATGGAATATTCTACATTATATTGAATTCTTCACAAATAAAATAAGGATAACACACTGTAAAAAGTATTTTGAATAAATATGGAAAATATATAAATTATTTGTGACATTTCAAAATAGTCAAAATAGTTTGTAAGCAAATCCTATTTTCAGTGTAGAATCTCCATTTGAGTTTTTTTTGTAAATCAAATTCCAATCTGCAAAAAATTGGAAATATAGTTAATCCAGTATCTTATGGGATTCTTTGTGATCCCTTTAGGATTGGTTCCATTGAAATTCCATTAGCAAGCCACAAGCATTTTCTTTTATATTTTGACTACAAAAAATAGGTTTGCATGCCATTTATAGAAGAACCATTTTGGTTCCCCAAAGAACCTTTCAATGAACAGTTAAAAAAAATAATAATTTTGCCTAATTTTATTATATAACATTTGTCTAAATTTTAATCTAAAGATTTTTTTTTCCAGTATAAAGAACCTTTTGTGGAATGGAAAGTTTCCATGGATGTTGAAGATTCTTCATGGAACCATAAATGCCAGCATCTTTATTTTTAAGAGTTGGAAATGTACAATTTGTACCTCTCTGCTCCTTGTGACAGCGTTCCATGAACAGAGAGGTGAAGTTCAAAGAATTCCCCCAGAAACAAAGTCACTCCTTTCCTCTTTCCGTTAGAGAAATCGCCTAGAAGTAAACACACATCCTTACAAACAAGCCATCGCTTGTTTAATTCTTGAAAAACTGTTCGTGTGCGTGCTTGTGTGTGTGTGTGACAGGATTTTTTTTACCCAGTATGGAGAAGCTTCTGTGTTGGCAGTCTCCCGCCAGCATGTAGCTGCAGTCTCCAGGGAACTCATAAATCACACCGTCAAAAGTGTGTATATGCTGCCGGCTAAACAGACTACAGCGTCCAGATCCCTCGACAGACACAAAACCTACAGAACAAAGAGAGTAAGAGAGTTAAGCACTTGCATGCTAGCTTTTAATCAAGTGGCATAACTAAGTTACCATTCAAAAGTATGGAGTTGGTAATTTTTTTTAATGTTTTTGAAGGAACCAAGGCTGCGTTTATTTGATATACAGTAAAAACAGCAATATTGTGAAATATTATAACAATTTAAAAGATTTATTAATATCAGTTCAGTTCAGTTTTATTGCTCCATGGTAAAACACAAAACATTTCATTTTCTTCTTTACATAATTTGAATTCCCATGTGCAAAAGGGAGCAGAAAGAAGATAAAATCTCATAATATCTGTCCCCTATTCCAAAATACTAAATAACTTTCTTAAGCAGCTAACAGCCAAAATTACACTGACAAAAAACAATGTTGGTTTAAATAACAGCAATTCATGCAGTATAGAAAATCAGGCAATGCCCAGACAACAAAACAAGTAATCCAGTACATATAGAAAAAAAAAACAAGACACAACAACAAACCAAACCAAACAAATCCAGAAGCAACATAAACCTCACCATATTAATACTGACTGAATATACTCTGTTTATACTTATACTTAAACTGACCAATGTTACTACAACTTTTAAGATTATCATGCAATGAGTTCCACAATTTTACTCCCATAACTGAGGGGCACATTTGTTTTATAGTCGTACGTGCAAATTGATGTTTAAAATTATATTTTCTCTTACTATACTCTTTTTCTAACTGATAATAATGTTGTATTTTCTCTGGTAAGATTTTCAGTCTTACTTTAAACAATATTATTAGTGTTTGAAACTTAGCCAAATCTTCTAGCTTTAATATTCTGGATTTAGCAAACAATTTGCTTGTATGTTCTCGATAATTTATTTTATTAATAATTCTTATAGCTCTCTTCTGTAAAATAGATAAAGGTTTTAAATTTGTCTGATATGTGTTCCCCCATACTTCTATTCTATGCATTAAATCAAATATGGTATGATGAGTGAACTATAAAGTATTTTCATTGTTTCCTTATTTAATACCTCCTTCACTTTGTTTAAGACAAAAATATTTTGGGAAATGTTTCTTTTAATATGTGCTATGTGAGGTTTCCATGTTAATTTATGATCCATAATTACACCAAGGAAACGAAACTCAAACACTCTCTCAATATCAACTCCATAGATAAAGCTACAGATTCATTTATTTTCCTATTTCCAAAGACCATAAACTTTGTCTTTTCTAAATTCAATGACAACTTATTTACATCAAACCATTTTTTCAGTTTTGTCATTTCATATTCAATAGATTCTACTAGTTTCTGTATATTATTTCCAGAGCTGAAGAAATTAGTATCATCTGCAAATAAAACAAACTGTACTAATTTGGAAACATCACAAATTGTCATTAATATATAAAAGAAAAAGTTTAGGTCCCAAAATAGAACCCTGTGGTACCCCACATTTAATTTGCATAAGTTCAGATTTGACATCAGTTAACTGTACATATTGTTTTCAGTTATCCAGATAACTTCTCAACCAATTTAGGTCCATTCCTCTCATTCCATACGAACTTAATTTAGAAAGTAAAATTTCATGATCCAACGTGTCAAATGCCTTTTTCAAATCAATAAACTCTCCTCCTGTGAATTTCTTTTCATCTATTGCTGTTGTTATTTCTTCAACAATATTCATTAAGGCAGTCACTGTGGACCTTTTTTGCCTAAAGCCATACTGGCTTTCACTCAACAAGTGATGCTTTTCTAAAAAAAAAAACTATCCAACTTATAAACAAAAAGTTTTTCTAATACTTTTGAAAATTGTGAAAGTAATGAAACCGGTCTATAGTTATTGAAGCTTTGCTTATTTCCTGCTTTAAATAATGGAATAACTTTTGCCCTCTTCATTCTCAGGAAAAATACCCCTTCCAAAGGAAAGATTACAAATACAACAAATGGGTTTAACAACACAGTCAATTGTCTTTTTTAATATAACCATGTCTATCCCATCACAGTCAATGGAAGTCTTACTCTTTAATTTAGAAACAATAGATGTAATTTCTGATTCACAGACATCCCCTAAGAACATTGACTGCAGTACTCTACTTTCTCCACTCCACCCTCTTTGTAATGATCTGTCATGTATCTTGATGCTATCCGCCAAATTTGGCCCCACATTTACAAAAATAGAATTAAATTCATTTGCCACCTCATTCAAATCATACAGCGTCTTATTATTATAAATAAAATGATCAGGCAGGGCTGTATGTGCTGTTTTGTTACCCATTACTTTATTCAAAATGTTCCATGTACCTTTTATATTATTTTTATTATCATCCAGCAGTTTATTATAATAATCCTTCTTAGCCTCTCTCATAATTTGTACTAGCTTATTTTTATACACCTTATATTTCATTTCAGCAGTATTTGTTCTATATTCTATAAAATTTCTATAAAGTTTATTTTTCTTTTTACATGCATACATCAATCCTTTTGATACCCACGGTTTTCTATTCTCATTGGCTTTTTGTTTGTGTACCACTATTGGACAATGTTTATCATAATATGTTGTATACATTTCCAGAAAAGCATTGTAGGCAGCATCAACATCCTCCACATACACCCCTTCCCATTCTTCATTTAGGAGATCAGTCCAAAACCTATTTATAGCATCATCGTTTCTTACTCTTACAACCCTATCTTCTCTTTACTTCTTTTTAATTGCCAAGTAAAAGTAACAAAAATTGGCAAGTGATCACTAACATCATTCATAACTAATCCACATTTAATATCTTCTTTAAAGCAATTTATAAAGATGTTATCGATTAAGGTTGCTGATTGCTGTGTAATTCTACTCTTCCATACATTAACTCAAGAAAGTCAGCGGATGACTTCTGCTTGGTAACCTTTATTAAATCAATGTTGAGATCTCCACAAACTAAAATAAGTTTTGTTTTCGTTTACCTTACTCAATAACTCATCCATCTTTTCTATAAATGTTTCCATCAGAGACCCAGGTCGTCTATATATACACGTAACAATTATATTACTCATCTTTTCCAACTCAATTTCCACTGATATGCATTCCATTATATCATCAATTGCCATCGTCATACACTGAATTTGTTTACATTTTAAATCTTCATTCACAAACAAAGCAACACCTCCTGACCTCTTATTTGTTCTATTAATGTGATACAACTCATATCCATCAATATGGAATACAACCTCTCGTTCTTCTTGCATCCATGTTTCTGATAAAGCTATCAACATAAATCGTCCCTTGAGAGTATACAAATAATCATTTATCTTATCAAAGTTTTAATAGAGGCTCCTGCAGTTAAAATGAATTAATGAAAACATAGAATCAATAACTACTTGTTCAGCAAATTGTTCTTCAGAATAATAACAACAAGTGGACTTACTAGAGTTAAACACATGTCTTCCTGGGTCCACATCACATTCAAAATCATTCTCTATGATCATTTAAAAATAAAGTTTCATCTTTTGATTCTGACATTTTCCATACACAACTGTGTCCTTTTACTTTTAAGTACTTTTTGATCTTTCGTAAAAAAATTCATCAAACCTTTTTTGTCACCTCTTCGTACATTCCTTATATGGTCCTTCAGCCAATCACAGCACATATCTATTAACTTAGCATCTAGGTCAGGAGACCTTATCTTAATCTTGTAGCAGTATATTTTTACCCACATTGATCCATTATCCATCCAGTTTGCCAAAAAGCCCATCTTATCCATAAGAGCATAGAAACCAAATCCAACCGATTGAACCTTGATCCAGTCTATAAACATCCCTCGACCACTGTTCATATTCCCGCCACCATATTCCATGTGATCTCTCGAGATAAGAGTCATTCTCTGTACTTATCCAGTTCTTTAATATCTTTAATTTCTATTACTTTGGATTCTTCCGGTGTTCCGTTAAGCTTTATCATTATTTTACAGTTATTTTACATTATTTTACACTATATTTTAAATTGTAATTTATTCGTGTGATGCAAAGCTGAATTTTTAGCATCATTTCTCCAGTTATCAGTCACATGATCCCTCAGAAATAATGATAATACTGATTTCCTGCTCAAGAAATATTTATGTTGAAAACAGTTGTGCTGCTTTATTCTTTTTGTGTGTGTGTAAACCACACTCTAAAAAAATTCGGTGGCTTAGTAAATATCACAGTAATAATTAACTTTATTAACTTAATAAAATCTCTGAATATCATTTAATTGGTTTGAGTTGAACATGCCAAAATAATTGACAAAAAATCCAACAGTTAATTTTGTCTAAAATATGCAGTTTTATTTATTTATTTTTTAATAAAATAATTTAGCATTTGACTAACCAATTATTTATTAAAAATACACTTAATATATTTGTGAAATTTATAGAGAATGGAGAATTAAACGGATCTGTTTCAAGAACCACTAATATTACTTCATTAAAATGAATATTATTAATCTTTAACACACTCTTAAGAAATAAAAAGTTTACTCAAAACAACGCACCCCTCCCCCACACTCTGACGAGGCGAGTCGAGTCAATAGACAGTAAAGAGGTCGAGTGACAACAACTCAACGGTTGAGTGAGCGCGGGTTGTTTGAATTCTTTCCGGTCTCCTCCACTACAGAACATTCTCTTCTTTTCTTCTCCGCGCAGAATTTGTGATCTGCATTTCCTTAGTGATTTTTTAATTAAAAATCTATAAAATCATTAACTTACTGTGCTTTAAATCATTTTATTTAATGCAAAACAACATACTGAGACGCAATGTGAGTAACCTAAACGAGTGTCACGTCTGTCTTTTCGCGTGTTTGAAACCCCCGATGCCTTGCATAAAAGATAATGAATGTAACGTTAATTAATTTGGATGATAAAGTGTTCGTTAGAACTGTGCACTGTTTGATTATTGGCAGGCTATGGAGTCAGTCGCGTCGCAGCATCTTTCGGCTGCTACGAGTGAAACGCAGGACGGTGGTCTGAAGTTCGAAATTCACCCGCAGAGCGCGAGTCAATCTCCGGCACGAGAACCATTGCGGATACGGTGGAAATTGGATAACAGACCGGTTGATTAAACTTTAATTACTTTTTAATTTTTACTTAGAATATGTTTGTTATAGGCTATGCGTTTAAATGTAGGCAATGTTGTATACATGTTAAAACAGTATAAAATATGCTGTGTATAAATTACCAGAGACTAAAAGGACTTTGGTAAAGTATAACCTGTGGGGAAAAGGGCGTTTTAAACCTTATTTTGGGGCAAAGTCATCAAACTTTTTCAGCGATTTTTATCATGTTTTACTGCCGTTTCTATACATGCAGTTTTTAAAGCTTCACTTTAACACACCGAGAGAACTACAGGCGGCTGTCTGCTAGAATGCGCGTTCTGTGCCTGAGTGTAAATGAGACAACTCAATATTTCTGAAGATATATTCATCTATATTCTTCATTCAAAAAGATAAGCTGCAGATATAACGTTACAAACCATAAACAAAACAGTGCGTGCTTACCGTTTTGAACATCAATCCTGCTAAACACTTTCTTTATTCCACTCCAGTCATGTTAATTATTGAAATATTAGCCAAGGAACACTCAGGTAAGATGACGTAACATTAGAACAGCCTTCTATCTACCGTTTTGACTTCTTCGATCGCTGTTTTGCTATTATTGTCGTGCACTGACTCGTTCACTAAGCTGAACAGCCAATCAGAGTTCCCTCTTTCACCGACGCCCCGACTGGGTCAGACTAGAGGCAACTGTGCGAAACACGGCCAACGCTCAAAAACTGTCCGACCAACGGCCGATCGTCGGCTTGGTGTGTTGTTCCGGGCTTAAGTTATGTCATGTACAGTATAACGTTACCTGTGGTTGGTTGTGTGGAGTATTTTACAAAGGTTTAGAGGAAATTAAAAGTTTATTTTACTCATAAATAAAAACAGTTAATATTACTCATAAATATATATATATATATTTTTTTTTTTTTTACTTAAATTTACTCAGTTCATAAGGAATATGTAATTGATTTCATTGAGTTTTAATTTAATTAATATTTGTAAGTTTAAAAATGTTTCACCAAAAAAATTGAGTAAAGTTAAAGATTTTATTAGATTTATTATTTCTTTATTCTAAACTGCTTTAATTGTTCTTATTTCTTTTGATTATTTTAATTTCTTCTATGTAAAGCACTTTGAATTACCATTGTGTATGAAATGTGCTATATAAATAAACTTGCCTTGCCTTATTGATAAATAGAAAATTTTAAAGAACAAAACTAAAAAAGTCTGTCACTTTTGATCTATTTAATGCATCCTTGTTGATCCAATAAAATTATTAATTTCTTTAAAAAGAAAAAAAAATCAAAACCAACAGACAGAAGAAAATTCAAAAAGGCACAATCGCACACAAACATGCTCAACTCTAACCTGAAAAGACGAAAACCCACAGGATTCTGCTCCATCCTTTCAAACTGCACGGTTCCATCTGATTAAGGAAAAAATAGAAATCATGAATGATTTAGCCCAGTTAGTAATCACCTGAACCACCCTAGAAAGCACACAGTAGATGACGCATTGCAATGCCCAGGCACCATACACTTTTTTAAAACGGGCCATCAACAATAGTGAGCATGTGAGGGTTGAATTTAGTGAAAAATAATAGTACGAGGCAAAGCAAAAGTTCAGCTGGAAGTGAGAAACAAAGGAAAAATCTCTGAGCCCCTACAAATCTGTCAGTCACGTTTTTCCACATAGATGGATAGAATTCCCCAATTTAGGATGGGAAAACAATTTGCATAATATATTCACAAACATGCATGGTATTTTTCATGTATGCTTAAATAGCAAAACATTACCTTTAAACACAATGTACACGGCTTATACAAAATTTGAAAATAATTAGCGGTCGTAACAAATATTCAGTGGCAGCTGTTACCTTTGACCTCTACCCAGCTGTATGCTCCCAGCAACTGGTTCTCTGAAGCGCTTTGCAAGGTCTAAACTATCCAGTGTCTCACAATTCTGAAGACATGACTGGAACCCAGTCTAGATGGAAACAACCTCTTTATAAGAACGAAAGAGGGAGGGATAGTGTGATTTCCGTTTTCAAACTCATTAAGAGTGGACAATAGAAGGAAGTCTGGGCATTAGAGGAACTGAAGGATTAGTCTGGCAGTGAAGACAGATAAGACAAACCAACAGAGGACATTAGTGCCAAGCCAAACAGCTCACACACGCACACAATCCACAGCATATGCAGCGAGTTCACAGCCTCTGCGATGTTTCTCGTATCTGGCACTGATGGATTAACTGTAGGAAAAACCTCACGACCATCGGCACATTCCGAGAATGTTCACATGAACTCCATGCATTCATCGTTAATGTAGGCTACTTTTCGGCTACCTTTCTTTATTGACCCCTAACTCGCTGCCAAAAAACATGGAGAAAACAACATATCCTTGCTTCAGGACCCACATTGTACAATACATTTGACATTAAGTGGCAACACAACACAGTGCTGAAAAAGTAATTCGAACAAAGCTAAACAAACATCATAAGCCCAACAAGGTGCTAATATATTGAAATAAAATAGACTGAACTGGAAAATGGAGAACTTTATAAATGCATTAACAAAACAACTAACAGACGTTTGATTTACCTGTGAACCTAGTCCAAGTTGTATGTTCTTTTAACATGCAACAGTTTTTAATTTGCAATTATTTTTATTTTATTTAGCATGTCATGAATTTCGCCCTTGTTGGTGTCTGTGTGGTTTTGATAGTTTATCCCAAGTGACAGGTTGAATTCTTGGCAGAATACAGTAGAGTTGATAGATGCTCAGTTTTAGACAAAAAAATGTATAGGCCCTTATATATATGTGTGTATATAAATCCGTAAAATAACAGTAAAAACATGGACAGCTTACTACCGGATATACTATACAGTCATTTTACACCTAAACCCTAAAACACAAAGCACTAAATTTCAAAATACATAATATATATATATGCACCCTGATGAAGGCTTATTGGCTGCAAAGCGTAGGTGTGCCATTGCTTGTCACCTGTTTTTAAAACCTAAGCCATGAAAAAATCGAGGCTTTTTATATTTATACACTTTATATTTTTCTATTTACTTTTTATAATCGAGTGCCTTGGATTGTTTTTTCTTATATATATATATATATATATATATATATATATATATATATGTGCATATTAGGAGTGTAACGATACCTTCATGTCACGATTTGATACATATCACGATACTGAACTCACCATACGATATTATTGTGATACTCCAAGACATGATAAAAGTTAACAAAAAAAATTACTGTTGATTAGAATGCTAAATTTGATATTGCATTGTGAGTTATTACATATTACACTAACCCAATGCACAGGACAATGATGACTAAAAATATTCATGATTCTGAAGCTTAAAATACAGAATTATTTTAGACGAATATGCTTGCACTCTGTCACTGACTAGATATATTTAAAATTATGTTGGCCACTTTTTACTGGTAACATAAGACACTTGGTTGGCATTATCAGGACCCACAAATATTCCCCCATTGCATTATTATACATAATTATGTTTATTATTTTATATTATTATATTTAACATTATACATAGTAGTTTAATGTAGCACTGACACTAAAACTCTGAAAACTTGAATTTTTTCTCACACAGTAATTTTTATTTTGGGTGAATTATCCACGATACACATTGTTGCAGTTTTGTATATATTGTTACAGCCCAGTCTGTGGCCCAATGAGAAGTTTAAACGTTTACCATATTATAAAAATGTAAAAATTGTATAAATTGTCATTTTGCTTATTTTTTTAAAAGATTTTTTAATATCAATATTTGGGTAATTTCAAAGTTTAACAGACTTTTTAGAATAATTTAAGAAAGAGAAAAAAATATGAAATTAATAGTTTATAACATTTCATTTACACAAAGGGGGCAGGTCCTCTGAAAACCCGCATATCTTGAGACATGAAAGTTCACATGATAAATATTATGCAACACTAAAATGCCTGAGAACAAATCAATGAACGGTGGAAAGAACCTCTGGGCTCTGCACTGACTGGGTGACGTCATTCCATCATGACGTAGTTCACAGCGAATAAAGACCCTGGGGATGTTGCGATAACAAGAAAAGAGATTCGAGGGGGAAACAACGAGCACAACTACATAAAGCGTATGGCCGATCTTCAATAGCCCTCCAAAAACAGCAACTGGATCGATGCAAAAAGTGTTTGACCTTTGGCACGGTCGATTTTGCCATACAGAAAACGATTGCAAAGTTGATCTTTGGCAGGAGGAATGAGGCAGTGAGTTTGTGTCTGTCCTGAGTTTTTCGTGCGCGCGCTCCACTTACTCAGTCTCTACACGCATTTAAAGTCACACTGCCGCACGCGCGAGCCACCTGCGAGAGACACTGGGACACGGACGCTGTTCGTCTGATCTTTACTCTTTCATTCAGTATTGCGTGAGGACAGACTGCTGTGAGTGATGGCGGCGTTGACCGGAGGAGAAATGTGCGTCAAGTATCTGATGTTCGTCTTCAATTTCATATTTTGGGTGAGTGAGCGAGCGAGCGTGTTAAATGATTGACGTGTGCAGAGGTCGGCTTGCGCGCGGGACGTTGTTTTCTTATAACTCAAAGATTCGTTGATAAATGCATGGGCACAGCGTCACTTTTAGGGTTTTAGTTAGTTTAGACCGTAATTAATGATGCAGAAACGTCTCTGTGAAGCCATGGAACAAGAATGCATCCATTTGGCTGACCTAATTTAAGATTTTTAGCTCTGATTTCAGGACCCTGGTCGTGTATTTAAAATCCCGTGTGTGTTTATGGGAGTGCGTGTGTGCGTGTGTGTGTGTGTGTGTGTGTGTGTGTGTGGCGGGACAAGCACTGAATTTCGAGTGTTTCCTTTGACTCCTCTCTGTTCGTGTGTCAGCTGTTCTCTCTCACGACTGTACAGGCGCATTCTTGTTGGTGATGTCCGATTCGTGAACATCGTTCATTTGAACAGTTTTTTTAATGGATTATTCGAACCGATTCGCTGAGCTGTTCGAATTTGCATAGGCTACTAATACCAATTTGATTTCTACCGTTTTGATGTGCGTAATATGCAGATTTTCAGGAATTAAAAATCCCATTCATTTTCCCCATATGGAACTTGATATTACACACACACACACACACACATATATAATGTAACATACATACAAATATATTTATATATAACATACATACATACATACATATACACACACACACACACACACACACACACACACACACACACATATATATATATATATATATATATATATGTATGTATGTATGTATAGAATTGAGCTTTGCTGCGTTTTTGTACTCATTGAGTATGTATTGGGCCTAAATCCAGTTGTTTTTTTGATCGGTGGTATTTGATGTTCAATCGGATGTGCTGTTTCATGGCAGATTTTTTTTTCTTCAGAAAACAACAGAATCAAAAAGAATGGAGCATTTTTGGAGTCTCATCTCAAATAAAATTGAGTTCCCCCCGGTATGAAAATGGACGCAAAGTGAGGCTATTTACTCGCAGTTTGGGGTCATGCAAACAGATCAATGTTTTGATCTTTCTATAGTGTTTGTTTACATATTAAGGGGGAGCTGACGAATTGCTTTGTTTTTTGCCTATTCACATTAAAGATGGGGTAGGCAATTTTCGGGGCAGCTAGCAATAGCAAGTTAGCTTCGAAAGCATGAGATCCCACAGCCACGCATATTTGCAAAGCCTCAAAAGAGGAGAGACGGCATTTAACTACCTCATGTCTCAAAGCACATAACATTACAAAAATAATGAACATAAACAACTTATGCCGGGGACACACTAATGATTAGCTGAAACATTCTAACACTGAACATACTTACCGACTGTTTCCATCGACTGCAGCAGATTTAAAACTCTGACTGTGAATACCAACTGAACCAACTCTGCGCGTTTGGGCATGATCAGTCGTATCAAATTACATTCATAATCGGCCTTACAGTCGTTAAGTGTGTCCCCGGCTTTAAAGAGCACTGACCTCTGCGACCTGACTGCTGTAGATTCATTTCGGCATTGATAGTGTTGCCATTCAAATGCATAAATTACAGTAGTTATGGCGTGAAGCATAAGCTCGTTGTTTTGATTCAGGAGGAACTGTGAAAGGTGGCTGCTGTTTCGGTTGCGGTGCTCAGTGACTGACGTCTGTCTAACTCTGCTTAGCAAAAGCATGAAACAAGTTGATGATGTATGATGTCTGTGCGAGCAAAGTGTGCGGAGGTATGGAAATGCATACGTTGACAGGTAGGTAGGGTCCTACCTGCCTGTCAACCTATGTATTTTGTATAATTATTGGACGACCATTTTATGGTCCTACGCCTTACAGACATTACATATAAATATATTTAGACCACTTAACTTAGTGATTGCTAACAGGATGGGAAGAGAACTTCAACCAGCATAACAAAAAATGCTTCTGGAACAAATGCCATTAAGATGGGAAAAAATATCTCCTTAATGTAGTGAAAAAAAAGTTGTGACTTTTTTAATCAGTTCATTGAAGTGACCCATTCATTAAATGTGCCACTAATTCTTCAGCGAACCCAGAGCCGTATGGTATGTTTGTTTGTGTCTAGCCCAGAGGGTTTATGTGAGCACGCTGCCCTAGATTGTCTTTAATCTGCGGGTCTATTTATAGAGGATGATAATCTCATGGACAAACTCACTGTAAACTGCATTTGTTGTGGGTTTTAATGATGGAAAAACGTGCACGTAATGACTTTAAAAAAAAAAAAGTTTTGTGTGTTGGATTTGGTCTCATTAATTTTCTCTCTGTAACTGTTACTTAACATCTGCATTACTTAACACCTCTGAGTTAAGGGTGGACGATATGATCAAATTCTAATTTCACAATATGAGAAATGTTATTTCACCATAACAATATATTTCACAATATGGTTATTAGGGCCCAAGCCTTGAAAAGACAAAGGCCCTATTGTTTTTCTTAGGATTATTATTATTATTTTACTACCTTTCGGGCACTTTTGGGGCTCTTAACGTGCTCAAACTCTTGAAACTTTGCACACGTGGCCATCAGGGCCGGGCTGAATCTGGTACCCGGGGCGTGGCAGGGGGGCTCAACAGCGTCCCCTTGAACGGGGTCCAAAAACTTGGTCCATAAATCAAACAAACTTGCATGTAATAATATGAAACTCGGTACACATATAGATATCATCGGGACGAACAACTTTCGTGCTCTAAGTTTTACCCCAGCCCAACAGGAAGTTGGCAGTTTAGGATTGTTTAAACGGATGCAATGGAATTTGAAATACTCCTCTTAGAGAATTCATCCAAACGCCTTGGTCACTGCTAGATCAGCATGAAGTCAAGACATTGAGGATGCTTAATTGCGGACGGATTTTTGATATCTCGAACGGTTTGGCCGTGGCGAGGAAACGAAATTATGGCACGAAACAGGAAATGTGTTATAACTTCAACATACATTGATCTTGATGAAACTTCAGCAGTGTGTTCGTTGTAAGAGGCCGATCAAATGGACGTGACTATTGTGAGTCAAAGTTATAGCGCTGGCCGCAGGAAGTGTCACTTTCAAAATGCTTTTGACAATAGTGTGGGGGGGGGGGGGGGTAGTTTTACCTACAGTTACAAAACTCAGTACATATATATATTGTTCTCATCGAGCCTGACAACTTTCTAATTTACAGTCATTAGCTCCGACCAACAGGAAGTCAGATATTTTGGTTTGAATGTGGATTTTTTTGATAATTCATACTCTTTGAGTTTTTAGCTCCTCCTCCTAAGTGGTTTGTTTTATTCCCACCAAACTTTTTCAACATGATGCAAATATATTAAATATGCTAAATTGTGAACGGATAATAAATATCTCAAACAGTTTTGCTATGGCAAGGGATTAAATTAATGTCAAAAAATGAAACACTAAAAGCCTCTTATCTTCTAAAAATTTAATTATACACCATTTGTTTCTATATGAAATTATACAAATATCAGAACTAAACCCAATTTATTCCTTTTTTTTCAATTTAAGAATTGTTTAAGTTTAAAAACAGCCAGAATGGTTGTTTAGTCCAAAAAATAAATAAATCCAAATCATACATAGTGGTATACTGCCCTCTTGTGTTCAAAATCAGGTAGGACTATTGTATTGTATATAAATATATTAGGGATGTGACTATGGGAATATTTTCCCACCGGTTTAAATACAGACGTCTGCACAATATATTAATAATGGTGCGGAGTAGAGCAAGTGTTTTCAATTAATTCCTATGGAAGTAGGAATTAACTAAAAAACGTTCACTCTGTTCTGCTCGTTCCTAGCCGTGGGCGCGCACAGTTATTAATGCCTGTGCAGCCATGAACATTTTAGTTTAATTTTTAAATTGGCGCCATTTCGAAGGGCGTATTGCTTGAATTTATTTTACAAAAACACAATGTTGTGTTTTATTACGAGTGTACACAAATATAAGTAAACACTTTTCAGTTTGAATGATGACATGAACAAAACGATGGAGTATGTATTTTGTGTATCGATGTTCAATCGCGGCCACGCCCCACACACACACACACACTCCAGCATTGCAATCTTGACATCGCAGCCTGTTCATTATAGCCTTAATAAAATAGTCAACCTAACATATAAAAATGACACTGCTCTGTTTAAATAGAATTTTTTTTATTCTTGTTCTGTTCTGAATATCATAAAATTTAAAGGATTGGTTGTGGAATATTTTGAGTGTATCATAAAAGCAGAATAAATCTCGGTTTAGTGATTCCCTAGTTATTTTTTTATTTTATTTTTTTTATTGTTCTAATCAGGTAAGGCAAGTAATATCAGAGAATGTCTGGTAATATTCTCTGTGTCTTATATACTATATATATATATATATATATAGCTGTGAGCAGCGATGAAAGGGCCAAAGCCGG
The DNA here is from genome assembly GCA_030578275.1 of Meda fulgida. Taxonomy (NCBI): domain Eukaryota; kingdom Metazoa; phylum Chordata; class Actinopteri; order Cypriniformes; family Leuciscidae; genus Meda; species Meda fulgida. The sequence continues at coordinate 23,896,013 of CM060633.1, read as the reverse complement.
CAGCGCTGCAGTTGCGGTGCCACTGGCTTGGGCCCGTCATCGCTGCTCGCAGCTATATTTTTGTGTTGTTTTATCTTATCTAACAATAGGACAAATGCAATATAACATAAATATGAATAAAACAAATTAAGTTTTTCAAGTACTGTAAGTTTAATTTAACACGCAGTTAGAATTAGTACAGAAATGTAAAAACTGTACGAATTAAAACATAATTTTATTCTTAAGTTATTTTCTCTTTGGTTTGATTCACATTAATTCAGTGGTGCAGGAATGACGTCACTTTGTAGGCCAACCGGCAGTTAGCATCACACTGGTTCCCTCGACAAAAAATTTCCCATAGGCTTTTGGATTATCGCTAAAAACAAGCTCTGTGACCAACAAAAGTTAATGATACTTGCACGTTTTGTCCATTGAGATAATAATCACAGATGAACACAACTTTTATGAATTTTGAAGCCTCAATGCAGTCGCCAGAAGTAAAAAGCTAAAGGTAGGCAATAAACAAACTACACCACGGTCCCATGAATTGTTCCCCAATGAAGCCTATTTTTAAACCAACAAGATTATTTTACATTTGCATTTAATCATTTAGCAGATGCATTTATCCAAAGCGACTTACAAATGAGATTATAATTAAACACCCACCCTCCAATTCTCATTACTATAAATGATCTCATTCTCATTACCGTAAAGTGTATGTAAAATTATGTAATATTTAAATTATCATATATATATTATATTTAACACACATTATATAACCAGTATGTAACCTTATACATATTATATAATTTGTGACAACTTACCCCAGAAATTGTATTATATTTTAAATTATGGTAATGAGATTATTTCATCCCAAAATCTATTAAAAAAGGGTTGAAAAAATAAAATTAAGTCCATTTTAAAACCATTTAGGACTGTTTTCTTTTTTGTGTTGTGACATTATTTCAGGTAAATTAAGTACATTCGCCCCGAAATTCTCATTACCATATTGTGGAAAAAATAACAATATTCTTAAACTGTAACATATTTATGCACCATGGTAGTATCTATTGCACTGAATTTAATTTATGGTAAATTTTATTTAAAAAATTATAATGGCAATTTAGAGGTAAATAATTATTAAAATTTCACAGTTAAAAAATAGGCTTCTTTTTTAATGCAAAATATAAATTTATTTTGTTTTGGGGGTGAAATACAGCCTAACTAAAGTGTTTGAGAATTTAGAACTGAATGCAGTGTTAAAGTCACCTGTAAGTACTTAGAGCCCAACACACATTCACATGCTCCTCCCACTGATGCACGGAATATTGCGCAACGCACAGACATTTTCCAGTTTCACTTTGTCAAACAAAGGGAGTATGGAATAGACAAACAACACGTCTGTGTTTAAAGTTTGTAGATTAAAAGCAGGTGAACGCATTGAGTCTGCTAACAGTTTGTTGCTCTGAACACGAACGTGACTTGGAAAGCAGCAAAATGGGGGTTGATGGATGTCCAAAATGTATAAAATACACCATGTTTATCTTTAACTCTGTGTTCTGGGTAGGTGAACTTTCATATTTGTGTTTTTGTGTGTGATTGTGTAAATGTGTGTGATTGTGTAGCATGTCAGCATTTATTTGAGAAAGCTAGTGTTGTGTTTTTATGTTCAGTTTGTGTGTGGAATGGGGTAAGAGGTCGAAGTGGGGTTGTTTTAAGGGTGTTTGTTTAGCTAAGCGTTGGACTGGAGATTTGGAACCGATTTGTGCACCTTTTAGTTTTTCGAACAAAATATCGGTCGGAGAGAATAAATCAAAAGTGTAGGACATGAACTCTCTGAAACATGAAACCATTAGTGAGCAGGACATGACTAGAAAGAAATATAAGTCACACCATATAGTGAGGAACATGGCATTAGTATGTGACAGGCTGCAGATTTTTTTAAATGAAAGATGGTTGTTGGTCAGTGGGATGCATCAAACCAACAAATGTTGCTGTAATATTTTTTTGTTAAAAAGGAAGCAACCTATTTCTTTTCATGTGATAGATGTTAATTTATCCCTGAATGGAGGAAGTAAAATCAGGGAATGAAAATAGCATACATACTGTATGTGAGTCAACCTGCTAAGAGGTAATTCACCCTTAAACAAGTAAGTGTGAAAATCATTTCATGTCAGTTTTTATATCATCTGGATTTAAGTAAAACATATTCAAAGGAATTTTTGAAATATTTGATATAGTTTCGATTGAGTTGTATCTACCAGAATATGTTGCCCTGGCTATTAGGTTTAAAAAAAGCCAAAGTTATCAATATTTCTGATATATTTGATGCAAAAAAATATGTAATATGCTAAATATACTGCAGGTATGAAATGTCTAAGTGTCCTAAATTAAGGCATACACATTTCTACACTGCTGAACTGCATTTTTGAACTGTATATTGCTTGAGTGTTTTTTTTACACTGCTGAACTGTCTCGTCTTAGACGACAATATTCACAATTAATATTAGCAGTTGTTTTGAATTTATTTGCTGAAGAAAAGTAAGATTCATATATGCCAACTTTCTACAAAGTCAGAATGTCCATGATAATTTTCATGTTTGGATGAACTAACCCTTTAATTTTTTACCAGGAAAGGTGGGTTTTTATTGTCTCTACTCTTATAACAAAAATCTATTATTTAAACCACTGAAAATGCAGATCCTGTTGTAGCCTAAATAATAGTTAAAAATCACTTTTTAAAACTGATTTTGAATCGTTTAGCATCGCATGTCTAACAGATTGGCAGAACTTCTGCCTGTTTTCTTTGGAGTCTGCCATGGAATTTTGCTTGTAGGTGTAATCTGTACATTCTCAGATCAGATAAAAAGATGGATAGTCTGTGCTATTGAGTTTTAATATGCTTGTAGTACACATTGTTACATAATTCATGCACCTCCAATTTCCTGCTGATTTGTTTTGTCCTCTATGAGGAATCAATCAAAGTGGGCAAGGTTTGGCTGGTTAATACTGGCAGTTCACCCCTGCTGGTATAAAAATAGCCATGTATTCTGACAGAAATGTATACTATATTTTTATAATTATATAATACTATTTTTATTTATTTTGTTTAGTAATTTATTCAAATTTTTTTTTCAAGCCACCTATGAATATTAGATTCAGCACCATACTTGCTGTTTTAGCTGTTTCTTTCTAATGTTAAAGGAATCCTTTTGATTGAGCTGCTAGTGTGTCTTTTATTCCTTTTGTAGGCATTACGGGGAGAATTATTTATTTATTATTAATTATTGCATGCATGTGATTTGTTTCATTGCAGCTTGCAGGTACAGGTGTCTTGGCTATTGGACTTTGGCTGAGGTTTGATGCCAAAACAAAAAGCTTGTTTGAAGGAGAGAACTCGCCTTATGTCTTCTACACAGGTCAGTAGTTGTTTATAAGTAGTTGTCTTTACACATTTTGTGTTGCAACTGGTAAAAGTGAAGTGTGTGTGTTGTAGGTGTGTACATCCTCATTGCGGCCGGTGCGCTGATGATGGTTGTGGGTTTTTTTGGATGTTGTGGTGCCATCCAGGAATCCCCTTGCATGCTGGGATTGGTAACTCCCACATCATGCACCTTTTCTTCTCAAATATCACTTAGTACTATTATGAGGTGATTGACTTTGGTGTTTGAATGTGTTTTTCTGTAGTTCTTCTTCTTTCTTTTGGTCATATTTGCGGTCGAGGTGGCTGCTGGAATTTGGGGCTTTTCCAACCAGACCAAGGTGGGAGTTTAAATTTCTCTGTGCACGCATTCCCAAACACACAGACGGTGCTCCTAATTTATGTTAATATCTTTGTGCCCATAGGTTACTGGAGATATAACGAATTTCTACAAGGAAACATACAAAAATTATCAAAACACCAAAGAGGTCACTCTGAAAGACACACTCAGTCTCATCCAGCATGGAGTAAGATCTCGTCCCTTTCTCCTTATTTCTCAAAGATATTTAGCATAGTTGCTACTGTGCATCTGAAACTCTTGAATATCTTTCAATTCCATGAGCTTTACGAACACCAACTGCTAGTCGGTAGTAATTGCTAGTAAACATCCTCAGAAAGCGCTTGCTGTGTTTATGTGCTAAATGCATCAGATGGGCCTTCAAACACCAATCATTTTTTAGCTTGTGGATTTTGAAGCTGTAATAATTTGCGATGACATCTGTTTCTCATCTCTCAGCTGAACTGCTGTGGACAGTCAGGAAACATCCCGGATGATTTTAAAGAGACCTGCCCCAAAAAGGATGTGCTTGAGGGTCTCATTACAAAGGTAACAGTGTTTACAGATAAAAAAATGTTGCCTTTTGGTAGTTGTTATTATACCCATTATATAGATTCTAATCATTACTTAGTTTTGTGCTGATTAATTGAACAAAATCCACGCAGCTGATAAGTCAAATTCAGACTGATAAGTCAAAAGACTAAAATAAAAAAATAAATGTAAGCATAAAATGCATAACTAAATGAAAAAGATGCATTAATATGAGAAATACAGAAATAAAAGGCAAATCTAAATAAATGTAAAAAGAAACAAAACTGCATAAATTACAACATTTTAGTATTTATGCAGTCCATATAACAAAGTATGTTTCCTCAAATGTCTGAATATTTGTCAGTGTTATTTGCATCCTATTATATTATTTTTAATTGGCTTTTATTGTACATTTTTATTATATTCGATTGTAATTTAAGTTTTAGTCATTATGTACTTTTGTCATTTTTATTAGGGCCAATGGCCATATTGTTTTCCTAAGGTACATTTTATTTTTCAACCTTATGGGCACTTTTGGGGCCTCAATGGATTAGTTCACCTCAAAATGAAAATTTCCTAATAATTTACTCACCCCAATGCCATCCAAGATATCCATGTCTTTCTTTCCTCAGTGGAAGAGAATTAAGTTTAAGGAAAACATTTCTGGATTTTTCTTTGAATAATGGACTTCAATGACAACCAATGTTTCGAAGTCCAAATCATTGCAGTTTCAAAGGGCTTTAAAGTGCATCAAAGGGCTGTGCACGTTCCCAGCTGAGGAATAGGGGCTTATCTAGCGAAACGATCAGTCATTTTCTAAAAAAAATAAAATTTATACTTTTTATAACCACAATTGTTCTTCTTGTGCTGGTCTGCGACGCGCCAGGCATTACGTTGGAAACATCTCAAAATATAAAAAAAAAAATAATAATAATAATAAATTAAAACAAAGATGTCGGACGATTTTGAAGTTGGAGGAGAAAATGAGATGGAATTTTTTGCCCTTCCCTGCCTTTTTGAACTGGAGTACACAGACAAATAACTTGGATAGATGACGTGACGAGTGACGTTTCCAACGTGATGACGTAATGCCTGGCGCGTCGCAGACCAGCACAAGACAAACAATTGTGGTTAAAAAGTATATAAAGGTGTTTTTTTTTTGTTTTTTTTAGAAAATGAACGATAATTTCGGGTTAGTTTTACCTAGTCACCAATCTCAGTACATGTGTTGTTCTCATTGAGACGGACCATTTTCTAATTTACAGTCTTTATCTCCGACCAACAGGAAGTCAAGCTATTTTTGTTTGAATGTGGATTTTTTTTATTTTTTTTTATCAAGCTCTGAGTTTTTAACTACTGCTCCAAAGGGCTTAATACAATTCACACCAAACTTTCTCAACATAATGCCAATATATCAAATATGTTTTGTTATTTTTTTTGTAATTTTTTTGTTATTTGCCAGGCAAAATTGAGCTGAATAGTTAAGTTTTATTTAACAATAACAACACTGATATTTGCCAAGGCTGAATTTACAATTGATTCAGTTTCATGTCTACACCTACACTTACAGTATAATCATTTGCTAGTGAGCAGAAATACTTAGAAGTATCATTCAGTGATTTATCAGCACTGATCTACAATTGACCGCACTGAACTAGATTCTTCTAGACCGCAGGTTTGATTGAGGAGTGTAATACTCCAGCTTAGCTCAGATTTAATGCACTGGAAATGTTTCTAACCTGAGGCACCCTGCGTGCGGCTCAGCTTGACTGAGTCAGTGAAACACTGTTTACTCTGCCAGTAGAAGGTCAAGTAAGAGGACAGCGTAGTAACCGTTCAGATAATCGAGAAGGGTTTAAGTAGAGTAATGAACAAAGTCTATCAGACATAAGAATATGCTTCCCACCAAATAAATACACTGATTCCTGTGCTCTTCTGTATCTCAGCTCAGTTTAACTATCAACTGTAAATGGATGGATGGATAGATGATAGATCTTTGAATATTCAAAGTACATAACAACATTGATAAACCATAAATGATAAATCCATTTCTTATTTTATATGTTCAGAGCTGCCCTCATGCCATTGAGGAAGTTTTCAACTCCAAACTTCATATTATTGGAGGAGTTGGAATCGGCATTGGAGTGATCATGGTAACTTATTTAGTTTCACTGTGTGACTGTGTTGTTTTATTTTTTTAAAGGCTTTTTCAGCATTTTGTCCTTTAGAAGATCTACAATTTATATCTGTGTATATCTTTACCAGCTTAATTTAATATTATGTCAAATAAAAAATACATTATTTTGTTTATATATACAGACTTATGTTAAAAAGTTTGGGGTCAGTACGATCAATACTAATTGATTGCTGTGATACGCTTTAACATCACAGAAATAAATTACTTTTTTAAAACATTAAGTAAAAAAGTTATTTTAAATTGTAATAATACTTAACAATTACAGTTTTTACTGTATTTTTTGTATCTATTTTTTAAATAAATGCTGCCTTGGTGAGCAGAAAAGACTTTTCAAAATCATTTAAAAAATCTTGCTGACCACAAAATTCTGAATAGTAGTGTTTTTTGGCATTTAATGCAAATTAATTTATTAATATATTTCTTAGTACCATGATTGTAATTTGATCAATGCTTTTTGAAAACACTGTAACGTACACATTTATGTGTGTGATTGATGTCCCATTGAAGGAATGTTTTCTCTATGTGCACAGATCTTCGGCATGATCTTTAGCATGATGTTGTGCTGTGCAATCCGGAAAACCCGGGAGATTGTGTGAAGGGTCTCGTTGCCTGGGAAACTGCCAGTGTATTTGTGTTGCATGATGTCTGTCACAAAGCACTGTCTTGAACATGACCTCATCAGCCTAAGAGCCAGTTAGATCACAGCGTCAGGCACACAATCTGTACATGTCTCTGATTGACTGGAATTCACTCTTTTTCTTAGTGCAGCTGTATCACTGGTTCAGTCACAAGTAATGAGAAGAAAGGGTTGGTTTAGCATTCCAAGCCCATTTCAAAAGGCCTTTATTAAGTCTGACTTTTTTATATATTTTTATCGTTCATAATAGATTTTAAAGATTAACCATTGTTTGCTTTATTGTACTTGCAGTAATGTTTGATATGAGTTGTTCTGAATTTTTCTAATGTTTTGTTTTTGATTTCTGAATAGGGTCGATTGATTTACCCACATCGGTGCATATGGCTCAAATAAAAGCCAAATTAATCATGAATTTTGTTGTGGGAGTTCTCTTTTTTTTCCTTTCGTGTGGTTCACTCAACAGTCTGATAAGAATCCCTGTGGAAGGGGGATGGCCAAAACTTCAGCTAGTTTCCCATAATCACAGCATTAACTCAGGGTCTGTGCTAAAAACCTCCTTAATCTTGTTTGTATAATTTTTTTTCCTTCCCACCATCCCATTTTTCCATGTATAATTATATACTAGTACCTCTATCTCTTGCCTTTGATCGCATGTGATCTGTTTCTCAAACACAACACTTAACACACTGTGAAAACATGTTTATCTGTATTCTATGTGACACTATGACTCACCAACAAACCCAAACAGATTATGCCAACAAAGAGATCAGAGAGTTTGAAATCATGTTAAGAGGCACACCCACCAAAACATTTCCTTTATTTGATCAGAATCTCGTAATAATGTGAGTTTTAGCCCCCTTTTGTCTCTTTTATCAGGTTCTTTTGACTGTGAAACATTCTGCTGGGCTGTAATTTTTATGGTACTGCTAGGAAATGCTTTTAATAGGAAACATGTTTACATGGAATATTTCAGAATGTATCACAAAAATGTATTTTAGATTTCCTATGTAATGTCAAGTTGAAATGTTTTATATTATCATAATTAAAATGTTATGGATTGTGATTATTGACCTGCTATGCAAATAGACCTGATGCTAACATGGAGTTAAAAACTTGATGGATAAACAAAATCAAAATAAAATCATAAAAAAGCTCTCCTTCCTCAGAGAAACGGCATACATACCGTATACAGTGTGTGTGTGTATATACATACATGCATATACATACAGTATATATATATATATATATTCGGGGTGTAACGGTACACAAAACTGACAGTTCAGTACGTTCCTCGGTTTTAAAATCACAGTTCGGTATAGTATGGGGTTGAAAACTGACCATAAAATTGCTTATTTTTTAATTAAACAGTGGTTTACTGAACAAATTATGTCTCTGTCAAATAAATTCAACTATAACAAAGTTTCTTAAGTATAAAAAATGATCTGTTAACTATGTAGTGAGCCCTTACTTGTTGCACATTACTATAATATTAAAGGTTAACAACAGAGCCCAAACTATTAGCCTCGATTAAATTGCTATTTATTTTTACATATAATAATCGACACTCAAATAACAAACGAACCACTAACAGGTTAAGGAAAATATATGAAATATATATAGTAGTATAGGCTACTACAGTATAGGCTAATACAGTGCACATATTTAGCGAAATAGTTTCTTAATTTCTTTAGCTGACTAACAAGCTGTGGATGACGTAATGCTACGCGACACATGTTTTTACAAGCTGTTCTAATGATGTCTTTCCATGGTAGCCATCAACAGTGTTCTCCCTAAAGACTTGTTTTTCATATTTGCATGCAATATGTTATAACATGGACTTTGTTGCCCCCCAGTGGTCTTTATGATGAGTAATTTTGAACCAGAGACAAATAAACAAGCAAACAAACTTTATAACTCAACAACAAACTTTATAATACACGTGTATTGTGTGCTGAAGAGATCTTAAACCTAATGTATTTCAGATGCTCATCAATTAGAGATAGAACTTGATAAGTCTTAGCAGTTCCGAGTCCGACTCTCTGACATCTAAAGTGAAGGAGCTCCATTAAACTTTTAAAAGGTTTGATCACTTTAATGAATCTATAAGCTATACTTAAACAGAGAAAGAGAGAAAGTGTGTTACAGACTGTAAAGATCTCATCACCCACTTCAGTTGACTCCACTGCGGTTTGCATGTGAATTGGGACAGTCTATGTGCTTCAGGACAAATTCTCAGATGGTACAGGTGGGCTTTCATTTTCATTCTTTTGAATTCACTAACTTTCATTCAAGAGAATTCACATGCTCAATATCTTGTTAATCTAAACCTCATCTCAATGATTTTTGAATGGATTTTTTAAATGTAGGCTCTTTAGTACAAAATAAAAAAGATTTATTGTTCAATATATTTAGAAATCAAATCTGATTAGGAGTACATTTTATTTAATATTTAAAGCATTGATGTCTTTTTCTCATTTTTTTTTTTATATATACAGATATAGACATATCACAGGGCAGAGTTCAGAGGAGAACTCCAAAGGAAATGCAACTCCAATACATTTCTATTATAACTAGCTGATATTTTTTTTTATTAACAATTAACCAATTAGTAAAAATAAAGTATAGAGAAATGCATAAATTAGTGTACATTTCATAGTAACGTTGATGAGGTGATATTTTTTATATTTATTGAGTAATATTTTTTTTTCATTAGTCAATGTATTTGATATACTGTATACATACATATATATATATATATATATATATATATATATATATATTTTTTTTTTTTACTTCTATTTTTTAAGTTTGTATTAATTTTAATAATGTAAATAACAAAAAGGAAATATTTTATAGTAAAGGTTACAATTTAAGTTCTCTTCTCGAGATTTCTGTACTTTACAATGCATTTCTCCTTTAGTATGTTTTTTGTTGTGCATTAAAATAGCCACTAACGTCATGCATGACTTTGACCACAGAATCTCCGTGTGCAAACACACCAACTAGAGGATTCAATGCTCCTGTCACACATGAAGCAGAAACTATCTATGCTGTTTCTCGTGTACAGGACGTTCCGATCAGCTCATTAAGGGATGAGACCCGGGATTCATGGCGTCTCTGGAGACCCCAGGCGACCTGCTTTTCTGCACTGATCGTGGAACTGACCGCTGCCTGACCATTGACTGCTGCTTTACCAACAAGAGTCTCTCAGGTGGGACCCTGATCAATGGAGATGGACGATTTCGCGATGTCTCTAATGATTTCTCTGCTTTTCAGATGCTCCGATCAGTGGCTATATTAAGGCTTTGAATAAGGTCAGCAATGAATAGCTTTATTCTCAGCATCATATCACAGTGACAAGAGGTAACTTCTTGTTCTTATTGCATTTTCTTTTCTTTGACTGTTTTAACTTGCATAGGATTTATATGAAATCAATGCAAAAGTCATTTTTGTGGAAATCCTCTTCGGGCTGACCTGATTTCACTGCTGTGCTCCCTTTTGCAGAGCTGCATGTGCCTTTGATGAAGGGGGAAAGCAGAGGACAGTTGGCTTAAATTTCTGTAGTGTAGTGTGCACTGCTAAAAGTTCAAATATGTCTGAAAACCCTGAAGACCCCCTGGTACTGTTGGAGATCCTGGAGGTGTTAGGCGCATGCCATGGGAGCGTGTTGTATCCAGACATTTGTGTCTATCTGAGTGGAAGCTTCAGCCTGCAGCCGCTTCTAGAATTACGGAGTCTCCTATACTCCACCGCCTGTAGAGACCCCTGCTTCCCCGCCACCCTCTTCCGAGAGCGCCTTCACCCCCCCTGCAGTAACCGGCTCTCAGCGGCCGCAGATGTAGTCTCACTGTTCAACCTCCTCATGCACACCCGCATGGCTCCTACATGCACTCAGAACAGTCAGTCGCTGACGTCCTGTCAGATCTGTGGGAAGGGATTTGTGCGTTACCACTGGCCGGCCGCCTTACCCGTCACAGTAGGAGGGACCACCTCTGAGGAATGTAAATATGAGAACCTCCCTTGTGAAGCATTCATTCATAACACAGAGGCTCCACACGCTTGGACCACCTCCGCATTGATTGCTCAGTCTCACTCACTCATGCACAACCAAGGCAGGATGCAGAACGCGCATTCTGGGGACGTTTCCAGCGATGCGGTCAATCAGCTGGCAGTCAAGACCTCGGCGACCAATCAGGGAGCCCGCGTCGCTCGTTCCTGCTCTCAGAGGAGGAGTGCCTTTAAAGAAGGGATCCACAACGAAGCACTTATGTCCACGGAAGGTGACGGCCAATCAGATCAAACCCCAGACGGACCAAGTTCGGATAATGAGGACCTGCTTTACATTACCCAGAAGAACCCCTATCCAGACCACGCAACATACGAAAACGACCACCACACGTGCAACCCGGCATCACACGCGCAATGTCTGCATGACCATTTGTACGCTCAATCAAATGCACCTGAACCAGATGCGCATGTTGCCAATGCGCAATCGTATGCTGACGCCACAGACCCGTATGATCCTCGGACTCAGTGGCATCAGGCGAAGCAGGAGAGTTTGGAAGAGCTCCAGGCATCCACATACTTCGGGCCTACAGTCTCCAACGAAAAGCACCAAACTCCGGCCCTTCAAGTCAAGAGCCACAGCTTGGACATCGACAGCAGGACGGCTGATGAAAGACTTGAGCCTGAAACAACTGGACTGCAGAAACCCAGATCAGAGCGATCTGTTTTAGAGAAGTCTGGTTTACGAAAACCAGGAGCTGTTAAGATTAGCTTTGACGGGTCAAGCTTTGACCTTCCCGGCTTTGATCATCACATCGTCAACTCTGTGCGGGATACCTTCAAGCGGCTGAGCGGCATGAGTTTGGATGCGTGGTACGATTGGTCACCGAGCTTTGATGGCGCGGTTAGCGTTGGCACCCAGACAGAAGTTGCAGATCGCCGTGCTTTACGAAGCCTCATGCTTGGCGATAAACTCTCCATTGACAACCCTGACATCGGCGAGGACGACATTAGTGCCATCTTCCGTTTCCTAGATGACATTAGCATGTGTGGCTCCATGGCAGTGTTGCCAGGGGAAGGAGGTGGGGCACAGGAAGGGGGCGGGGCTGGGCTGCCAGAGAGGCGTGAACGTTTGGGAAAGTTACGGAAGTTGTTTCACTCCTTGGAGGCACCTGAGGAAGGCGTGAGATGGGGTGTGGGACGCCTGCTCCAACGGGTCGCGGAGCTGGAGCAACAGCTAGAGCCGATCTCAGAACTACGTGAGCAACTGGCGCTTGTGCTCTCCACGCTGGACCGACTGGAACAACGGGAGCAGGCCACATGCCCTCACTCGCATCAAATGATCATACAACCACAGCTCGCAGCACGGCCTAACATACAGCAACAGCAGGGGTCCCCGAGGACCAATCCAGGAATGGAGGCCGTCAATGAGGCAGCGGCAAAGCGTAGACGTCTGTTTGTACGCAGGGCCTCCAGGAGCCACACGGAGAGCAGCGGGTCTGAAGCCCACAGAGAGTGGAGCATCAGCTTCACCAAGGAGCCACACATACAGCCTGCTAAGGTAACAGGACAAGAAATATCTGCTGAGACAACAAATGTAAAGTGGGGGCCAAATATCTGGTAGTTTTTATGTTTTAGAATTTTACAACAAAGAAAAATTATCAAGTAAACACATATTTTAAATTGTCTGTAAGAGATATTTCTTGCACATAAAGTTTTCTTAAATCACTGAAGTATGTGGGAGAAAACCAACTTGTCTTTGTGACAGAACTAGACTGAATTCAGAATAGCATGTTAGAAACTACTTTTACTATTTTTGCCATATGAAGATATGTAAAATATAAAGATAAATATTAAGAGTAGTATGCTAGTACGCTATAATAAATTAGGCCTCTGTAAACAACAAAATAAGAGTCAGTTGCCAATCAGAAAGTTTTTTATCCAATTGGAATACTAGCCAATCAGAAATGTTCTCTGATTGTCAATCATTTTGTGCTTGTGGTGGAAATTACTTAAAGAACCTTTAAAGATTAAGCACTTTTTTTATTTCACAAAAAAATAAAAATAAAATTGTAACACTGACAAAGTAAAGAAAAAGTAAGAAAAAGGTCATTTTTTCTTTATGCTGCAGGAAAGAGTCCTAAAACCAGAACAAAGGTTTTTTTGCATTTCCGGTTCAATCATTCCAAAGTCAATGGGTCTTTTAAATCGTTTTTTGTTAACTGCCTGAAATAATGTCTGTGGTTAACACAAGCTCAAGATATTTTTTTCCTACAACATAAAATAGATAAGTAATACCCCAATTTTGATTTGCTGAAGTTGTCAGTACGGGACAACTCATCTGCTCACTAATACTGGACATATTTACAGCCTTGTTGTATTCCAACTAAAACTTCACAACTTGTAGACTGGTGGTGAAGTTGAAGTCATGTTCGTTTATAGCCTAGCTTTAGCTTGAAAAGATTATCTTGATGAACAAAACTTGTAAAAAATAATACACTTTTGCTGGTCACAGAGCTTAATTTCTGCAATAATCCAAAAGCCAATGGGAAACGTTACACTTTATTCTAATGTGTCCCTGTTACAGTTTAATTATACTTTTAAGTATTGAGTAATATTATTTAACTACATGTACTTACTGTAGGATTAGGGTAGTATTAGGGTTTGGTTTAGGGTTAGTTGCATGCAGTTATGCCTAATTTATAGTTATTACTCTAGCAAATACATCTAACGTGTAACAAGGATACATTCAAATGTAAGTGTTACCATGGGTATTTGTGGAGGGAAACAGGTTTGATCAGGCTCGATCAAATCAAGCTCGAGAAAATGATCATCAGGTTTTAAACAAACTTGTGGAGTTCATGGAGCTGGAGTGCTGCTGTCATTAAAGCAATTTTTTAAATTCAATTACATTTTTCAATTAAGCTTTGCACCAAATTGTCATGCAGGAAATAATAAAATAGTATTCATTTAGAGAAGAATGCTTCATACACTGTATGGGTGAAGATGTAAGGGTGAATTGTTGGTTATAAAATAAATCTTGTTTGGCTCCTCAGTCAGATAATTTAGGTGGAGTGTATAAAAGAGAGGTGCCCGTAGTGCAGGAAGTGACGGGTTTTCACCTCATGCCACATGAGATCCAGAATGCACCACGCCGCACATCAGTCCAGAGCACTGCCCAGCATCTGCTTGACCGCCCCAAAGTGACCTGGAGCCAATCTGATTTAACACCTCTGGATCTTCAGGTAACATCTCCAAATGTAATGTTTTGAGTCAAAACTGTCACCTCATAAATCTGTATTTTTCTACTATGTATTTTTGCTGGAGTCCATTCCATTTTTCCAAAGTGCATATATAATTTGAGTTACAAGAGAGGTTCACAGCTTGGGTAAGTAGGGAATATCTTCCTAGGTTGCGAAGACGTTTGGAGAACGTGTTTAAAGAATCTGGGTTTATTTATGGGGCATTTTCAAAATGACTTTAATTGTTTTAAATATACATCATTGGGCTCAACAGAACATAAAAGAAAACAGCACTTGTTGTGCAGATTAACCAGCATTTATAAACTCTGATATTTTCTGATTATATTTTGCAGCCCCCTGAGTCTTTGGAGTTCTGGATGGACGAGATTAATACGCCAGCCTCCGACACGCTCCTGCGACGTTCGTATTCGTACACCCGTTGCAACAGAAACCAGGCGTACCGCATCGCTGCCCTCAGCATCACTGCCACCATTATCCTCATCCTCATCATCGTCATTCCAATCAGCACCATGTAATGTACATACAGTCAAATGACATGCCTAAAGCTACTCTGAATGGCACAATACGTGTTTATTAGATAATATTATAAAGGTTTGAATGAAAGCATGATTTCTTCATGAAGCCAATTCAACAAGCATGGCAGATTGTAAAACCTATGCAAAATAGGCTTCATTCTAAAAAACATTTCCTGAAACTTTCCATTGGCCCTTTTGGAGTTTCCCCAGGTTTGTTTCTGAATTGTAGCACATTCTCAGTTAAATGCTCATTCAGCAGTTTATGGATTCAGGACATTCCGGTATACCCTCTTTGTTGATGGATATTGGGGAGTTCCCGTTAGTCTAATGTAATTCTGCTGAAACCTGAAACGGGCATCCACTTTCTCACACGATCTCTACACCCACACCTCTGCTTTCTCTCTCCATTTAAATGCTAGGAAAATCCATTCATATCGGCAAATTCACATGCAACTGCTATTTAAATCTGCTAAATGTCCCCATATGTGTAGGAAATGCTGACGTATGAGTGATATGTCTTATTTCTGTTTTTGTTTGATGCATTTTTATATGACCTGATATTGAACTCGATCACAACCAAAATAGTGCAACAAAATGTAATATCATCCCTCACAAAAGCTTAAAAGACAAGGAAAATGAGCCTCCAGAGATCCAGAATGGATGCATGATGGTGGATCGATACCAGCACACATTTTCAATTTGCTGTACAACAGCACTAAACTTTTAATGGGCTCTGATGGGACTGAGTGAGTTAGTGCAGGAGGGGAGAGACCAAGAGAAAGAGTGTTTGTCGTCTTTTATTGAGCCTGAAGGAGCCCTACTGCAGCTGATTAATGAGAAAAGCTTCTGATTTGCTCAGGTAAAAGAGTTTCCAATAGGAATTAATCATATTTTAACTTCAGCCAACTTGCAGTTTGATCTAAGATACTGTAATTCATCTGGCAGCACTTGTGCTACGGACTACAGAATGATGATACCTCAAATTGTGCTATTACTTCTCTAAATGATTGGATGTACGATGGAGGATTGATCTATACCATAAAGGGACGAGTGTATCACAGGCCAGGAAACAGCCACCTAGCAACCACTCAGAGCATTTTAGCAACGCTTTGGCGACCATGCACAACAACCACCACATAGCAAGTCTTAGCAATGCTTTCTACCTAACTATCTGAATACTGTAATATGAAGACAATTGAATGAGATGTCCTATTTTAAGGAGGCTATGTTGGAAAAGTTTTGACTTCATGATTTTGGCTGATGTTTTTTTGTCTTCCTCTTGTTCTTTAGAAATAGCCTATTGATTTATCTTCAGAATCATTTTTAGTTAAATTTATAGCAATTGTTTTTCATTCTATGATTGTATGAACACCTTTATATTTCTTGATAGGGAGTCCTTATTTTTCAGGGCACCTTTGACTGTGAATATATACAGTATATACTTCGTCTCTTATTTTGTCTTCATAAAGCTGGTTTTGATTATTCAACGGGACCATGTCTTGTGTGTTGTTTCTTTCCGCAGTTAAACAAGCTGACAGGGGCATAGAAAGCAGGTGGATCATGACACTGGTCATATTTGATTGAAATGAGTTTTTCTGCAATAATATCAGCAACTTTTGCACACACTGCTGCTGGCTGCTTTTCCCATTGGAGTTTTATTATTTCAGAGCACAGCTCTCATAAACGTGTATTATCTATTTATGATCTGTCAGTTCCGTTATTGACGTAAAAGCACTTAACCGCACTTACACACACAGCTCAAATGAGCCTTCCTTCTAATGTAGTTTATCTAAAATCTCCACTGCCTTTTTCTCTCTGCATACAGTATGCATTGTGAAAGTGATTTGGTTTCATATCTGACAATGCTGCAAGATTCATTATATAGCACACATATTGATGCCTTTGAAAAGTGACCTAATTTATTTAGAAAATCCAATAAAATGCAATTTCATATAAAATGTATAATTATGAAGATATAAAACATTAGAGAGTCGTATTGAATCATGATTGTAAGACCATTTAATTGCATTTCTGTTAACTTGTGTATGTTTGAGTTAGTTTGTGTTAATTTAATCAAGGAATTTCAATAATTCAGCCTAATTAATATAAAATAAAATAAAAAAAAATTCTTATCGAAGACATGCACCTGAGTGTCATATACATTGAGGACAAATACTATATCTTATAAGTGTCAGTGATTGAATCATTGCCGTATATGTTTACATTTTAACTATACTGTTTCCAATTAATTAAAGTACAAAACAACAATTAGTAGGCTTAATAAATTATAAGAAGACATAAAACAACTGCTATTCACAACTACCTGCTAATAAAGTGTTGACCAGTTTGGCACTTGTATATATCGCTTCTTTTGTAGTAGAAATAAACTGCTTCAGAACAAGTTAGGTGCCATGCATTGCAAAATGTAACGAGTGAATTGCTTGTCTCAAATGTATTTGAGTAAAGAATACATATACTTCTTCAAAAATGTAGTCAAGTAGAGAGTAAAAGATGCTAATATCTTTGGTACTTAAAAAAACCCCAAAAAAGATACTTCAGTGCAGTAACTAATTATACATTTACTCAAATGCTTTACACCACTGAGAAAGTAATGATGACTTGTCAACATAAAACAATGTGGGATATATAACTATTTTTATTGTTTTTGAACGAAGAAATAATACAATTTAAGATAATGGTTTTCTATTTTATTATACTTTATTTATACTTTATTTATTATTCATTTCAGCATCATTACTCCAGTCTTCAGTGTCATATGATCCTTCAGAAATCATTCTAATATGCTGATTTGATACTCAGTTATTATCAACGTTGGAAACTGAAGTGCTGCTTAATATTTTTTTGGATTCATTGATGAATAAAAAGCTAAAAAAAAATATATAACAGTATTTATTGAAAATAGAAATATTGTCTAACAATTCAAATCTTTACTATCACTTTTTATCAAAATAACACATTCTTGCGGAATAAAGTAATTTATTTATTTTTTTTTAAAAAGAAAGAAAGAAAAATTACTGACAACAAACTTAAACGGTAGTGTATAGCCTATTATTGGAAAAGATTTCTATTTTAAATAAATGCTTAACTTTTTATTCATCAAAGAATCCTGAAAAAAAGTATCAAAGGTTCCAAAAAAATATTAAGCAGCACAACTGTTTCCAACATTGATAATAAATCAGCATATTAGAATGATTTCTGAAGGATCATGTGACACTGAAAACTGGAGTAATGATGCTGAAAATTCAGCTTTGCATCACAGGAATAAATTATATTTTAAAGTATATTAATAAAAGAAAAGGATTATTTTAAATTGTAATAATATTTCACAATATTTTGCTGTCAACTTGGAACAGATCAAGAAAAGGGCTAAAGTGTTACCATGGAGACGTAACATGCGCAGGCGCAGTAGGGCACATGTGTTGTTACGCATCCATGGAAACAGCTCTTATCTGTAGTAGGGGCATTTAGTTTTACACACTTATCATATCAGTATTTCAGGCTTTACAACGACTGTGACATGGCTCATGTCCGGTCCTATAATCCGCGCGTTCGTGTGGGAAACTGGAAAGAAGACGTGACTTTAAAAGAGGTTTGTTGTTTTGACGCATTTAATAAGGGTTAACGTTACAGAGTGAACTGAACACACGCCAGTAAATCATCAGTGTCTCTGCAGGAAACCCTAAAGGACTTCATTCTGCAAAAAGACAGAGGCGAACTCACAGTCCAGAAAGAAGGAGCTTTGAGACAAAACATCCTGAAACCAGTAAGACAAAACAATTTTCTGATATAACGTTATGACAGAAGAGTCTTTCAACAATGCTGCAAGATGATCGGATTTATCAGATAAAATATCAAGAAGAAAGATATAATAATTAATACCCTGATTTTTTTAAAATCTAAAGCAATGATGCTCAGACATTTTTAAAGTCACAATGGAATCAAAATGTAACGTTATTCATCCGGTGCGCATCATTATTTATTTTTTTAATTCACGTAACGTTACTCTAGAAATCTTTAAAGGAATAGTTCACCCTAAAAAAAGTGAACCTCTGCTTAACATAAAGTAAGATATTTTAAACAATTTTGGTAACCAGACACCATTGACTTCTATAGTAGGAAAATAAATACTGTAGAAGTCAACTGTCTGGTTACCAACATTCTTTAAAATTTCTTCTTTTGTGTTTAGCAGAAGAAGGAAACTCGTACAGGTTTGGAACAACTTGAGGGTGAGTAAATGATGAAAAAATTGGTGAACTATCCCTTTACCCAAAACAACTTATCCTTCTTCTTTCAATGACATCTATTCTCTCTCCTGGTGCGTCACATGGGATCACAGCAATAGTAAACCACAACCATCAACTCAATCCCCGATGGACAATATCAAGTCCCGCCCCTACATTTTTTCTTGTTAGAGAAACCTTTTCACTTGGATATAGCCTATGTCATAATAGGGAAGAAAAGATGCAACTTCCGTCTTGTGTCGACTTTAAGTGTGACTGTTTGTCTGCTAAATGTGAAACTGATTATATTTTTTGTTTAGGTGAATTTATCAGTGTCGCAGGATGGCTTTCTGCACTTTGGTGACACAATCATGCTGGTGAACTCTGGAGGTGGAGAACATGACCAGCGTGGCACTTGTGTTCTTAGCATCATTGCCGACAGCAGTAATATCGCATCACGTTCAAAGACAAATTCAGTCCCCCAACTTCTCGGGCCCCTCCAAGTGGGGGGATCCCACAGCATGACCTCTTGTGTTAGAAACGCCTTAATCATTACAAGGTATTGCACATGCACATTCAAATGTACTCAATCGCACACCCATAGTTGCTGATCTGTTATATCATGTGATTCAGTGTTGATGGGACCTCAGATGGAGAGCTGCTCAGATACGATCAAAGCTTTGCCCTGAGAACTTCTGCAGACTTTGCCGGAGAGGTAAACAAGCCAATGAAATGTATGCACAGTTGTTCTGTAATTTCTGAGTTTGCCATATCTTAACATCCAATTTGTTTGACTCTACATAGCTGTTCCTTTCCAGTGATCACAGAACATTTCTGAAGTGTGCTAAGAAGTCTCGACTACAGGAGTTGAGTTTAGTTGAGGAGTTTGATTTCCTGTGCTGGTGGAAGGTCATTTACTTTGACCCCCAAGAAAGGCTTGAAAATGAGGGATACCCTGTTCAGGTGCACACACTTTCAAACAAAATCCTTTTCAAATGTACTTGTTTTTATTGGCAACTTAATAACCTGGTGTGAATACTTTGTTCTGGCAGGTGAACAGCAAGGTTTTGATTTCCCACTGTAAGACAAATCAATGTCTGGCTGCACTCGGCAATCACATCCTATGGTAATGTTTTATTTCATACAGTAAATTTTTCACTTCAAGTGCTGAGGGAATGGTTTAATATCACAAGTACTCCAAAATGAAATTCCTAATCAATAAAATTCACTTTGCATTTGCATTTTCTTCTTGATCTTCTCACTCAGAAATATGTAGTTGCATTAAGAATGATTATGCTCATCAAGGCTGCATTTATTTGATCAAAAAAAAAAAAAAATAATTAAAATAATGGTTTTCTATTTTAATATATTTTAAAATATAATTTTTTTCTTTGATGCAAAGCTGAATTTTCAGCATCATTACTCCAGTCTTCAGTGTCACATGATCCTTTCTTATGAAATCATTCTTACACACTCCTAAAAATAAAGGTTCCAAAAATAGGGGTCATAGAAGAACCCTTTTGGTTCCCAAAAAAACTATTAGGGAATCGTTCTAAAAATAACAATTTTTTTTAGATGATTTGGCCGCTCATTCCACCTAGTGTCAGTTCAAAAATCCAAAAGTAAATTTTTTATTAACATTGAGAAAGGTTTGTGTAAGATAAATACTCATTCTGTTAAATGTAATGTAATGGTTCTTTATCTGCATCATTGACTCCATAAAGAACCATTTTGTTCCACAAAAGTTTATTTACAGTGGAAAAAAGTTATTTAGATTATTAATGTGTTCAAAAAATGGTTCTTTTTAGAACGATTCACTAAAAGTTTTTTTGAGAACCAAAAGGGTTCTTCTATGACCCCTATTTTGGAACCTTTATTTTTAAGAGTGTATGCTGATTTGATACTCAGTTATTATCAATGTTGGAAACAGTTGTGATGGTTAATATTTTTTTGGAACCTGTGATATTTTTTCAGGATTTAGTGATGAATAAAAAGTAAAAAAAACAAAAAACAAAACAGCATTTATACAAAATAGAAATCTTTTCTTACAATATCAATCTTTACTATCAATTTTTATTAATTTAACATTGCTGAATATTATATTAATTTCTTTATAACTGTTTCCAACATTGATAATAATCAGCATATTAGAATGATTTCTGAAGGATCATGTGACACTGAAGACTGGAGTAATGATGCTGAAAATTCAGCTTTGCATCTCACAAATAAATTATATTTTAAAGTATTTTCTGTATTTTTGATCAAATAAATGCAGCCTTGATGAGCATAAGAGACTTCTTTCAAAAATATTAAAATTAGTAATGTCTCCAAACTTTTGAGAGCTTTAAAACAGGTCAGTCTAATTTAATGTTCATTTTGTGGGGATATTTACTAGTGTTTTTCTTTTTTGTTTGTGTTTAGGACTCCGTTTGGTAAAGAATATGAACTCACTGCTCACACCTTCTTGGACTCCCATAAAGCTGAGCGGGACAATAACCATTGGTTGTTTTTTACGGCTCATCCTGCCAATCAAAATGAAACCCTAATGCAACTGCAGCAAGACACAGTCATAACGGATGAGCAAAGAGAAAATCAAGAGGACACACAAGTAAAAGAGTGCAGTTAAAAAGAACAGAGACAGAGAAGGAAATAACACAATAATAATATCAATAAATATTTTTGAAAATTATTTTTTTATTTATATAATAACTACACATATTTCCATTCGCGAGCTCTATTGATGTTTCTTTTACAAAGTAGAGAATTCCATAAAGCCCCAAAAGGAGAACACAACTCACTGTTGCCCCCTGCTGTCGAATACTCAGCTCATTATTGCAATGTTTATTTAGCATTTATTCAAGCAATTTTATACACAAATTCTCTCTCTATTTAGTGTTTGAATCAGCATAAAAATATACTTTTAGATATTTTACTTTTAGACTTTTAATATACTTTTAGGAATTCAAAATCATGCCCAGGTCAGAAGTTTCCTCTTTTTTCCCCCCATGCCGGTTTTCTTGTGATTTTTCTTCTTATTTCTTATTCCTTGTTGTTCTTTTTGCCTCTTCTTTTCTTTGTCACTTTCTTTGGTATGTGTTCTTGTTTTCCCGTCTGGCAACTATACAGAGAACAAGAAATCATGTGAATTCTGTCGAAAACACACACAGATATCTGGACTCAAAGCTTCTCTCTTGTAAACTGTTTAAAAACTTTGGGGTCAGTAAGACAATAAATTGATCAGTGAAAGGGAAAGACATTTTTCCATCACAGGAATAAATTACATTTTAAAATATAAGAAAATAGAAAACAATTATTTTTATGATGGATAGATGTATAGCTATAGCTGTATAAGACGTTGATATGCAAAAACAAATAACATTTCACAATAATTCCTGTCAATGAAATCAAAGTTTTTAATGTTTGTTTAAATGTCCTTGTGGTGTTTTTTTTTTGTTTAAATATGAGCAAATTCATCAGTCAACACCATTGCTGAATATTTTCTCCTTAAAACTGCAGTGAAACGAAGACAAAAACGCGGTTTAAAACCACCCTTGTTCTCTACGTCACAAACATGTTATAACCAATCACGGGCTTTAGCATATCATTAGCTATGTTGTGAAGCAGAGACGTCTCAAGAGAAAAGCCAGGCTATCCCGATATATTTTTCTGTTGATGGGAAAAATCAGGGTGCATTTTAGCAGTATAGCGGGTGAATTATGTTTATGATGTATATTATGATGTTATGATGAACTATATGCCATTCTCCACTGACGTTCTAAGTTTTGAGCGTTTGTAAGGATGCTGATTTTCAGAAGGCAGCTGTCTGACTCAGATGACAAACGGGAACATGGTTTGTGTAATATTAGAAAAACATTATTAGCTGTTTGATAATGTAGTCAAGCAAAAGGCTAATCATATTAATTACCATTATGTGTTGTCTATATGTCTCGGCGATACATAAAATGCGTTTTCATTCTGATATACTGTATAATTAACTCTAACACTTCTTCTGAATCAGTTTCTGGTTCAAACATATATGGCTGAATTAAACCAGTATTTCCACTTCCAACTTGGATCAGGTATTCTGAGCTGGAGTGAGTGAGTGGAGGCGGGGCTAATTTGCATATTCATGCATTTGCGTATTCTAAATGAAGCAAGGGTACATTCATGCTGTTTTAAGACATGCAGAAATCATTTTCACGGGAACATTTTAAATATGTAATTTAAAGGATATAATTATTGACTAAACAATTAATGCACATTAAGGAATAAAGAGACAGAATAGAAGAGCAAAGGTTTTAATAGGATAGAGACATGGTGCATACAGTCGTACAGTGTGTGTAACAGTCATATGTAACCAGTGTCATGATCATTCATACATTAACACATATATAAATAAATAAATAAGAAACAGGAGATATAAATAAAGGGTTCAGGAGGAAGGGAGGTTTAAATCACTAGTTTACGTTTTTCCACGAGGTCCACTCGCTCCACTGAGAGAGGAGAAGCATGTCTCTGGAGCGCACCCTTAGTTTTCTGATATGCCCTTTAACTTGAATCTTTGACCCCTCCTCTTCTTTAGTCTTCAGCTGTGAATATACAGGAACAGAAAACAAGAGAATTAATTACAGTTCTTAAAGAAATAGTTCACCCTAAAATGAACATTATGATTTTCAGTAATTAATGACTTGAATTGTTCCAAGCTTGAGGTTGTCTATACTGGAAAAAGCCTCCGTTGCAATTACAAATCCATCCGTTC
Organism: Meda fulgida; assembly: GCA_030578275.1. NCBI lineage: Eukaryota > Metazoa > Chordata > Actinopteri > Cypriniformes > Leuciscidae > Meda > Meda fulgida. Next base: position 23,872,128 of record CM060633.1, on the reverse strand, counting down.
TTCGAGTCAGAAGTAGTATGTCACAAATAGAACGGGGCGTCAGTTTACTGTTGGGAATGTGTGGCGCGCCCCGCTGCATCCAATGTAGACAGCATCACTGATTATAATTCTGTTAAACTTTATCATGAAAGAAAGTCATACAGGTTTCGGATGACATAAAAGTAAATTATGACTGAATATTTATTTCATTTTTGGTGAACTAATCTTTAAAGATGTGCGTTGGTGTGTGCAGGAGTGCATTTCGTACCTCCCCATTGTGTCGAATCTGGTACTCGACCTGATGCTTCAGAGGAAAGAAACTGTGAGGTTGCGGCCAGGAAGAAGGCGGTATCACCTCCAGTTCTATGATTTGCTCATCACTCCCCTCATGTTTTACTGTGCAGATTGAAATGTTTGGATTGGCTGGCTTAACTACGAAAAACAAGAGATATCACTTTCAACTTATCACTTATCAATCAATGATGATGTGCTTTAGACCAGTGTTTTTCAACCAGGCGCCCACTAGAGGGCCTCAGCAAACTTCCAAAGGGGCTGTCGGATGACTTTTATATATATACAATATATAGGCTATATATATATATATATATATATATATATACATATATATATATATATACACACATATATATATATATATATATATATATATATATATATATATATATACATATATATACATATATATATATACATATATATATATATACATATATATATATATATATATATATATATATATATATATATATATATATATATACACATATATAAACAATTTAATGTAATTAAAATGCTATAGAAATACACACAACCGAGACGTTTTTTTTTTACTTTTAAAAACTATTGTTTTTATTGAAGATGGGAACACCAGAAATATTTGACCTTGTGGAGACATTTTTTATTCCCCATGAAGAAAACAGCTTATAAATCACACTATGTGAAGTGTTTTGAAAATGAAAAAAAAAATGCAGATTTCTTATTATTTGGTTATTTTTTCAATGAGAACATACATCTTTCTTTGTTTTTATCTATTCTTAATTAAATTAAACATATTTTCAAATAATTTTAATAAAGAAACACTTTTAAATGATGTAAATTAAATAATTGTTGTTGTTTTTTTTTGTTTTTTTTCTGGGGGAGGGGGGTCTAGTGTAGAATTTAACTCTGATTTGGACAAAGCAATCGAGCCAAGTGTGAAAAAAAGCCTGATTCTTTAAAAACTTTAAAGGTAACTAACTTAAAGCATAAACTAACAATCTTAACCCACAAACTCACCAATGTCTCGGAGGTAGAAGGTGTAATCAGTTTTCATATAGCAGCATGAGGAAACTGCCTCCCCTGTTATCAGCAGTCGCTCAGATTCTTCAGAATAGGAATTGGTTGAATGTGGGAGAAAAAATACCCCACCCACAGGCTGTGACACCCAGTTACCATTATCCCTAAATAAACACCAAACGCATGCTCAGTTGAGTCAGTGATAAAATCAGCTTATTTAATCCATGGGTGTGTTTGTATGTCTGATACCTTGTATTGCGAAGTCTGAAAGCAGTAAATTCATCTGAGGTCCAGGCACATTTGATTTGTTCAGTGCAGGAAAGAGTTTCAGCTGTGCAATTGATGTTAAACACTGAAAAGGAAGAAAGAAATACGCCAAAAAAGCTGAACCTGACTGAACAGACAATTGGCCCACTGTCCAAAAACTAAGCTGCCTTCCCGCTTTGCAGCTATTTTTAATGAGGCACTTTTAAAGAAGACTTTAAACTGCCTTCCAAAGCACCATAATAATACACAAATGATCTAGATAAGTGGTTCCCTACTAGTTTGGCTTCAAATACCAGAAATAACACAGTAGTAAATGTCCGTAAAATCTGTCAGCTATAGATTCTACCCACTGACAGCAGAATTTGGATACACAGCCTTTGACGTCAACAATCAAAGATGTGGAAAGTGGTTTCTCATTGTTTGATAAGCTATGCGTGGTTTTATGGTTGGTTGTATTTAATTAATATTTGCATTTAGCATTATTTTTAGCTGTTTATGACTGTGAGGACATCGTTAGAGAATCACTGATCTAGAACGAAGAATGATCAAGTTTACGGTTAACCAAGTGACTATCTCATCACTAGAATGCTTAGTTCTTATTAAAAATATGATTCAATATTAAATAAAGTATATTTATGAATTGATTTGCTGCTTCATTGTTTTATTTGGATGTGCCTTCCTAACTCTGTATACACAGCCTCTGATCGAGCTATTAGTAAAATACTGTGGTTTTTACCATTCTGGACAGTGCTTTAATGTGTAATCTATAAATGTAACATTGGATGGTTAACTATGACATGGTTAATGAATATTAGAATGCTACAACAACTTTGCATGGTCAACATCCTTTTTGGTGTTAGGATGACATTCCTATCAAACAATCATTTACCAAACCTTATTCCTAACCATAACCTTAGGTTAGGTTAAGAATATATGACGCTCCCACCTGTAGCTTCTTTAGACTTGTCAAGCAGGAGATAGGTGTAGTCTTCAAGACCCTTATCACTCCAGCAGGTGTAATTCCCGATTTGGTCTTCCTGCAGGTCGATCACGGTCAGACTCCGACCACTGAGTTTTTCAAAATCTGATTCCACAATGTCCACTCTGTTATTTGCGTCCTCTCGTTTCCATGTGACACTGTCTTTATTCGTTTTACAGGTCAGGGTAACGGATGTGTGTTTCTCACCAATTTCAACTGCATAAAGAGAAGCAATTCAGAGCACAGAATAGATGCAGTCACCTACATTGTGGGCACTTTAATATGCACTGGCATAAAAACGTGGAAACTATTTATATATTTAATACTCAAATGGACTCAGTAATGAACTATCTATTTATCTCTTTTTCCATGGTCCATCCATAGATAAATAGACAGATAGATAGATAGATAGATAGATAGATAGATAGATAGATAGATAGATAGATAGATAGATAGATAGATAGATAGATAGATAGATAGATAGATAGATAGATAGATAGATAGATAGATAGATAGCCAAACAAGTGGGGAAGTCCCAACTATGATATAAAAACTGTGTGTGCGCGTGTGTGTGTGTGCTCTCACATTTATCAGGGAAAAGGTTAAGCGCAGACATCCTCGTAATGGACAAACAGAAAAGAACGATGAACCTCATCAAACAACCCATCTGGAGAAAGAATTTAATTCAATGATCAAATGAATATTCAATGGTCAAAAGAAAACGCAAAAGAAAAATTAGCACAATACTTTCATCAAGGATTATAGTGTAGCAATATTGACTGAACGTTAACCCATGTTAATGATCAATTATAATAATAACGGTCATCATACAAATATATCCAATAATTTTTGCAATTGTTATCCCTGAACCAAGGATAAAACTTTTTTTTTTTTTTTTTACTATATTCATATTTACATATATCAAATGAGTGTATATGGGGAAATATATGTAGCCTATTTTATATAGCCTACTGTAACTGGTCACCATTTTTATTCACCATTAAAGTTTTTTTGTCCAGTTCTTTTAAAGGTTCCAAATTAATTTTACAAAGGAGGCTATACAAATATTTCGCATGATCTCCAAATTGAGCTCATGAGACTGACTGTACAGAATTTAATATATAAGATTCAGAGAAATGTTGTCTAAACTATAGAGTATGTCACACTGCAGGATATCAGCTTTCCAAGTTTTATGTACAAAACTATTGAAACTATTATTGTTCAAACTTATTTTTCTCTTATTTTAACCCTGTATATTTGTATAGCCTATAAACTTTTAAATACGTCTAGAGCTGTAATGTAAATGAATATGATTTAAGTGAGTTAAGTTTAGTTTGTAGTTCCGAGCGTACGCATGTCTTACCTTCGTTCTGTTGCGCGCTTCAAATTCAGCGCAGAAAAAATCAAGTGCGTCTGTCCGCGGTGTGTCGTGTGTTCTTTTGCGGGGTCTGTGCTGTGCTTTTATTCCACACAGTCCCATTAGATAACACCCACGAAACCCGTGGGCAAACTTTGCGGATTCTTAGAAAGAGTTCCCCTTTGAACTCACTATGAACAAGTGTTAAAATTACCACTAAAGACGCGCGCGGTCATTCTCTGCCAAATTACTAATAGATGGGTTCTCTTCCCCTCTCTGTCATCACTCCCATTTATAGACCAGTTTCAGAAGTTCTAACTGTGTTTATTCAAATACAGCGTTAAATACAGTATAGTTTGGTAAATTTGGGCACATATATTTTCCCCAGTGTCTAATGATATGGGCCTTTATAGGCTATCAGTCTATTAACCGATAACCTACTATATACTATACTATATACTATACTATACTATACTATACTATACTATACTATACTATACTATAAATGGGGTAACAGAACAAAGATAATCAGTAGTCCCAAAAAAAGTGGGTGAACACGTCTCTCCCCTTACAATATTGACCATGTCCCTGTGTTGACTGATAGTATACAGTAGGCTATAGTATACAATGTCTATTGCCGTGTCAGACACGTATTTATTTTAAATTATTTTTATTAAGGGGCAACATTTGCCCTGTAACTTATATTTTACATAATAAAGAGACACACTATAGAATCCATTTGAATTAATTGTTTAATCATTATGTTGAAAATATTAATATCTTCAAAATATATATTAAACAACATTTGCCCTTGAGATATTTGGTACATATGTTAAAGAAATAGTTTTTAATAAACACTTTAAGGAGGACACAACACTGTATGAAAGAATAGATACTGTATAAATATTAGATTAGATGATGCGATATAATCTTCATTGGATTAATAACATTGAGGGGACAGAAAGGGCACATTTTTTGGCTGCTCCTTGTTACTTGATTAACTATCTTTTTCCATGCTTTTCCTAATCAGTAACTAAAAATTATTTATTTATTTTAGTAATTTGTGGGTTGTGTAAGGGTTTTTAGAGCTCAAACTCTTTCGATTGTTTTAGCTTAATTCAAGAACAACAGAGAACATAAGAGTGGGTTAGAAGAAACTGACAGAAGAAAAATTCTTGCTATTCATTTTTGTCAGAATTCTGTTCTTGTCTTCAATATAATCAGGAGGTCAGACCTTTAACCACAAGCACAAATATATACAGATTATAAGTGAGAGAATTAAGGAAGTGAGAGAATTACAAACATTAAGAAAAGACTGATGTGGCTAGAAAGAGAAGTGGATTTCAGAGTGTTTAAACTCTAATGGAAAAATTGACTTTGAATTCAAAGTTCTTAAAGGTTTGTCTTCTAAAATATATGTTATATAGTTTGCACGGTGCCTGCAACTGGTCATAACTCAATACTAGCCTTTTTCTTGCTCAGCCTCTCTGAATTAGAGAAAATTTGGGGTCTGAATTTCCCTTTCGTCTCATGTCTGCTTCAAATAAATGTGTGACTGAAACCAAACATGTAGTTGTTAAAGGTGATAAGAGGACTGATAAAGATCTGTGGTTGAGGCAGTGTAAATAGTAGTTCCTCTGTTCAACCTTTGCTTTGCAAATGATCTAAACACTGTACTTCTGTATGCCGCGCAGGGAGAAACCATGTCTGGTGAGCGGTTGGCAATTTTGGGTATTTCAGGAGGTGAAACATACGTTTATTGCATTGTGTGTTTATGGCTGTTTGTTGGACATGTGGGCATGAATACAGTGAAAAGCTGATTCCTTATAGGTTTGCATAAGGAAGACCTTTTAAAAGGGCAGTGGACTGACATCATTCTGGCAGGTCCCCTTGATGTCAGAAACGCAACACATTCTTCAAAAGTGCAGAGACGCACTGTAGCAAGAAATAAGTCATTAGGTGTTATTAAAATTCACTCGCCAGGCCATGAAATTTCCTCAAGCATGCATTATGGTTTAAATGACACATTTCTTTGCAATTCACTAATTGCTAGAATTAGAGAGGCACATGGGAACTCAGTTTAGGGCAGTTTTGTCCTTTGAGTTTACAATCCAACAGCGCAAAGCTGCTTCGTACACTCCTAAAAATAAAGGTTTTAAGGGGGTTTTAGCAGCAATGCCATAGAATAACTATTTTTGGTTCCCTAAAGAACCTTATTTTCCTTAGTGTGAAGAAGTTTAATAATTTAAAAAACCCTTTTCCAATTGTGCTATGAAAAGGTTTTACAAATGTTAAAGGTTCTTTATTGATCCGCCAATGCCTATAAAGAACCTTTATTTTTAAGAGTGTAGCAACTTTATATAATTTGGGAGGAACTCGGACTGAGACTCTCCCCAGTGATACCCCTCAGCATATGTGCCTACATCCTGAAAGCACCAAAGGACACGTTGGTACTTCTGCTATGAAAAATGCTATTTGACTAATTTTTGAACATGTTTAACCTGATGTTTCCCTTTCACTAATGACTTATGCTGAGGAAGACATATTCTGAAAAGTCATACCCTGTTGTTAATTTCTAGAAAGCCAGGATTGGCCTGTCCCCTCATCTAAATATCATGGGCATGAAAGTACCGAGTAAGGCCAGTCACTTCTCGCTTTACTTTTTCACTTGGGTCTCTCATAAATATGCTGTACATTCCTGTTTTCCTCTGTAACCTTTTTTTCTGCCAATTATGGGGTTCTATCTATTCATTTATTCATCTCTCTTGTCTGTCTATCTATCTATCCTCTTTTTTATTTGGCCCTCATTCTCACACACAGCTAAAACTATCAAAATGACCTTATATCAAAAATTTTTTGAAGTTTTTCTCAGGGATTTCACTGTAAAAAAAATCACTCAACTTAACTTTGAGTTAAGTTGTATGTCCTTAGAATATTAAGTTTTCCTTTCAAATAGGAACTCGCACTGTGTCTGATGCGTGTTTAAAAACACAATAATAACATTGGTCGGCAACAGCCTATGACATACTAGTGCGACCTGAGTATGAAAGGACGCCTGTAGTAGACCTACACGTCATCCTCTTTTTTGTCTTCAGGCATTGTTTGTTTGTGACGTCTTGATACCAGTATTAAGTTGTATGGTTCTCTTAGAACCTCCTTGATAGGACTATCCTTGGCTTAGAGTCTAGTTCGGTCTCCCTTCCTTTTAGAGGGTCATCATGTTGAGGCCTTCGCTCTGCAGAGCTCAGTCTAGACGGTGAGACTGTGTTGTTAGGCCTCCTCTCGGTCTGGAGAGTGGTTCTGCTGAGGCCTCCGCTCCCTGGACATTGCCTGGATAATGGTCCTGAGTTGTATATCTCTCTCTGAACCTCCTTGATAGATCCATCAGTAGCATAGTGTTTTCTGTGCCTTCTCTCGTTTCGAGAGTCCTAATGCATCAGCTCCATCTGAACAGGTGACATACAGTGTGTCTGGCTCTTTGTGAGCCTCCCTGACAAAGTTTTTATGACATATGTGGATGCATTATTCCGGTATCAACAAAGGCTCAGGGAAGAGACCAATAAAACATTAAACCAAATAAAGACATGATTATAATCATAAATGATTTGTGTACGTTCTTCAAGCAGTCTCTGGTATTTTCCATAAACATACGTGTATTTATTATTCCAATAGTTAGCATAAGTAGCATTTAGAATATATTTCTGCCTCATACAGTGATCAGAATCCCCATCGGATCGCAAGGAAGTTATTTCAAACGCTCACTGGTGTCTGAAAGTACATGAAAATATGAGCTGAAAATTGTTTAAAATATTTATAATGTTGAAGTTAGCTCGTAGCCTGATATGATAACATGGGAAATTAGTTGTTGACCCTCTAATGACCACTCCTCAAGCCCCAGTTGGCCTGCTTTGGACCAAGGTATTGGGCAGGCCAAAAACCCCTGGCCGTTGGCCCCGAGGAAGCCCGATCAAGCCCCGGAAGTGACAGTTGAAATGTGACTGACTCTGGCACACACTAGTATGCATGCTTTTGGCCCGACAGTGGAAACACGGTTATTCTGTATGGCTCTCTGTGAGCCACCTTTGGTAAACTGTTTGTGGATATAGTGTAATTAGCTATCCCCTCGTTTTATAGGGTCGTCATGCTGAGACCTCCTCATGCTGAGACCTTCCAGTTTACCAGTTGAGGTGGAGTTCTCCCCTCTCTCAGAGGTTCATTATGCAGTCGTCTCTGCTACCCAGATGGATTGTAGGCCTTTGCTGCTAAACTAGCGAAGCTGCCTCCCTGGTGTATGTATTAGGGGTAGACTTGGATTTCTTACATCCCCCAGAAGTGACAGGCCAGGATTGTTATTTTATTAATCTTTGGATGTATTCCCTTTAAGGTATTGATGTTATGTAATACTGAGTCCTTGAGCTGCTTGTGGGCCGATACTCTTTCTCGGCCCTGCATACTTCCTGCCATATGTTTTACGTTCCGTTTCTTCAGTCCACTCTGCTGGCTATTTATGTTCTACATTACTTATTGACTGTATTTCTCTGTTACTACTATCTGCCAGAGGCAGCATCCTGAGTTAATTAAAGACAGTTTCGTTGCTACAGCGCATTTGGGCCCTTTCTCTCACATACCTGACAGAATAATCCGACCAAGAATGGACCCAGTGAGTGGCAACCCGTTCCAGACTGCTATTGAGGCTCAGGGTGCTATGCTGGGCAGACATCAGGAGGAGTTGTCCGCCGCGAGACATGCTGTGGAGTCCTTGGCAGCCCAGGTTTCGGACCTCTCACTACAGCTCCAGGATCTCCGCCGTCATCCTCCTGCATCCCCGGAGACCCGCGAATCACCCGAGTCGCGGATTAACAACCCTTCTTTCTATTCGGGTGAGCCCACTCAGTGCCGCTCCTTTATCACCCAGTGCGAGGTTGTGTTTTCTCTACCTGTTATCTCTCTCCTCGCCGGGCGAGCTCGCGAATGGGGAGCAGCAAATTGGGAGGCGAAGGAAGATTGCGTCCGGAAGATTTTTCCCGTTTCAAGGAGGAGATGATTCGAGTCTTTGACCGTTCGGTCCATGGAGAGGAAGCTTCTCGTGTCCTCTCAGCACTTCGTCAGGGTAGACGCTCCGCCGCTGACTTCGCTATCGAGTTTCGCACCCTTTCAACTACTTGCGGTTGGAATGAACCGGCACTGGTGGCTCGATTCCTGGAGGGCTCAACTCAGAGCTAAAGGACGAGATCTTCGTTCGGGAGGTACCTACTCGTCTCGATCCCTTAATTGACTTGGCCATCCGTGTGGAAAAGCGTTTCGACCGGCGCCGACGAGACCGCAACCTGGAGGCTGCGCTGCTCTCTTCTCTTTCTGCTGCCTTTTCTCCGCCCTCCGCCGTCTATTCCCCTAATAGACTTAAGGAGCTCCACCCCCCTATTTGCCCTACATGGCAGTTCCCTTCCTGGGATACAGAAGGAGACAATTTCCCTGTCTCTCACTGTTTCGGGGAATCATAGAGAGACAGTTTCTTTTTTAATTTTCCATTCCCCCTTTTCACCAGTAGTCTTAGGTCACCCCTGTTTGGTTCAACATAACCCCCAGATCGATTGGTCTCTGCTGTTCCCCCTGCGTCTTCTGTTTCTGTTTTTCAGGAGGAGCCCGGTGATTTGTCAGGCGTTCCGGGGGAGTACCATGATTTGCGAGGGGTCTTCAGTCGTTCCCGGGCCACTTCTCTTCCCCCTCACTGGCAGTATGACTGCGGAATAGATCTTCTCCCGGGCACCACGCCCCCTCGGGGTAGACTATATTCCTTGTCTGTCCCTGAACGCAAGGCGCTTGAGGATTATCTCTCCGATTCCCTTTACGCCGGTATTATTGTTCCCTCCTCGTCTCCCGCCGGTGCGGGTTTCTTCTTCGTTAAGAAGAAAGACGGCTCCTTGCGTCCCTGTATAGACTATCGTGGGCTGAATGACATCACTGTTAAGAATCGCTACCCCTTGCCTCTGATGTCATCGGCCTTCGAAGTCTTGCAGGGAGCAAGGATCTTCACTAAGCTCGATCTCCGCAACGCTTACCATCTCGTTCGCATTAGGGAGGGGGACGAGTGGAAGACCGCCTTTAACACGCCCCTTGGGCACTTTGAATACCGGGTTCTTCCGTTCGGGCTGGTCAACGCTCCCGCCGTCTTTCAAGCCCTTATTAATGACGTTCTTCGCGACATGCTCAATATCTTTGTTTTCGTTTATATAGACGACATACTGATTTTCTCACCCTCTCCCCAGGTTCATGTCCAGCATGTCCGTCGTGTCCTGCAGCGTTTACTTGAGAATCGTCTCTATGTTAAGGCACAGAAGTGTTTTTTTCACGCGCACTCGGTTACTTTCCTTGGTTCGGTCATTTCGGCGGAGGGAGTTAGTATGGACCCTGCTAAGGTCCAGGCAGTTATTGATTGGCCCGTTCCTGATTCACGCGTCGAGCTGCAACGGTTCCTTGGCTTTGCCAATTTTTATCATCGTTTTATACACAATTTTAGCCAGATTGCTGCTCCACTTTCGGCCCTGACTTCTGTCAAGTCTAGATTTACTTGGTCTGAACCCGCACAGAGGGCGTTTGACTTTCTCAAGACTCGTTTTACTACCGCACCGATTCTCATAACTCCCGACATCACAAAACAGTTTATAGTCGAGGTCGACGCTTCTGAGGTGGGGGTCGGGGGGGTTCTTTCCCAGCGTCCCGCCACTGATGGAAAGATACACCCCTGTGCTTTTTTTTCTAATCGTCTCACCACCGCTGAGCGAAACTATGATGTTGGGAATCGCGAACTACTTGCCATCCGTTTAGCCTTGGGGGAGTGGTGTCAGTGGTTAGAGGGAGCCCCTGTCCCTTTCATTGTTTGGACGGATCATAGGAATTTGGAGTATATCCGTTCCGCCAAGAGATTGAACGCACGTCAAGCCCGTTGGGCACTACTTTTTACACGCTTCGATTTCACCATCTCCTACCGTCCTGGAGCCAAGAATGTCGCGCGCTCTCTCGCCTTTTCGACTCCTCAGCCTCCGCCCCTACCCAGGAGAGGATTTTTCCTCCTGGCCGAGTGGTGGGCGCAACGGTCTGGGGAATCGAGAAATTGGTTATGCGTACTCTCTCTCGCGTCGCGTCTCCTCACAACTGCCCTGAGGACCACCTTTTTGTCCCAGTCGTTGCGCGTTTAGCTGTTCTCCGATGGGGACATTCTTCTAAATTGGTCGCCCATCCCGGCGTACTGGGCACTCTTGCTGCGATCCGTCAACGTTTCTGGTGGCCCACCCTTGAACGGGACACGCAACGTTTTATCGCCTCCTGCGTCATTTGCGCTCAAACTAAGGCGAGCAATTCTCCCCCGTCTGGTTTGCTCAGGCCCTTGCCCGTTCCTTCACTTCCTTGGTCCTGTATCGCTCTTGATTTTATCACCGGCCTGATAACACAGTCATCCTCACTGTCGTTGACCATTTTTCTAAGTCCGCACATTTCATTCCGCTTGCAAAGCTCCCTTCTGCCAAAGAGACCGCCCAGGTCATAGTCGATCACGTTTTTAAGCTTCACGGCCTTCCCTCCGATATCGTCTCGGATAGGGGGCCACAGTTCGCCTCGCAGTTTTGGAAAGAATTCTGCCGTTTGATCGGGGCTTCTGCCAGCCTCTCCTCGGGTTTTCACCCTCAGTTCTGGTCCGAGCAACTGTCCTGGGTAGAGTATGCGCACAACTCTCTCCCATCTTCTGCCACAGGTCTTTCGCCGTTTCACTGTTGCCTGGGATACCAACCTCCTTTATTCTCGTCTCAAGACTCTGAATCTAATGTCCCGTTAGTGCAGGCGTTTATCAGCAGGTGCAAACGTACGTGGAGGAGGGTGAGATCAGCTCTCGGTCGTTCTAGAAGACGCATGAGCATTGCTGCAAATAGGCGTTGTGTCAAGAGTCCTCGCTATACTTGCGGACAAAGAGTGTGGCTTTCTACTTCAAATTTACCTCTCAGATCCGAATCTCGTAAGTTGGCTCCTCGGTTCATCGGTCCATTTCGAATTGTTAAGATCATCAGTCCTGTTGCCGTCAAGCTTCAGCTTTCCCCTAATCTGCGTCGTGTTCATCCGGTCTTTCATGTCTCCTGTATCAAACCGGTCGTTTGCGTTCCCTCTCGTCCTGCGTGCCCTCCCGTTCTTGTCGAGGGGTCCCCAGTTTATAGGGTCCGAAGATTGTTAGACATGCGTCGTCGTGGTCGGGGACACCAGTTTTTGGTCGACTGGGAGGGGTACGGTCCTGAGGAGAGAAGTTGGGTCTCCTCCCGGGATGTCCTGGACCCCTCGCTCATCGATGACTTCTTCCGTTCTCGCCAGTCCTCTCCCACTGGAGCGCCAGGGGACGCTCGTTGAGGGGAGGGTACTGTCATGATCCTGGTCTCTTTCTCGTTTCTCTGTCTCCCTCTCCTGTTCACTCACTCTCCGCTCCTTTAGCACACACACTTTACTCATCACTCTCAGCTGTTCCTACTCTACTCCTGTAATCATTCCTCCACCTGCTCCCCCTTTCCTCCTAATTGTGTTTGCTTCTTCTAGTCCTCATGCTCCCCAGTCTTGTCGTCGGATTACTCTTGTACATGCTTGAAGTATCACCGCGTACTCACCTCTCATTCCTGTCTTGTCCTGTCCAGTTGTCTAACAGTAACTGCTGAACGTTATCCGGCTGCAGGTATTACTCTGTGTGTGCTCGCACTCTGAACTCTTCTCAGCTCAAACTGTTGCAGAGACCAAGGCAGTATCCTGCCATCCTCTGTGCTCTGGGATTCCGAGGTTTCCTAAGCCTGCTGTTCTCCTCCTAAGACCACTGACGCAATCTGCGCATCGCTGTCTAAAGAGAGGATTTACCTTCCGTTTCTTCAGTCCACTCTGCTGGCTATTTATGTTCTACATTGCTTATTGACTGTATTTCTCTGTTACTGCTATCTGCCAGAGGCAGGATCCTGAGTTAATTAAAGACAGTTTCATTGCTACAGCGCATTTGGGTCCTTTCTCTCACATACCTGACAGAAGTGACTCAGGCACCTCTTCCTAGAGTCAAAAAGAAGTGCTAGTACTAGAAGTTCCTAGTGCTAAAGCATGCATCCCCTAGAGCATGGCAGAGTGGGTATTTCTTCCCCATAGCGTCTTGTTCAGACACAGTGCAAGTTCCCATTCGAAAGGGAAAATCTCAGTTACAACTGTAACCCTGGTTCCCTGAGAAGGGGAAAGAGACACTGAGTCTCGATGCCATTGTTGTGTTGACCATTGTTGACCAGCCGACGCTGGTCATGTGTGTGATGCATGTGATGCTGGCCAATAGTGAGCCTACATTCTGACGTACAACCCAGAAGCGCTGAGTTGTTATACTACGTGAACTCAATCAGAGGCCCACACAGAAGAAAATGAATAGTTGAATAAAGTCGTTATTTTTGTTTTGTTTTTGTGCACAAAAAGTATTCTCGTTGCTTGATAAACTTATGGTTGAGCCACTGTAGTCACTTGGACTATTTTAAAAATTGTCTTTACTAACTTTCTGGGCTGGCAAGTTTCGATCCCATAGAAGCCTATGGAGGAGTGAGACAGCTCTCAGATTTAATCAATTATATCTTAATTTGTGTTCTGAAGATGAATGAAAGTCTTACGGGGTTGGAACAACGTGAGGGTGAGTAATTACTGACAGAATTTAAAATTTAAAATCCCAATTCACCCCTTGCCCCTACCCCTTGACCCTACCCCTCCGTTTTGCGTGTTCACGTCTAGGGGTAGGGTCCCCCGATTCTTGTTGTGATAGAGGGGTAGGGCGAAGGGGTAGGGCTACATAGCCCTCGAAATGGAGATTTTTCAGAGGCACACTCCGAACGGAGGGCTACGAGAAAGTTCCCAGAATACATCGCGAATCACCGGCGAGATAGCTTCGCAAACGTTTAAACATTTAAATTTAGCATCAGATGACACCACCATGCACTTAAGTCACTCTTATAATAATATAGTCATTTAAATTAAGAAATTGTCAAATAAATTACATTTCCGAAACAGAAAAGACATACACTTCGAGGAAGGAACGTTATAATCATCATGTTTCCTCAGAGGTAAGAGCAGCGGCGCTCATTGTCAGTCGTTGTCATGTAGAAATCCTGTAAAAACTTGTCGCTTCCGTAATATCAGAGCCATCATCAACGACTGATGACGTATTGGGTTCATGAAGGGTTGTTCCATTTTGTAGGGGAATATTTCAACCCCTTGGCCCTTGTAACACTGTTTTAAGGGCCAAGGGGTACACTCGAAAACAAGGGGTAGGGGCAAGGGGTGAAATGGGATTGAGCCTAACCCTTTAATATGGCTTATTTTCCTAGCTGCAAGTTCAACCAAATAAATAACACCACATTTCTCCATATAAAGGACTTTGTCAACAGTTTCCCTTTCAAATTTACAAATGTAAAGGAAAACAGTCAATCAAGTTCAAACATCCAGAGTTTCGATAGCCAGTTTATCTTTTAAACAAAATAATTTCTCAAAATTAACAGAGAGAAAACAGGGGTCTCTTTTTGCCTGACATTTCAATTACTCTGTTTAAAGGTGACAATTGTGTAAGATCTTCTCCCATCTAGGGTGAAATTGTTTATGACTACCAACTGAATATTACTTTATAGCCCCTCCCATTCCAATGGCGTTATAACTCCTACGTTCTAAGGTAAACAAACCTTTTTCATTATTGACGAGGAAAAGTATCCTAGACGTCGTTCTAGCATTATGCACAACCATGCTATAGTTAGCCAAGCAACTATAAAACTTTGAAATTTCACAAATAGGCTGAATTACCTGTCGAGAAGAAAGCAGCCAACTTCGGTGTCCCTTTTAAAATCCTTGCTCCTCATGAACTCCAATATTGACTTTGGTCTTGGTGATTTGCCTGTCGCATCATTGTTTTAATTCTCTCTTTCGCAGGGGCGGACTTTACCATTAGGCAAAGGTCGGCAATTGCCTTGGGCCCCGACCTACCCAAGGGCCCCCAAAATGCCCCATTAACTTATGCATAAGTTTTTTATTTTTTTATTTTTTATTTTTTTTTACATTTCGCAAATTTTATATATTTCTAAAAAACTCCCCACCTCAGTACATTGGACTATTCCATTATTTTACTTACTGCGCATCTGCGAAAGTGACAAGGCTGTAATGCGCCAAAAAACTGATTGAGAAAAAGAAGTGATTGACAGACAGTGTAAAAATGAAGCGAAGCTACCGAAGCGGTGCTGGAAAAAGGAGGAAGCGGGAGGAAAGCAAAAAGCTTTTAGAAAATTGTCGAAGGTAACAAACTTCCTCGATTTACTGAAGCTTATATGTAAAACGCATTTGCAGCTGCACAGTGTCACGGTGTGGTGAGTAAGGAAGGCAGGCTGAGGCAAAGAGCTCCAATACAAACGATTTAATCTTTTGAAACAAAACCAGGAACAGGCAGGAAGACAGGCAGGATACACACAAACACCTATGCATATACAAACTGTACATCGACAAACTATAGAACCGACCCAGACAGACTGACCAGAGAGAACTAAATACAGATACTAACGAGGTGAGGACAGGTGACACAGATGATTAAGACGATGAACAGGTGGATGATTGAGGGAGTGAGTTCAGGTGTGCAGACAAGGAGGATACTGGGAAGTGAAGTGCAGACAAGGACAGACAGGTGCAGACGAGGACTGTGACATTACTCCCCCCTCCCGGTAGGCGTGACCTCACGCCGTAGAACAGGGGTGGGAGGGTGGGCATCCTGGAGTCCGTGACGGGAAGGCGGACCAGGTGCAGGAGGACGGACTCCAGGATGGAACAGACGGCCATGGCGGAGCAGGACGTGGGCGCGGCCATGGCGGAGCAGGACGTGGGCGCGGCCATGGCGGAGCAGGACGTGGGCGCGGCCAGGGCGGAGCAGGACGTGGGCGCGGCCAGGGCGGAGCAGGACGTGGGCGCGGCCAGGGCGGAGCAGGACGTGGGCGCGGCCAGGGCGGAGCAGGACGTGGGCGCGGCCAGGGCGGAGCAGACGAAACCTCGGGCGGCCACGGCGGTGAGGACCCCTCGGGCGGCCACGGCGGTGAGGACCCCTCGGGCGGCCACGGCGGTGAGGACCCCTCGGGCGGCCACGGCGGTGAGGACCCCTCGGGCGGCCACGGCGGTGAGGACCCCTCGGGCGGCCACGGCGGTGAGGACCCCTCGGGCGGCCACGGCGGAGCCAGACGAGGCGAAGGCCTATGGCCCCCCCCCAAAAAATACTTGGGGAAATCCACGGGTTCACTTGACTCGGGACTCGGTTCACTTGACTCGGGATTCGGTTCACTTGACTCGGGATTCGGTTCACTTGACTCGGGATTCGGTTCACTTGACTCGGGATTCGGTTCACTTGACTCGGGATTCGGTTCACTTGACTCGGGATTCGGTTCACTTGACTCGGGATTCGGTTCACTTGACTCGGGATTCGGTTCACTTGACTCGGGATTCGGTTCACTTGACTCGGGGTGGCTGACATGAAGCCCTGTGCTGGACGGGACCAGCGGCGAAGAGGGCTTGGTGCTGGACGGGACCAGCGGCGAAGAGGGCTTGGTGCTGGACGGGACCAGCGGCGAAGAGGGCTTGGTGCTGGACGGGACCAGCGGCGAAGAGGGCTTGGTGCTGGACGGGACCAGCGGCGAAGAGGGCTTGGTGCTGGACGGGACCAGCGGCGAAGACTCGGCTGGGCTGGACGGAACCAGCGGCGAAGACTCTGCAGGGCTGGTGGAGTGCCCGATGGTAAAAGGTGACCCATTATGCCACAGCACCCACTCAATGTATTCCTCGAAGTTCCCTCGAGGCCCATCTCCGGGCAGGCGTGCTTTGGTCTCATCGTTAAGACCTGCCCGGAAAAACCCACAGAGGCTGGTGTCATCGTAATGGACGTGGGGAACCAAGTCCAAAAACCTCTGTGTGTGGGCCTCGAGGGACTGGTCCTCCTGGGCCAGAAGGAGGATGTCCATTGCTGCCCATTCCATATTTTCTTGGTCGGTTCTTCTGTCACGCTGTGGTGAGTAAGGAAGGCAGGCTGAGGCAAAGAGCTCCAATACAAACGATTTAATCTTTTGAAACAAAACCAGGAACAGGCAGGAAGACAGGCAGGATACACACAAACACCTATGCATATACAAACTGTACATCGACAAACTATAGAACCGACCCAGACAGACTGACCAGAGAGAACTAAATACAGATACTAACGAGGTGAGGACAGGTGACACAGATGATTAAGACGATGAACAGGTGGATGATTGAGGGAGTGAGTTCAGGTGTGCAGACAAGGAGGATACTGGGAAGTGAAGTGCAGACAAGGACAGACAGGTGCAGACGAGGACTGTGACACACAGCTAGCTAGCACACTGAGCGTCTGGCTCGCTTCTAGGCTGTGCTACGGCAACTGCACATCCAATGGCGCGGGCGCCTCTGATGTGCGACCAAGTCAGGGTCGTTTTTTTGAGTGTAGCCTATATAAGGAAAGTTGTGAAATAATTCCCTAATATTAACTCTAATTTGGTGCTGCAATGATTCGCCCATCGCGACGATAATTAACAGACCTTCTCATTTGAGCTGCTTCAGCACTTAAAATGTCTCGTTTCCACTGAGCGGTACGGTACAGTACGGGTCGGGTCGGTAAACCATGATCCGGCTTGCGTTTCCACCGCCAACAGTACCCTTTACTTGATAGGCGTGGTGTTTGCCGGAAAGAAGCGATCGACGTCATTTTCGCACGAAGAAAGCGACATATAAACAACAATGGATGACATACAGCAGATCTTGTTCTTGGTTCTCGGCATGTTTGTCACAAGAAACAAGCGCTGGCATTAGGCGTTTCTCAATACCAAGTAGCCTACGCAAAGTCCGACTCAGCAAGAATGGCTCCCGAGGACGCGAGTCAAGTAATTCTACTAATGGAACAGCGTTCTTGAAAGCGCCACAGCTCGCTCTGCTACTCCGGTTATCTCTGTATGTAGGCTACATTTTAGGCAACAATAAAACGAAATATGTTATAAAACACCTATCTGCTTCTTTTCCACTTCATTTTAATACATTTTAAAAATTATAAGCACACAAATGTGGTTCAGGCAAAGCAACGCATATTGATTATTCATACGGTATATATTTATAATAAAACTAAATATAAAACACAACCCTGCCTCTTTTCGTTTAAATTTAAAAATATTAAACATATTCCAGAAGGCGGCGTCAAGTGACTATCTTGTCACTTGTCAATATTTCTTATTCAAGGCCATTCCGTTTTGAATATGTGAATGTGCATTGTCAACAATAAGCATAAACATTCTGCATTTCCATTTTGTAGAGTGGATCATTCATTGCGACATTTAATCTGATTCTCATGTTTAAGAATCTGATCAAATACTTCATGCTACTGCCCACCGACATGCTTTTACTGTTGTCCATTTAAAAAAAAAAGTAATTTATGGGAAAGGAACAAGTCAGAAAACCAAATATAACAGATAAGTTACAAGTAGGGCTTTCTTAGAAAAATACGGATTGACAAAAGGGGGGAACCAAGAGATGTAGAGGGCCCCGTGTCTGTGTTTGCCTTGGGCCCCAAAATGACTAAATCCGCCCCTGCTCTTTCGCTTCCTTGGCGACTCTGTTACATGTCCACGAGAATAGGCGTGATCCTCCATCTTCAACAGGCTTTCAAATCTGCTGGCAGTCGCAAGTAATCTCCCCCTCGCATTCGTTGCGGTGCCACTGACTGTATAAGCGCGGAAGGCGAAGCTTGAATTTATTCTGAATGGCAGATTCTACACTTACGAGAATACTTGATTAGTTTGTGGAAGTAATTACACATGAATGAGCACATATAATTTTGAAAGAACACAGTGTTTTTAAATAGTGTGTAATGTTGCTGTTGGTGCATGAATAGTATCTGCAATGTTGCAGTGCTAAAAGTTCAATGTAAGCAGAGATATCGTCTTTTAAATATCAGGAAGTTTAATGCCTACAAGAACGACTCGATTGGGACAACAATGGGCTTTAGACGTCACTAACCCATACATTTACATCAACCCTCCCTCCGGAATATGCAAAAAAGGGCATGGCCATATTTCTGCGGCTCGTCGAGTGTGTTATGTTCACCCAGCTGTCAGGTCTTCTGTGTTCGGGCTTCCCACGGACGTTGTAGTTCGTCAACAATGGATACAATTTATGTTTGAATATGTTCCTGAAAATTACAATCGTAATTTAGCTCTGCTGCGCATTTTACGGAAGACAGCTTCCAGAATATCCACGAATTCAATGCCGGATTCAACAAGAAACTGTTACTAAAACATGAAGCAGTTCCAACTTTAAAACCAGAGGCAGCAGTTGATGGACCACAACCTGTATGTAGGCTAAGACTTATGCTATTTCGTTTCTACGACAAACGCTTACAAACATTTTGGACCTGAATTTGTATATGTACTAATGTTGTAAATGTATTTTTCATGTATATATACTTTATGACGTTATTTTTCGATTTGATCAAGAACGTAAACCAATGCCAACGCTGTTTGTGTATATAGCCAGTTCGATGCTATTTTGTGTAAGACAAACGTGTATAAAGTAAAAAAAATATAGGCAAATTACCATTCAGAAACGTTTTGTAAGAGCCGTGTGTGGGGAGGTTCTGCTTGACTCTCTTCATCGCCGCTTTCTGGGTCTGATTCTGGCTCTAACTGATACTGCAGTATCGACACCATTATTTACATTTGACAGGAACACACATGCAACATTTGCCCGAAAAGGTAATGGGCGTGAATTTTCCGGACAACGTGCACTAAACAGTAGGCAATCACAACACACCGGCCCAAACGAACCAATCTGAGCCCATTGCCTATTTCTGAGGGAGTGGTTTCATAGAATCAGGAAGTCAACCGGTTGTTCAAATGACAGGAGAAAGTGGCTTACAATAAAGGTGAAATTTATGAAAAATAAGACTTTTTAAAAAAGAAAAACCACGAATACATGTTATATTGCACCCCATAAACACAATCATGCAAAGAAAAAAAGCAGTGAACCACCCCTTTAAATTACACAGTGTAGCTTTAAAACAATGAAATGAATTAATATTAGAAGGTGGTGGACAATACAGTACTCAACTTAAATTCATGACAAGTGGTGCTTGAATAACTATCTCTATCACCATCATACTTCTCAATCATTAGCCCTATTCAGATAGTAGTTGTTGCTCATGGGGAGGTTATTTTAGCATGTACTCCACACCGACTGTGTCAGTCGATTGCTCCTCCCACCAAAATATATATACTGTTACAGAATCACAGACTCAACATAGGAGGTTAGTGGAGAAACAGATACATTTTATTACAGCAATGAGAAATGCAGGTAAGCAAATCAGAGTTATTGCAGTATAGTGATGATGAATGGATGACTTGTGTGAAGGAAATGGTGGATTTGGAGATTGTTATCAGGGAAAACACACGGATTCAGTAGCAGGTAACAGAATTTTATTTTGCTCTCAAAAAATGAGCCCAGGAAAAATAACATAAAAAAGAAAAGAGGTAGTCCAAATAAAAGTCCACAGGGGCAGGAGAGCACTTAAAAAAAATAATAGCGTCACCCGACGCAGTGTCCGAGTCACACTGAATTCCCAGTACGGAGGAGGACTAGGGTGGTACATACAAGTCCCAACAGAAGAAACCCCTTGGGCAGGCAGTAGAAGAAACCCGGCCTGGCAGGACGAGAGGGAGACAGTGAAATTAGGACAAAAATCAAAATGCCAAAACAAAAATCACACTCGAGTCTGAAACAAGGCAAGACAAGGCTGAGTTGGTCACAGGAACAGCATTACACACAACAACGGTCTGACAAAGGACTGAACACAAGAGGATCTAAAAATAGGGGAGAAAATTAGGAATTGATTGACAACAGGTGTGAAGAGAACAAGGATAGTTAGGATAGGATAACGAGTGGGAGGGAAGATGCCACAATGACAATGAGTGCATGGCGAGCTGTCAAAACAAAACACATGTGCTCAAAAGACAATCGAGTAAAAATGAAAAAAATTTTTAGATGATTTGGTCATTCGCTCCCGCTCGCATCCGCTCATTCCACCTAGTGTCAGTTCAAAAATCCAAAGGTAAATTTTTTATTAACATTGAGAAAGGTTTGTGTAAGATAAATAATCATTCTGTTAAATTTAATGCAATGGTTCTTTATCTGCATCATTGACTCCATAAAGAACCATTTTGTTCCACAAAAGTTTATATATAGTGGGAAAAGGTTCTTTAGATTATTAATATGTTCAAAAAATGGTTCTTTTTAGAACGATTCACTAAAAGTTTTTTTGGGAACCAAAATCGTTCTTCTATGACCCCTATTTTGGAACCTTTATTTTTAAGAGTGTAGATTTTAGTGGGAAGTGCTTAGAAATAGAGACAAAGCACCTGACTGACAACCTTAAAGCATGCAAATTAAGTATACAGTTATAGCACCTTGTCCTAATCCAATCAGCATAACTATTCAAAGAATGGGACAAGGTCTCCAAGAGCCATTAAAGACAAAAGGTGAGAGTCTCAGTAATCTGGATCATTTGACTTACAATAAAGAGAACAGGAACTGGCAGACAACTCTTGCTGGAAACTTTGCTCGACAGAATCATTTATCTGGTATCATCATCTTAACCTTAAATGCTAAATACAATGTACTTCACCTTAGTTTTTCATGTGAGGTCAGGACGTAGGATCAGCAGATCTTAGACAGATTCTTACATTTGTAATCCCACAGCACAGGTGATCGTATAGTGGTTGACCTAGTCTTCTGAAATTTGACACCAGTAAGGTTGGGATAAACTGAGGGGGAAAACCTATGTGGAAGTCTTCACCACAGGATTGGCCCCCGAGGCCTGTTGCACTTTGGATCTTCCCTGGGCTCCTCACTGGTCTGTGTGTCCTAATCTGTCCCTGTAGTAGGTGATTTGCAAAATTTGGTGTGCAACATCTCCATCTTTCAATAAAACATAAGTCATAGCAGACATCATAACCCATAGAGGATGGATAAGTTAATGGAGTGTGCTGTAGCAAAACATTTAAGGCTGTGAATGTACTTAACCAGTTTCCCCCAGTGGAATGATGAGACAGTCACCTTCCTTTTGTTCTATTTACAAAGAGTCTTTCACCTTTTCTGTAAATTGCTGGGGAAATTAAGCACTCACAGCCCAAATGGCAAGTCTCAGCAAGCTTCACCATGGGTTTCAAAGTCGAGGGGAGGGGTTGCTTCAGAGCAGCAAGCAGACCGAGTAGGAGCTGAGTAACATTGTTCATTTCTCTTAAGTTCTTTTTGTTTTTCCTAGACTCTTTCATCCAATGCCTTGGTTTACCACATTAATGACAGCTGCCCTCTCTCTTGGGAAATTTCCGTTTCTGTTGATTCTCTGTGTTGACCTTAAAGGATGCTGCTGAAATCTTTACTCTTGACTTGACATCAAAGCCTCTTTCCCAAGTAGCTTATCTGTCCAAGTTCTATTGGACCATGTGAAGTCTAAGAAAGGCAGTGCATTTCTATATTCTGATAAAAGGCCACCAAACCATGTGCGAACTAGTGGTTATTTATCTGACTGACAAAACCTTTCACTGTACTCACTTACAAAATCATCCTTTTTCTGTACACAATTAGTGATCTTTGAACAGTCCACTTTTGATCCAACAATGTTCTTTAACCCGTTTAATCCCAATTTCTTTCTTGCAATTTGAGTACATGTATTTTACTCCTTAGACCTCCCTGACACACAAACTTTATGCCTTGATTTTATGTTGGTTAAGTTAGTGAAATAATAGGTTTTATACTCGGTCACAATAGTGACTGGTGGGAAACAGCATAGTCAGAATTCATACAAATTCTTCAATTAGACCAATTGACATTTAAAACATAAAATAACAGTAACATATTTAACATATAAGAATGAGATATGGTTAGAATTTACTTCATAACTTTATTACTGTTAAGTTACACAATGTTTAAACTTACAATAATACAAACAATTGGCAAACTCATCTGAGGTAGGCTCATTCATAAATAACAGAAGCCAGGACATGGAAACCATACACCATGTAGAATTCAACACTTTAAAATAACATTAAGTAAAATAAAATATAATATGGTCTCTGAACATTTTTAACAGGAAGATATTAATTTTTAATTATCAATAATATAACATTTTAACAGTGGATAAGTCATAGCTTATAAAATATCAGAACATTCCAGAATCATTTTGTCTGATACATTTTCAGTCAGTCAGTCAAACACATTTCATTAAAAAAACATACTGCATGTCAGAGCAGGCAGACATAAGATGTGCATTAAAACAGTGCAGAACATATTAGGGCAGTGCATAGGGTACTATCAGTAACTAGAGTGTACTTATTTCATAGTCTCATAAAAAAAGTTTAAACTAATTTGAGTAAACAGTAGACCACAGTTCATCGGTTAGACATCTGTTCGACATCGGTTAGACTCCATGAAAAAGCTTGAAGCACTCAATGTGGAGAGGTGCATCACACTTCTCACATGCATATACAGTGCGCTTGTCACACCATCTGCATCTGAGGAAACAGTTCCCTGTGTTCAAAGGCCAGTGAGATTTTCCATCGCTTCTTGCAGAATCTTGAGCGACAGTTTTTGCAATCGAAGCTCTTCTGCCATGGCCAAGAGGTAGTTTTCCGTATCTTTTTAGGAGACCCAGGGACACAGATCGCTGAAAGGCCAGGAGGTCATATTCACTACAGACAACATCTCTGAAGAACAACCAGCTATTCACTACCGCACTTTGAAGGGACCAAGAAAAGATTGGCCACCACCACTTTTTTGACCTTATTGTAGCCCTGTATCTTGACATCTGAAGATCATGCAGATCCACGCCCCCCATGTTTTGGTTGTGTGTGAGGATACACATGGGCTGTGGAACTTTGTCATAGGCTTTTTTTTCTTTGTTCCACCTGTTTACGGTCACCTCAGAATACTTCTCAGCAGCATTGGTTGACATGGTTACAACATTGTTATCCTTTCAACTTACCAGTAACTTTTTCCCCTGTGTAAGGACTTCAGAGCTTCCACGAGGCATTTTTTGGAAATTCTTCACATCTGTGAAAGGGACATAATGCAGGCGGCATGGTCTCAGAGTGCCAAGACATCCATAACCTTGTTTTGTCATTTCATCAATGAGGCTTAGTGTGGTGAAAAGGTTGTTGTGTACAAAGTTACACCCTGTAGGAACTTCCGCTTGTTCAGCTAAACCAAGGGTCTACGACACTTGGGCCCTGTCCTAGGCCAGTTTCAGGGAGATGTGTGTGCACTCTGCAGTAGGGCTCCATATGATACATGTACCCTGTAGGTGATGATTGGCTCCACGATTTATACCCAAACCTGATTGGTTTGCCCCTGATAAATTGTTTGCAACCATGCCTGCCATAATAAGGTATCATGCTTTCGTCAACCGATAACCATTTTTGGTATGGCATCATTTTGTAAGCCTCATTCAGTGCACTAAAGATGGGCCGTACTTTGAATAAAGGGTCGTTTGTGGCTTCTGAGTTATCCATCAGATGGATTGAGGCAATTATCTCATCAAAGCGATTCCTTCTCATTGCGTTTGAGATGGCTTCATTGTAGACATCAGGGTCATATGACCAATACATGTGCCGCCGTGGAACAGAACTGTAGCCAGATGTGAGAAGAACCCCATAGAAAGTCAGCAACTCATCCATGTTCAGAACAAGTGTCTTCCCTTTGGTTTGCATTGAATCGATATTTGACATCTCAACAGTGACCTCCCTCAGAGTAGGAGGGTACATCAACAGGAACAAATCTACTGGATTGGGTCTAGTTTGCTTTATGCACTCTGCTGCAGTTGGGCCATAGGTCACGAAAGCTGGAATCTTGGACGTGGCAGGTCGTTTTGATCTTTTAAAAACCCTGTCCCTGTTTTTCATATTTTGAAGAGATGTTTTCTGTTTTTTGTGTGTGTTGCGGGGTCCCATTTTCCTCAGGGCACCTCCTTTTCTGGCTGGTCACTGTGGGAGACTCGCCAAGATATGGCAGTGGGGGCACGTTTGCTTCAACACGGACTGCTGCAATGGGAGGTGGGGGGTGGGGTGTGGAGTTGTAGGGTGTGGGGGGGGGGACACCAATTGGTTTTCATGAACATCTGTCTCATCCTCCAGATAGTTCACCTCTGCATTCAAAAGTCTACGTGGTAAATGGGCCGTTTCACCCTGGTACTCCCAATCTGAGCCATCACTATCACAGTCACTTTCAATTACCTCTTTTTCAAGTGTAGGAATGACGGTGATGCTGCATACAACACTTGGGGTGTCACGTACGTCTAAGAGGTCCAACACATGATAGTTTTAAACTGTGTAAACATAAACAAATGATAACTAGGATTAACAGCTAAAACCTGTGGTTTCAATTGAAATGTGTTATATGTGTTATACTACCGGTCACAATTGTGACCGTAAACAAATTTACACCTCTTACAAGCAAAATATATATGCAAGAGTATAGTTCTCAAAATATATGAGTAGTAAACCCTTTTAAGAATATATGTACAAAATTTGATAGTTCTATCTGTTAATTAAGATGTTTTAATTACTTCTTTTTGTAGGAGTCTGAGGAAGGACATCTTCTAGATGTGCAAGCAGGAAGTAAAGCAGGAAGTAAACTGATCTGGTCATGTGACCTTTCGCACTAGTCATATTATAGACATTGATACATTTAAATCAAGACGATCTATTTTTTCATTTAAAAGTTGAATTTCTTGCCTAGAGTCAAAAACAACACTTTTAGAGCTTCGAGAAATAAGAAAAAAGTTACGGTCACAATTGTGACCGGTGGGATTAAACAGGTCACAACTCCCTCTCTCTCTCTCTGTGTGTCTGTATCGATTGCTCCTGTACGTCTGCCTCCTGCCTGCTGTGAGTTTATTTGATTCGAGGCTAAGCTCCGTCTAAGCCTCGTATTAGCTTCGTATTTCTTTCTGTTTTGAACCATCATTTACTATCATTTCTAGTTGTTTATACTACTAAATACAGTTACCCAACATCTCAGATTAACCTGACATCGCTAGCTTCGGTTATTGTTAGCACAACACGCTAGTAACCTACAAGCCTGTTACCGCACCACCCATGCGCTCAGATATTTATTTATTTTTCTCTCGCGCACCCGCGACTTTGAGTTCATAAAAAGCCCAGGTGAGTAAGAATCAGTCAACAAACACGGTGAGTAATGTCTTGTTCTGTTATTGTCACCTGCACTTCATGTCAAGTTTAGCATAACCTCTGTCGACAATATAGGATTTATATGTGATAAATGCAAGGAGACAGTCAGGCTGACGGAGAGACTACTAGAGAACTAGAGACATGCATCCAAACTTTAATTGAGGATAGTAAGAGTGCTAGAGCCTACTATTTTGGATGCGCCTAGCATAGTGAACGACTGTAATTTGCTCTGGCCCCCTTCCTTTTTGCCGGAGTGACGAGATAGTTAGTAGATTGTGTTCACTCAATGGCTGGTTGTCTAAGTAGTGTCCGCAAAATAATATAGAATTCATAGACAATTGGAAAAGTTTTTGGGGCAAACCTGACCTGTTGAAAAGAGATGGTATTCATCCCTCCTGGGATGGTGCTGCTCTCATCTCTAGTAATTTGGCTCATAGTGTGTTCACACCGGACGGAAATTTAATTATTTGCGCGAGTAGATTACATACAAAGTCAATGCAAAGACACGAATAGACGCATCATTTGCGCCGGGCGTCACGAATGACGCGAATTGGGCGACGCGTTTGCCGCCAAATTGAAAAATTTGAACACGAGCGGAAGATTCGCATGACGCTTTGTTGCGCCATCCAATCAACGAAGAGCTAATTGATACGTCCGGTCTATCACTGTTGTCAAATAGCGCTGGAAGCGGCTGTCATCCAGGCGCAGTTCCTGGAGAAGACGGTGAAATTCACAAAGTTGAGTGCGCCTCTGAATGGTGCTGTGAACCCAGACACGTCGGCGTTTGGCTTTCCTCCGTATTTGGGACTTCCACAACAAGTACAAAGCAGCAATATCTTTTATTTCAGACATGACGGAAACGTATGCCAGAAAGAAATTGTGTTGTTGTTTTTTTATTCGCGAGTTAATTTTATTACGCGGGAATGGGTTAAAAATGTTAAGGCATCTAACCAGACGCGTATTTGATGCTCTATTCACATTCGGTGTGAACACACCATTAGAGATAAAACATGACAAATTGGGCACCAGGTCAGGAAGCAGACAGACTGGCTTAACCGACCGTCTGCTAGCGGCCTCACGTCACCAAGGTCAGATAAATCCCATCACACAGAGCCTCTTTCACCTAGATATCATCATATAGAGACTGTGTCTGTTCCCCGAATTTGGAAATCCAAAAGATGGCCAAACCAATCTAAGGTTAAAATGTAATTGATGTTCAACAAATAAAAAACAGATATAACAGAGATGAGCAAATGATAAAGCTTGGGTTGCTGAATATTCGATCCCTTACTTCAAAAGTACTTATTGTTAATGATATGATTTCAGATTATAACCTAGATGTGCTGTGTTTGACAGAAACCTGGCTAAAACCAAACGATTATATTACTTTAAATGAGTCCACCCCACAAGATTACAGTTATAAACATGAACCTCGTCTGAAACACAAAGGGGGAGGTGTTGCTGTAATTTATAGTGATATTTTCAAAACCACTAAGAGATGTAGTTTTAAATATACTTATTTTGAAGTGTTGGTGCTTAATGTAAAAATATATAGTGTAAACGATAAATCACGTTTGAGAATTCTGCTGGCTACTGGATACAGGCCACTAGGGCACCATAAAGATTTGATAAAAGAATTTGCGGACTTTCTATCAGAATTAGTATTGGCTGCAGATAAAGTACTAATTGATTGGCATTTAAAGACATTGTAAGCTCAATTGGAGATAAACAAAATGTGTCAGGACCTATTCATTGTCGTAATCATACTCTAGATCTAATACTATCACATGGAATAGATGTTGATGCCATTGAAATTCTGCAGCAGAGCGATGACATCTCAGATCTTTATCTAGTCTCATGTAAATTACATTTAGCCAAGGCTGCAAAGCCGACTCCGTGTTATAAATATGTTAGACCTATAACTTCTGCCACTAAAGATTGCTTTATCAATAATCTTCCTAATCAGTTTCATCATCTCAGCATCCCGGATAGCTTAGAAGAACTTGATATTGCAACAGAAACTTTTAACTCTCTCTTTTCCAGCACTTTAGACACAGTTGCTCCATTGTGCTCAAAGAAGATTAAAGAAAATAGTCCAACGGCGTGGTGCAAAGAGCACACTCAGGCCCTTAAGAGAGCATCCAGAAAAACTGAGCGCAACTGGAAGAAAACCAAACTAGAGGTATTTCGGTTTTCATGGAAGGAGAGCTCGATTGCATACAGAGAAGCTTTAAAAGCTGCTAGACCTGCTTATTTTTCAACCCTATTCGAAGAAAATAAACATAATCCTAGGTATTTATTTGAAACAGTGGCTAAACTAATGAAAAAGAAAGCTTCAAGCCCACATGTTTCCAAGCAACACAGCAGTAATGACTTTATGAACTTCTTCACTTATAAGATTGATAATATCAGGGACAAAACTATGCAATCGTCTACTACAGTATCGCATCAGGGAGTACATTAGTCTCCCTGAGGAAATGTTTTTATTCATTTGTTGCTATAGGAGAGGAAGAATTTTGCAAACTCGTTAATTCATCTAAATCGACAACTTGTATGTTAGACCCTATACCGACTAAGCTATTGAAAGAGATGTTTCCAAATGTCATAGATCCTCTTCTTAATATCATTAATTTGTCTTTGTCTCTAGGATACGTACCAAAAACCTTTAAGCTGGCTATGATTAAACCGCTTGTAAAAAAACTTGATCATACAAAATTAGTCAATTACAGGCCGATTTCGAATCTGCCTTTTCTGTCAAAGATATTAGAAAAGGCAGTATCCTCACAACTGTGTTCCTTTCTTGAAAGAAATGATATCTGCAAGGATTTTCGGTCAGAATTTAGACCGCACCATAGTACTAAGACAGCTCTCATTAGAGTTACAAATGATTTGCCCTTATCATCCGATCATGGTTGTATCTCTCTATTAGTGTTACTTGATCTTAGTGCTGCATTTGACACCATTGACCACAACATTCTTTTAAAAAGACCACAAAAGTTGGCATTAGTGGAATTGCACTAGCATGGTTTAAATCATACTTATCTGACCATTATCAGTTTGTAGCAGTAAATTAAGAGATGTCTTATCAATCACAAGTTCAGTATGGCGTACCACAAGGCTCAGTACTGGGACTGCTGCTGTTTACTCTGTACATGCTACCATTAGGAGATATCATTAGGAAACATGGCATTAGTTTTCACTGTTATGCCGATGATACTCAGCTCTATATTTCTTCAAAACCTAACGAAACTTACAAATTCACAAAATTAACGGAATGCATAGCTGATATAAAAAATTTAATGACTAGTCATTTCCTACTACTAAATTCTGAAAAAACAGAGATTCTAATTATTGGACAAAAAACTTCCACACATAATAACCTAGAATACTGTCTTGATGGCTGCTCTGTTAGGTCTTCGTCGTCGGTTAGGAACCTAGGTGTGCTCTTTGATAACAATCTTTCATTTGAAAGTCACGTGTCTAGTATCTGTAAAACCGCATTTTTCCATCTAAATTACGCCATATGCACTCATTGAAAAATACGGAACAATTATTTAATGCGTTCATGACCTCAAGGCTAGATTATTGTAATGCTCTACTGGGTGGCTTAATAAACAAACTACAGCTAGTTTAAAACGCAGCAGCTCGAGTTCTTTCCAGAACCAGGAAGTATGACCATATTAGCCCGGTTCTGTTAACACTGCATTGGCTGCCTATTAAACATCGTATAAATTTTAAAATATTGCTGATTACTTACAAAGCACTAAATGGTTTAGCTTCGCAGTACTTGAGCGAGCTCTTAACGCATTGTAGTCCTTCACGTCTACTGCGATCTCAAAATTCGGGCCAGTTAATAATACCTAGAATATCAAAATCGACTGCTGGCGTAAGATCTTTTTCCTATTTAGCATCAAAACTTCGGAACAGCCTTCCTACCATTGTCCGGGAAGCAGACACACTCTGTAAGTTCAAAGCTAGATTAAAGACACATCTTTTTGACCTAGCATTCACATAATAAATTATCGACTTCTATAATTCAATGTTAGGCTGCATAGATTAGGTCAGCCAGAACTGGGAACACTTCCCTTAAAGTCTGATGTACTCGTTACATCATAAGAAGAATGGCATCTACGCTGATTTTAGTGTCTTTGTTTATCCCGAGGTTTTCCCGCAGCCTGCCGGATCCAGGCCGTATCCAGATCTGACTAGGACCTTCGCCTGGACCCGATGACTGCAGGCCTGAAGTGCCAACTAGCCTCTCCCTATGGAGGATCCCTTTACCACTCTACAGATAAAGCGTTGTGAGGAAATTCGGTTTGCGTACCTACCCCGAAGTGATAAAATAAAATTCTGTATAAAAATGTATTGGCAAGACAAGTAGTTTGTTTAGGCATAGTTTGTTGGGAATTACAAACCTGCGCACATATATTCAAACGCACATACCTATAGAATCAATTCTTAATGCGCATGTGAACGCCATCAGCATTCGCGTTTAAAGTCTGTTTAGATTGAATCAATCAAAACAAACTTTAGCTGGAAAATAACATTATTTAAGAACCGCTATAAAGCCAAAACAATCTCTGTTACATTAAATTATATGTTTATCTCAGTAAAGCTGCTTTGAAACAATCTACATTGTTAAAAGCGCTATATAAATGAAGATGACTTGGTGTGTGTGTGTGTGTGTTTCAAATCCTATATTGGCCCTCCTGCATCACATCACAAGCCAGATCATCTTTCACAGAAATTATTGGAATATTTGTAGTTTCAAGAACCATTTGAAACTGAATGAAAATGCACACCCTCTCTGACAGTAGATGGCGCTTATTGAATATCAGAAACGCAGCCGTTATCTTGGTAACCCCGTAGACGAAGCAAGCTGGCTTCTTTCTGTTTCTGAACCTTATTTAAATGTTTCAAATAGCCAGTCATTTATCAGTCACATTACATCCAGTTCGGCATTTTAGATTTTAACTTTTACCAAGCACTGCTATAGGTTATAAGATGTTAAAACATGTTTACATATAAACACATATAATACAATGTATTTTGAGAATGGGTATGTAGCAATGTTCAGGGAAGAAGGAGGCGGGAACCGGCGAACAATCCAAATATAATTTATTTAAAATAAAACAAACAAACGAAAATACCGCCAGCAGCCCCTCGCGGACGACTGCTGGCCACCGAAAATAAATATAACTGCCAGCAGCCCCTCGCGGACGACTGCTGGCTAAAGTAAAATACAAAAAACAAAACAACTAAAATACAGGCCTGTTCCTCTCTCGATCATCAACGTTGTCGCTCCTCCTTTATGCTTCCGCTCCTCCGTGAGAGATGCGAGACCGGTGTGCTTCACAGGTGTTGCTCATTAGCAATCGCACCACCGGCCTCGCGCCGTTCTCTCACGTCCCTCGGCCGTCCTGTTCGCCACATACCCCCATCGCCCCTCACAGGCCGGGGGGTACCCACGAGCCTGTGCCTACTCCCCCCCCCCCCCGGCGGCGGCGATCCCTGGGGAGTATGGACCGACAAACCGAGGGAAACGGAGACGGAAGCATGAGGAGCGACAGATCGAGAGAGGGGAGAGAGGAAAAAAAAAAATTGGTCCGGTTCCCACAACGCGCTGCCATCTGGTCCCCCACCAGCTGGCGATCTCCTCCGCGGTGCCTGGCGGTGACGCTGGGTAGCCCTCGGTGGACGGCTCGACGCTCCTCCGCCGCCCGGTGGACGGCTCCTCGGGTGCCTTGGGCAGACGGCAGGAGTCCCCCGCTCCCTGCTCCTCCCCTTCACTGCTGGACGGCAGCAGGCTCCGGCCCACGGCGAGCGGCGGCGACTCCTCCTCTCCCTCCCGGATGGCAGTCGCCCCTCCAATACCCAGGCGGCCGGCAGCGAGCTCGACCGTCCCACCGGCAACTCACTCCAGCGCCCCGCCTCGAGCGTCCGTGGCCGCGAGTCCCCCGCTCCCTGCTCCTCCCCTCGCTCGGCGGATGGCAGCAGGCTCCGGCCCACGGCGAGCGGCGGCGACTCGCGCACCATGCTCGATGGCACCGCGGATTCCCCACACCGGCGAGGACTCTCTGACAGCGCGTTCCTCCCTCTTCCCGGGTTTCGGCACCAGTGTAGCAATGTTCAAGGAAGAAGGAGGCGGGAACCGGCGAACAATCCAAATATAATTTATTTAAAATAAAACAAACAAACGAAAATACCGCCAGCAGCCCCTCGCGGACGACTGCTGGCTACCGAAAATAAATATAACTGCCAGCAGCCCCTCGCGGACGACTGCTGGCTAAAGTAAAATACAAAAAACAAAACAACTAAAATACAGGCCTGTTCCTCTCTCGATCATCAACGTCGTCGCTCCTCCTTTATGCGTCCGCTCCTCCGTGAGAGATGCGAGACCGGTGTGCTTCACAGGTGTTGCTCATTAGCAATCGCACCACCGGCCTCGCGCCGTTCTCTCACGTCCCTCGGCCGTCCTGTTCGCCACAGGGTACTTTTCTTTATTTTTTTGCTCGTTATTCGTTTTCATTTAAAAGGACTTAAAATGTCTTAAAGGGATAGCTCACCCAAAAATTAAAATGGTCTTCATTTACTCACCTTCAAGTTGCTCCATAAACAGTTGATGGGCACCATTGACTTGTCTTCATAGTATTTTTTTCCATACCATGGAAGTCATTGTTGCCCATCAACTGTTTAGTTACTGACATTCTTCAAAATGTTTTCTTTTGTGTTCAGCAGAAGAAAAAACTCATACAGGTTTAAAACAACTTGAGTGTGAGTAAATGAAAGAATTAAACATTTCTGGTGCACTTTCCCTTTAAATTAGATTTTTATTTATTTATGTGCAGCAACATTGCTTTTGCATGTTACATCACACTTAAATGAGCATTAATTGGCAGAAAAATTCAAAATTGTCTTAATATTCTGTAAAAATTTAAGCCAAACATCTGTGGTTACACTCAAGGTCAGTAATAGTCAGATTAGTGCTTGAAAGATATGGATTTCCCAATGATTGATTCTTACATTATAATTTAACAACACTAAAACTGAACATAAGGTTACATTTGGTCCTCGGTTTCATGTTGCCATACATTTTAAGTTATATTTTATAGAAGTAATAATCTGCTAACTTCTGTCAGTCACTGAATTAAACCACCAATCATTATTGTACAGTATAGGCCCATTTTATATGACTTTTTTGATTATCAATGAAAGATGAATGAGCCAAAACACATATTTTTGAAGATTTTATGATAGGAATATACAAAATACAGTTTCAAACATCAGCAGAAAATAGCTGACAGTGATTGTTCACTGCCATTAAGCAACATCTTTCCCACGGCTTTCTCATGTTGGTTTCCTTCCAATATCCCTTTTGTTTCCACCACGCCTTTCAAAGTCTAGCATGTTTCGGTTACGTCACAAGATGCCACTGAGTTTTGTAATGAGTGTCATGCGGCTTGTAGCTGTGACCCCTGTGCTACAGGTGAGGCAGCAAGGGTGGCTACATCTTTTCTGAGGTTCAAGGATGCAAAAAGTGTGTCCAGGATTCCCAAGACCTGTAAAAACTCCTGCTGAAGTTCTGCTTCCCGACCCAACAGTTCTAAAAGACGTTGCAGCAACCTCTCGACTACAGGTGACTGGGGAATAACCTGATGATACAGATCTACACACACACACACACACACAATTATGAAGAAAAACAGAAAAACAGTTCTATTTCGCAACCAGCAGTTCACTTCTTCATTCTTACTTGCTCACGTGCACATGATATGATGTGAAACTTACCAAGCACAATATCCCCGACCGTGAGCAGAGGGCGAGAGAAGCGTGGGTCAGTGATGTACCTGAAAAACAATAGCCAAAAACATCCTTTAACCTAATTTATTAATAATTTCTTTCATATCAAATCATTATCAATAAATACATGTGTGATGGCATTTAATGCCTTGAATCAAGAAAATGTGGTCTAGACTCTTTTGTCTTGTTCATGTCTTTTGTATTGACACCCAAATTCTCAAAGACACCACACTCCGAGAACCTGCCTAAGAATTTCCCAGTGCTTTAACCATTCCAAGAAGTTAAGTTTTCGTCACAAGAATGCAATGGTATGCATTTCACAGAATATTAACAGTGCTGAAACTTGTGTAAACTGTCTAAAGTTGAATCCCACAGCCTTTCAAAAACATACAATATACTTTTTCTTTGATTAAAATTATATACATATCTGTACTATTTCTACGATCAAATGTACTGCATCAAATTTCAAAATTAAGATTGTGTTATGACATTTTCATTACAAATAAGCACTTTTCCAGTAAATTCTCATAACCAAAATATGAAAAAAAAAAAAAAAAAAGATTTAATATGTAAATAAATATACATCATGGCAGTAATTATTAGGAGTGGTAATCTTTTGGAACGTCACGATTCGATTAAAAAAGATTCTTGAGGTCACGATTCGATAAAAAATTGATTCTCATTTTTGAAACAAATTTTGATTTGATATGTGCATAGATTGATTGTAGTTTACGGTTTTGTTATACTTTTCTTATTTGACTGCAGTAGACAGTCTAGGTCTAGAATTAAATTTTAACTTTGAAATTTATATAGTTTTTCTTCCCATTTTAGTCAACCCATTATTATAAAACAAATGCCCTTCAAGCTGACTGCAACCATTACACAAAGTCTTCTGTAATAAAGCAAGGAAGGCAATTTTATCAAATTTTTTATATTAAAAAAATAGGAACAAAGCAGCAAATTACAAACAATAGGACAAATACAATAGAAAAAATATACAAATTAAATAAACTACGTTTTTCAGGTACAGTAGCATAGGTTTATTTAACATGTAGTAAGAAATACAACCGAAATTGAATAATCAATGTAAAAAAAATAAAACACTGTATAGTCTTCACTAATATGAATCAATTTATATTTAATTCATATACAGATAAAAAAAAGTGATTCAGTCAAAAGCAGTGTGTTTTTAAAAAAAAATTAACATTAATGAAACGGATGTCAACAGTTTGAGGCTGCTGTCCCTTTAAGAATGGATGCACGAATATAGTTACACATCAGATTTTCTCCAATTTGTTTTTCGTTCGCATAACAGACTGTTTAAATTGAATACTCAAGTTCACACGATGTGCATTTTGACATAATTGTGTGCGTTGCTGTGAAAGAAAACTGAATTCGAGATTGCATGCATGTGAGAGGCGGCATCTGCACACGTACTTCAGCTGTGTGTCCGTCAGTACGAGCACCGCATTGAGTCCTTGTTCGTGGCTTATTGTGATTAACCTCAATAACTTTAAATAACTTTAAGTAGTACTGCGAAGTTAAAGAAGTTACACATTAGAAAATGTGTGCTACATCAGTATATATATATATATATATATATATATATATATTCATTTTGAAATGTCTATAAACTATCCCCTTCAACTGTACATGAGTCATCATAACATGTTTTATATAAGAGTCTCAAGTCAATACTGTGTGTTACTCACTTTAGAAGGAAGTCAAGTATCCTGGCTAAGCTCGCATCATCTCGTCCTGCGAGAGCGTTTTTCAGAGTTCCTCTGCGGTTGAGCTCCATCATAACGACCACCGCCACATCTGGTTTACTGCTGCGTTTCCATGCCTGTGTAAACATGCACAAACATATACTGGTGTCTTCATCTGAAAAGTCATATCAAACATGAAATGTCTTATATCCACACTGTGTGCGTTTACCTGCAGAGCTGAGTCCAAGGCTTTGGACACTTCAAAGCTTTTTAGCTGTTTGTCATGTTTCTGTAGATGCTGCTTCGCTGGTTTATTGACCAAGAAATCATACTAAAAGAGAGAGACATGAAGACAGTAAGACAACTGAAGCAAAAAAGTTCACTTTATACATGCCTAAGTAAACGGCACTTAAAGTAAATCCTCCACTTTTTTTGGAAATAGGCTCATTTTCCAACGCCTCTAGAGTTAAACTGTTGAGTTTTACCGTTTTCGAATCCATTCAGACGATCTCCGGTTCTGGAGGTAGCACTTTTAGCATAGCTTAGCATAGATCATTGAATCTGATTAGACCGTTTGCATCTCTCTCAAAAAAATGACCAAAGAGTTGATATTTTTCCTATTTAAAACTTGACTCCTCTGTAGTTACATCGTGTACTAATACCGAAGGAAAATGAAAAGTCGCGATTTTCTAGGACAATATGGCTCAATTTCATTGAGAAAATAAATAAATAAATAAATCTCACCTGTTTGGGTCCAAAGTTCTTTCCCTTGATATTGACCCGGTACGCTGGTCCCCGTCGCCTTCGATCAGTTAAGGTTTCTTTTTCTTCTTTGTGTTTCCTGTGCCTGACGCTCAACACGCCATTGGTCATCCCAACGGCAACTGTGTTATCATTAGGCTAGAGGAGAACCACAATGAGCAACACCTTAAATCAAGTGCAAATGAAAAATCACTTTTATAAGTTTTTATTTATAGATTTCTTCCTGTGCAATGAACTAAACGTACCGCAATAGCCAGACTGAGGATGGATGCTGCACAGTCGAAATTATGCACAACCTTATAGGAGGAGTTATATACTTTGACATGCCTAACATGGAAAGCAAACAGA
This sequence comes from Meda fulgida, assembly GCA_030578275.1. Lineage (NCBI taxonomy): Eukaryota > Metazoa > Chordata > Actinopteri > Cypriniformes > Leuciscidae > Meda > Meda fulgida. The sequence continues at coordinate 23,835,333 of CM060633.1, read as the reverse complement.
AGAAATAAATACCACTTTTTCACCACAGGGTCATAAAAACTGCACAAATAAGTACATTATAGCATTTCTTTACTATGGCTCACACATGCAAACATACCTGTCCAGTGATCCTGTGAGCAGTTTGTTGCCTGTCGAACTCAGACATGCACATGTAACTGTTTTGTGATGATTCTTGAGAGAAACAAGTTGCTGTCCGCCTTTCAACAGGTCCCAGATTTTCACATAGCGCCCTCCTGTAATGCATACACAAAATTATTTCAACATGACTCCCGATATTTTATTATAAAACAAATAGACAAAGTTGAAATCCTGACTGGAAGAGCCACATTTAAAACTGTTGTAAAATAGCACATCGGTTAAATACTACATTAATGCACCAAGACTATATATCTGCATTATGACCTATAAGAAAAACTGGTTGCAAGGGGTTCTAAGCATTAGCAACGACTGATGAGTGTTGTCTACCTGTGGACACCAGCAGGGCATCTGATGGGTACAACAGCACACACTCCACAGGGTGGCCATGTTGCATGGTCATCACACTGCTCCCGGTCCGCACGTCAAACACTTTTACTGTGTGATCATACGAACCTGAAACAGAGAAAACCATTATTCAGGGCAAACATTAACTACTGTACAAACTATAACCTTTATGAGCATATTTAAAGCGATAGTTCACCTCAAATTTAAATTTTGTCATTAAAGGGATACTTCACCTCTGGAAAGATGAATGTGTATTTAAAATGGGTCATTTATGTAGTAGAAATGTGAAATTATTTTTGAATTTGGAGCTTTCTAGACTGAGAAAAGCCAGAAAATTTATTTTTGAAAAAAAAAAAAAACAGTAAAACAGTAATATTGTTTAATATTACTACAATTTGAAAAAAAAATGCTTTCCATTTTAATATATAATTTATTCCTGTGGTAACAAAATTCAGCATCATTCCTCCTTCAGTGATCATTCTAATATGCTGATTTTTGCTGCTCAAGAAAAACTTATTATTAACATTATTGTTGAAAAATGTGTGCTGCTTAATATTCTTTAATGAATAAGTTCAAAAGAACAGCATTTATTTTAAACAATTTTTTGTAACAATTTTTTTTACTGACACTTTTGATCAATTTAATGCATCCTTGCTGAATAACTTTTTATTTCTTAAAAATATAAAAATGATGACCAACCCCCCTGCCGCCATTGGTCAAACAAACAGATTCTGTTCTGTTTAATATTAATAAAAAATCACACACGTGCAGTTTTAACCTCACTGACTTGTTGGCACTATGAAACAGAAAAAACGTTCTAATTGATGTATATTTATGCGCATATTATTAATCTTATTTCTGTCAATATTAAAACGTATGGATCTGGCTAAGCCAGATTTAGATGGAAGGGGATGTGATCATGTCTGAGATGTGAATTAAAAATAATAACCTGTGACAAACAGATCTGGGTTGAGTTTGCTGGGGGCGGCAGCTCTGATATAGTCTGTATGTTCAGTGAATGAGCTGAGCTCAACAGAACTGGCAACATCCCACACACGACACGACAGATCATCAGACCCCGACACCACACGAAACCCATCAGACAGAAAAGTGGTTGCATGTACCGCCCTGCGCACAAGTGAGAGAGCAAGGAAGACAGACTTAAGACAAGAGAACTGCTGACACAGCTAAATTACTGGGTTTAAACAAATTAACTGAGTTATTATACAAGTTATTATATTATAAGTTATTATATTATTCAATAGTCATTTCATGCCAGGTCATACTTGGAGTGCCCTGTGAACTGTCTGAGAGCCCCTAGGCTTTTGATGTCGAACAGTCGGATGATTCCATCCTCACTTCCTGCCACTAACAGCTTCCCGTCACCTCTGAAGCTCCCTCCATACGCTGTATCCCGAAAACGTGTGAAGCTCCGTGTGGGCTCTTGAGAGTGAGGTCCATATACGTGAATCTGATGCAGAACATTATAAAATCAGTATACTGCATGCGTGAGCAACATTATGCTACCAACAATACTGTGATGGGTACAATTCTTAGGGAACACACAAGAAAAGCTCACAAAACAGGTCAAGGTTTTTTGCAACACCATTTGCTACCAGTAAAACGCACAGATGAAGAAGAGACGATCGATCTGTATTTTTTACATCTCTCAACCAGTGTTTCAACTGCGGAAAGATATCAATAAAACAGCTTGAGAATCATATAAATTCTATAATAATATCTCACGTAGCATTACATTTACCTCAGGCATTTAGTGTAGACATCAGGTTAGTTCGCTAGAGAAATGAACTCGAGAGAAGCATTTCATATATGCACTATATTAGCCTATTCATTATATTTACTTAACATGTTAGTAATGTCTTGATTAATTAATGCATGTTTAAATAAATTTGTCATGAAAACAAATTATGACAGCCACTGTGTAAATGATTATATTTTAAAAATGAATTGGAGTAGAACTAGTAACTTTATAATTAGATTTAGTTAAAAGTTAATGCAAAACCTGCCTGAATTAACTTTTTTTCTTTTTCTTATTTGAGCGTTGATTATTATATCTAAAAATAAACAGCAACTAAATGTAATAATTTGGGCTCTGTTGTTAATTGTAACCTTTAATATTATAGAAATGTGTAATTAAGGGCTCCCTGTAGTTTACAGCATTAGCTAAACATTTTTTTTATCCTTAAGAAAATTAGTTATAATTGAATTTATTTAAACAGACACATTTGTTAAAACATAAAAAAAATTAGATTTAAAATTTAACAATTAAATAATATAGAATTTTGCATCAAAGTATTGAGAACTGACAGACACTCAAAAATAATTCAATAAGTCACTTTGCATATTAGAATAAATAAATAAATACATGAATATGTGTAAACATAGTAGTAGGAATATGTAACAAGAGAAAAAGAACAATAAATGGACTCACTCTGGTGGAGGCTGTGACGGCATAATTGTGAGGTGGGATAGGAGAGAATTCAATCTTTGTTACAGCACCAAACTCTTTAATCTGCAAAGCAGGCTGAAAAAAAAACACAGACTGTCATCAAAACCAGTGTGAATAAATGGCGAAAAACTTCTAAGAAATGTTGACCAATTAAAGCTGCTAAGATACACACTTAGAAATGTAAATAATAAGCAAAAAATATTTGACAGACTTTGTAATTTTTCCAGTAGAGTGTGTCCTCTGTTACTTTCTCTCCAAGTTTTGGATAGGTCTGAATTCTGGTGGGTTTAAACGAAGCCATCTCAGCTGACAGCAGGTTCACTATGGCGACCTGCAATATCACAACATTCATACGGGCATCACAATGAATACCAGCACGTTGCAAGTATTTTGTATTACAAGCTTGTACTGCAGCTTTATTTCGTTTCAGCCTTACACATAACTTGATTTGGCAATCAACAGAAAATAATCAAAAAACAACCAGGACAACCCCCCCAAATATAATTTGCAAATATACAAATGTAAATATGTTGAATAATACATCTGTATTATATCATTATCGGTTTAAATAAGGATCGAGTCCCTATTTAAATCTATTTCTACAACTAATAACTACTTCTATCAACCATACTATGATAACAGGAGCTTAACTCTTGTAGGTTTATTTGATAAACAGCATCGTTTAATCTAAATATTATAATGTGTTTCTTACCTTACTGTGGCCTCCAAAATTTTTTTTTTTTTTTGCTAGCGTTTCTGTACGTTACACACTGCAAACCATGCGCAAAATCACGTTGATTCTACATCCACATGGGGACCGCCATTGTTTGACGTCACACTTCCGGTGTTGAACAAACTTTATTTAGTTACAAGATCCTCGACCGATAGAGCCTAGCGATTTGTCTTCTTGCTTCGTGAATATAAAATGTTGTACACGCAACAGCCAGACATAAACTGTGCAAAACACAAATTAATTGATCAAATAAGTTTTCTTTGATTTCTTATCAATTACATTTTACAAACACAACTTGATTTCCTGAGGGATGAAGCGGCTATCTGGAGCCTGGATTAAATATTTTTCCAATATATCAGCCCAAACATTTTATTTGAGAAGGCCTCAATGAATACAGTTTTTCTCAGATCACATTTTAAACCCTTAAAACTACGCTAGGCTACCTTCAACCTCCACATCATCTAGTCTTGTGAACATCATAAAAGTAATTTCTTATTATTTTAAACAAATAAAAAAATGCTTTGGTACGTTCGTGCTATTGATGTTGTACAATTGTCTGCTGTTTCCTACATTAGCAATTGCTTATATCATGTAAATCAAAATATATTATAGGCTTATAGTTCTCTGTTGAACAGTCTCACCCCCATAATTGCATGTCATTAAATGCAGAATGGTTGAACTAGTTCTGTCAAGCATATTATCTGTACATTTCAATTAGACCTTTTTGGTAAATTAGTTGTGCTGTAGAATCTCGAATTTCACTAATGAAGGGAATGTAAAGCATTAATTCTTCAAGTTACATTATCTCCATGAGTCAATTAACAATGTAAATATAGGGTAGTGGGGACGGTTGCAACACTTTTTGCATTCCCTTCAGTTTCTCAGAGATTGTTTGTAGGCTATTGGTAGGCCAAAATTGTAATACATTTAACCCACATCTGTCAGCTACCCACCACACTGCTGTGACACGTGTAAATATGATAATATACATACAATTTAATTTATATTTGAATAGACAATGTCAAATGTTGCAACTGGCCCCATAATAGGGTAATAACAATAATAAAGAATTACATACATTTTAAAGAATTAAAAAAATAATTATATAAATCATTCTTTAACATCATTTTACAGTTTCTTTATTTTATTTGTGCACAGACAGTGTCCTTCACTAAGTTAAATTGGCTGTAAAAAGACAAAGATTAGCACAAATATATATAAATAATTAAAATTATTGAAACTGATGAAGATGTTTTCTTAATTTGCTCATGTTTTCTTCAATTTCAGCGTGTTGAGCTCTCTCGGCCACCGTAGAAAGGGGTTCTTTATGAATCCATAAAATGTATCAATGTATGATAGGCCTAAGTGACAGCCATGACAAGACTTGTTATGCTAGCTTGACACAATTAGCTGCATTTGAAATCACATACGTCCCTACTATAAGTAGGTGAAAAAAAGTATGTGACTAAAGAAGAATGTCCGAATTCATTCACATAAAAGAGTAGGCAAAAACTACCCGGATGATCTACAACTTCCGCCTAGATTCTGAAGTGTGCTTATGGACACTATCCCATGAGACGATGGTAGCCACTAGTAGGTAACATGATAATGACAACTTGGCAAATGTAGTACGTCCGTATTACATTCATACTACACACACATACTATATGGAATGTTCTGTTTCAGTGACCGTGAAGTAATTACTTATTCAAAATAAGTACCTACTCAAGAGAGTATGCAATTTCGGATGCAGCCATTAGCTTTGACACATGCTAGCTATTCCTGTTATAGGCTAAGAAAACGCTAATTAAAATGATATGACGTTACAACGCAAATAGTTTAGTTAATAACACAAAAACTCTGATAATAAAACAAAAAATTACTTTTTTTAACAAAGTATTTTTTGCAAAAGGAATGGTCACATGTGCCTGCTTTCTTCCAGTATAAATATCATCCCTGTAGCTTATTCCTGATTGGAGGAATACGCCATGATGTGGCCCTTGTTGCAACTGTTCCCACTCTCCCTATAGTGTGTGTGTGTGTGTGTGTGTGTGTTTGTGTCCGTGTGTGTGTGTCCGTGTGTGTGTGTGTGTGTGTGTGTGTGTGTGTGTGTGTGTGTGTCCGTGTGTGTCCGTGTGTCCGTGTGTGTGTGTGTGTGTGTGTGTGTGTGTGTCCGTGTGTGTGTCCGTGTGTCCGTGTGTGTGTGTGTGTCCGTGTGTGTGTGTGTGTGTGTTTGTGTGTGTGTGTGTCCGTGTGTGTGTGTGTGTGTGTGTGTGTGTGTCCGTGTGTGTCCGTGTGTGTGTGTGTGTGTGTGTGTGTGTGTGTCCGTGTGTGTGTGTGTGTGTCCGTGTGTCCGTGTGTGTGTGTGTCCGTGTGTGTGTCCGTCTGTGTGTCCGTCTGTGTGTCCGTGTGTGTGTGTCAGTGTGTGTGTGTGGTGTGTGTGCCTTTGTCAGGACTGCACCAGTCCCTCACTGCTGCACTCACAGGGCCTTTCCAAATACTTGCGGTCTTGGCCACTTAAGAGTGCTTGCACGCGACAGGAAGTAAGTGCGCAATACTTTCCCATGTTAAAAAAAAATGCCAAAGTTCTCTGAACCTATCTTGAATACCGCATCAGAGCGATATTCGAGGCCAAGCGTATCCCATCATGCATTAGGTTTGGGAAATCACGTGCCCTGGCCCGAAATCGTGAGATAGAGAGGAAACTAAGTTAAATTAATTATATAAATATCTTTTTATTTGTGCAAAGATGAGTAGGCTGAGTATTTTGCACAACATTTGCAACTGCTTTTTATCACTTAATTATAGCACCACAGTTTTAAATTGTGTCTTCTGTTACATAGGGACTACTGACCAGACATTTAGAAGTTTATTTTCAAATGCAAAGTATTTCAAAAATCAAAATAAAGCTCTGTAAACACTTGCATTTTTGCAACTAAGTGTGTCCCATCTGGTAATCAAAAGTTCTACATACACCTGCAGTCTTTACACCTACTTGAACACTTAGTCCAAATTGATCGAGCTCCGCCATCTTGTAGGTCGGACATCTGAATTCTCTGATTGCACCTTGGGGATCGAGGAGTGAGGAGGCTTCCTGAGGAGTCATGAGCGAGGATACACAGGTGTATCCTTTGCGGAAGTGTTTTATTGACTAAACATGATGCACATAAAAATTCTCCTCCCCCTTCACATCGGTCACAATCATTGTAATTTATACTTTACCTTTGCAGTTTATATAAACCACACATCTCACATATTTCAACAGGGTATCTTGCTTTATTATTATTTATTATGAATTTCTTAAATAACCAAACTTCAACAACATAAGGGCAGACCCTTTGAGCGCTCCTGATGACGCTGTGAAGTGACGCTCGAGTGATCAAGTTATCCAATGTATAAAAAAGCTTTCATTCGATTCCTCCATCCTCCTTTTCTTTCCTTGCATCCTTCCCTCACATCCTACAGGGGGTGGAGCTTAGATGAGAGGAAAGGAAACGAGGATGCACAAATAAGAATTGAGAAGCACCCTGGAAAGGCCCAGGTTTTAGAGTAAAATTTCCAGCATTTCTCCTGCTTATAACCAGAACTTATTCAACCATCATCTGCACCTGCACCTGATCAGCACGCTCATCACCACTCAGTATTTAAGCACTCACCCAAGGGTACGTTTACACAACAATGATCTGCCTAAAACGGAGAAGTTTTTCCTTTGAGTTTTCCGTGTACAGACGACACCATTGTCAAAATGATCCCCATTCACACGGATCCGTAAAAATGACTGAAAACGCTGTATTCTGGTGTCAGATTAGGAAATCACCACATTTACCAATGTTATGCTCAATATGCACAAACAGGAAGGCGCTCTGAAGTTAGTTAAGGGGTCATGCTACTCACTGTATAGACTTTACTCCAGCTTTAAGAAAATATCCTTTCTGAGAATCCTTAACACTATGAAGAATTGTTGTAGCTTTGACTGAATGAGATGCCTGCCTTTGTCTATCAGCTGGAGGCAATTGGAAAAATCTAGAAGATAGCAAGAGAATGGACCTTGGTTGGCTCTTTCATGGACCTCTTAAATTCACAGAACTGCTCACTGGGTAGTTTTATAAGAGTCTCTCTACATGAGAGTCACAAGTGAGCTCAGAAAGACCATCACAGCCCATGGGTTGAAGTAGTCCTACAAGGGCTTGAACACGCAGGGGAAACTGATCTAGAGCTTGACCATCTCCAGGACGAAGAGCATTATTGATGGACAAAGATATAAATGCAGTTATGTGTGGAGCGAGACCAAGGGCTCAGAGTAGAGTAAAGGGGGTTGATACTTTTCCATCTGCAACCCCCATTCTGCAGTTACAAGCTGTCAAAAGAGCTCTAGGTGCAGAAGCCATTGAAAGACTTGCTGAGAGTTTGCCATCAGTACATGGATTTTTTTTCTTTGGGAGAGAGTTGTCCGGAAAAATGCGGCTCTATGATACGTCTCTAGCTAAAGTCACAATATCACAGATCTTGACGGATCTGCCAGAATTGAATGATTTTGAAAATGCTGTCAATAATTCTGTTTCAACATGCCAGTAAAACAAATTGTTTACACACACACACACACACACACACACACACACACACACACACACACACACACACACGTGTGTGGCCTGATGTGCGGCCTGAATGAAAAAAAAATTCTAAGAATACATGAAGAGATTTTTAAAAACAAATTTGAACTTAATTAAATTTAAGGGGGTTTAATCAATTCCAAGTAATTTAATGAGTTTTAAGTTACGCTTGAAATGAAAACATTTTTAAACGCCACAAAACTTGGAGTTAAAAAACTACATTTGTTTAAATAAACTTACCTATACACACGGATTTCAAACAATACCGGATGAGCGCGCATCCAGGAGGCAAAAAACGCTATCTGTAATGCCGAGTTCTGTAAAAGAACATGGCAATTAACGTAAATTTCGCATTGTTTGTAATTTCTTGTTGACTCAATAATAAACTGCAATTTCAGAGTTGGATCTGTTTGTTTGTTTCATATTAATATAACATTATGTAAAACGTCCAAAATCCGGACATACTGTGATGCATGTATGAATTATCATGTTAGAGTTAGTAATGTAATAGCCTCTATTGAGCCCAAATTTGCTTTATATAAGTGAACCTTGTTTACGTTACTTTACGACCTGCAACATATCATGACTGCACACATATAACGTTACTTTACTGTAAATCAAAGATTTGACGATGGATTATGTGGAAGCCTAGCAAGTTACCTCCGACCGTGGCGATTATATTAAAAAACGTACTCTCAGCAATGGTGAGATCTTGCCGGGTCCCTATTCCCTACCCAATACCTGACGATCTTTGGATTGTGGCCAGCAATTGTATGGCCTGATATACAATTATCTTATTCAGACACCAAGAGTATTTACAAGAGAAATGATAAGAGCGTACAAATCCCTTGATGCATGCAACTGCGTGCTATGTATCTGGTCATGTGCAGCTCGTCAAATACTTTAATGCTGCACCGGATTTTTGCGTGTTGAGGTCAGATGTGCTCCCTAGTCAAAGGCAAGGCATTAAAGCCAAGCCTTATGATGCCTGGGTGTATGTCCATAAGGGCCTTGGTTACATCCTTACGGATAACTGCAAATGCATGGCAGGGTACGTCTATCAAAATGTATCTGCCATTACACAAAAATCAGTAGGCTATATTATTACACACAAAAAATCTGCAATTTGAGCCTGGATTTTTTTTCTTTTCTTTTTTTGTTGTTGTCATTTTCCGCCCATTTTTATTAATATTAATGAAACTATTGACTATCGACTTATAAGAAAAAAATACTTCAAAACGAGAAACATTAACATACAAGATAGCATTCTGAAGAAGGAGGAGGGTAATAATACAATACAATAAATAAGTAAATAAAATAACGTGCTTTGAGGACGTGGCAGTTCTAAACCAATGGCATAATCACGCTTGGACTGAAGTGGACCAATCGCGAAGCGACTCGGAAGGCGTTTGCTCGGGCGGTCTTGAGTGCAATCTATAATCTGATTGGTGCGTTAAGGGAAGTCTGAGCGTTCTGTACAATCTGATTGGTCAGTTGAACGGGCCATCCAGGGGAAGCGTCTCAACTAGTTTGACATCCGGAGTTACCGAGATCAGCCGGGCGGCGTGAAACGCTACAATATTTGGTAGGTAAAATTGCATCAAACCATTAAACAGTTTATTGAATATGTTCCGTTATGCTTCGCTGTTTCATTTATCTCGTTTGAGAATGATTTGTATTTGCATGAAGCTTAATGTTTGCATGTCTAAATATCTGTAACATTAATTGAATGTTACAATGAAATGTTATTAAGAAAAAGTGAGATAATATAATTTATTTGGTAACACTTTGGAACAGCATTCATTGCACTAGCAGAAAAGTAACTGGGTTACTGTTTATTTATATATATATATATATATATATATATATATGTATATATGTATTATGGGAGTGCCATGTAAATAACAGGCTACATGAATATGGTAATCATTCAGTGTGATGGTACATTAATGCATATATGCTCCGAGAATAAATATATAGAGAACTTATATGCATCTAAGAGCTTCCTGTCACATAAAATAATTAACTATCAATGTATATAGAGTTAGCATGATAAGAAATAATTATTTGTAACAATATTGAATGTGTTTGCATTTATATTCACTTGCTCTCCACTTTGCTTTTTGACACTGTTAAGGAAAAAAAAAATAGTACTTGAAGATGGACCTGTTGCCGCTCTTGTTCGTCGCCCTCTGCGTTTTTCAGTCCTCCAGCAAACCCATGGAGAAGAAGGACCGTATCCATCACGACGCCCCCCTCAGCAACAAGGAGCACGATGATGAGGAGAACTTCGAGTACGACCACGAGGCTTTTCTCGGACAAGAGGATGCAAAGACTTTTGACCAGCTCACTCCAGAGGAGAGCAAAGAGAGACTCGGGTAAAAACAGACGCACCACATATCTATGAGCTTCTTCTGAGAAAGTTCTCCGTATCATTCGCTCTCTCTTTCTTTCTGTCTATAGTAAGATTGTAGAAAAGATTGACGAGGATCACGACGGCTTTGTGACTGTTGATGAGATGAAGCGGTGGATCAAACATGCTCAGAAGCGATGGATCTATGGCGATGTGGACCGGCAGTGGCAGGCTCATGATCTCAACTCAGATGCTTATGTCTCCTGGGAGGAATACAAGAATGCTACCTATGGTTACATCCTTGGTGTGTATAATGTGTTAATTGATTAATCATATTTCTAAGGTTTTGCTCACGCTGCACATGAATCTTATTTGGTTTTCCAATCTTATCTTTTGGACCGAGTAGCTATACCCTCATTTTGCAGGTGATGTAATCAAATTAGACTACACACTACAATCTGATCTCAAAACAACTAAAAGAATTTTGAGTCAGGACAAAAATAAATACTGTTTGTTTACCATGTACATTTACTGTTTTAACTAGGGATAGGTTGAAATCCCAACTAATATGATTGTCTATGTGTGTTTAGATGAAGCAGATCCCGAGGATGGTTTTAACTACAGACAAATGATGACCAGAGATGAGCGCCGTTTCAAGATGGCTGATCATGATGGTGACATGAGGGCAAATAAAGAAGAGTTTACAGCGTTTCTTCACCCAGAGGAGTTTGATTTCATGAAGGATATTGTAGTGCTGGTACGTCTGGACAGTCACTTTGCATCTTCCATACCATTGCTGTTATCTTGTTTCTAGGGCTGTCGATGTAACAAATTAATTCAGTTAATTAATTATGGAACAAATAATGCATTCAAATTGTAAACGCATTTAACGCACCTGCCCCAGACCTACGTAGGTCATAATTTCATACAGTTGGTTGGTGATGAACATGATGCAGGGCAAGAACAATTCTATGGAGCCTATAGAAGGCAGTTAGAATGCTGCTAAAATTGAAGAAATTGGGGCAAAAATGTATGTGTTTTTGTCTGATAATGACACGTTTGCCTACAAAGATAGCTGAAGCAGACATAACTGTATGCGCTCACACTAAAACTCTCAGCTTTTTTTTTATTGAGGTGTAAACTTTATATATAGGTTAGAAATTGCACACAGAAAAATTCAGAAGCATAGAAACTGGTTTTCAACCTCTGCGCCATGAATTTTAAATAAAAAAGCTTGGCTACTGAAAGCTACATAATATTACTACCTTGCTACCTTGATAACCTTGCTGTTTCTGATTCAAAACCCGAGGTTCAACCATGTCACATAGTATATAGCGCATAGCGCTCTTCAAGAGAATCATTTTGGGAGAGGATTTATGTAAACACAAATATTGGATACCAGTGGTGTCTACTAAACAGGCGGGACAAAAAATCAGGTTTGGTCGAAAAAGATCAGATCTGTGCATTAAGACTTGCAGTGTAAACGCAGCCTAAATGACTCAATGGCTTACTCATTTAGACATTTACCGCCACCTAATGGCAGTTTAAGTTTCTTATTTAGAGTAAGAGTTCATTAAAAATAAATTTTATATTTCCACATTAAGTTCTGTCATAATTTACTTGCCCTCATGTAGTTTCAGACCTGTATGACTTACTTTGTTTTGCGGAACATAAAATAAGATATTTTGAAAATGTTGGCAACCAAATTGTTTCGGTTACCAGTGACTTCCATTGTATGAACCACAAAACACTTAGAGAGATAATTTGATTTTATTAGATTTCTCTACCTTCCTCTATCTTCCTTTATGTACCACAGAAGAAAGTCATACAAGTTTGAAACGAACACGAGGGAGAGTAAATTATGACATTTTTTGGTGAACTATTAATTTAATACCCATTTAAAACCCATTAATCTGATGCCAATATTTATGCAATTCTAAAAGCATTTATGAGCTGCAATAAACGGTCTGTAAATATATCTAAATACCAATTCAGATGTAGCTTTTGAAAAAAAAAAAAAAGGCCGTTGAAGAAATATCAAATAAAATATTTATCCCTCAAGCTACTTTTAATACAATTTGATATAATAATGACTTTAAAATGACTGGTAATTCGATTTTTTTGTGTCTATGTTTTGATCTACAGGAGACCATGGAGGACATTGATAAAAATGGAGATGGTTTCATCGACTTGGATGAATATATTGGTAAGTCGTGGTAAGTGTTTTTTTTTTAAGTGTGTATTTAAGTTTCCTGTTCCTTGTATTGATTTGTCTTACTTGTGCCCTTGTGTATTTCAGGTGATATGTACAGCCAGAATGGAGACCCAACTGAACCAGAATGGGTGAAAACCGAAAGGGAACAGTTTACAGAGTTTAGGGATAAAAACAAAGATGGGCGTATGGATAAAGATGAGACCCGTGACTGGATCTTACCCTCTGATTATGACCATGCAGAGGCTGAGGCCAAACACCTTCTGTATGAGTCTGACGCAGATCAGGTAAAAACATGGTAATTCCAACGCAGTCTCATGAATGTGCATATCAATACCACAAATGTTATTTCTCGTGCCAATTATACAGCAAAAATGATTTTTGCGTGTATATGCTACACACTGAAATCCCCTTGGGTAGGTTTAGGGGGAGGGGGGGATGGGGGTGCGTGCTTATTACACGCCATAAACTGCGTATCATATGCACGCGAAAACTGCGAATCATATACACGCAAAAACGATTTTTGGCATATAAACGGCGCGAGAAATAACATTCGTGGTATTGATACGCACTTTGATGAGATCGGGCTGAAGCTTGCATTTGAAGGGACCCTTTGCAAAAAAGTCATAGTCATTACGTATTTAGCTATCTTGAAAGTTGTAGTTTGCTCTACGCCGTAAACCATTAAAATCATTATAAAGTGAATTTCTCTCAAAAAAAAAAGTAAGATATTTGCATGCCATGAAGTTTAAATGGCTTTAAATAAATAGTTAAGCCAATAAATACATAAATAGTTTTACCCAAACGGAACATTCTAGCATAATTTAATCACCCTCATGTCATTGAAAACCTATGTAATGAAAAGTTTAGCACAACATCCAAATGTTTTTTTCCGTGCAAAGTAGATGGAAAAACAGTTTACGGGTCAACCTGCTAAACATCTCCTTTTGTGATCCATAGAAACATTTGGCAGATGCTTTCGTTCAAAGCAACTTGCATTGCGTTTAAGGCACCACCATGTTCTACTACTCTTTGAGCTCCAGAAATGATGCATTTTTATATTAATTAATTTGATTTCATTAATAAGCCGTAATTCTATTGTTTAGGGGTGATAAAAGCAAATAAAAATGAATTATATGATGTAACTGCTGAAAGTGATGTATGAAAATATGATTGTCTAGCCTTTTTTTTATTTTATTTTTTAAAGCTGCTTCAATAACTTATTTTTTATTTATTTTTTCATGATAGGATGGACATCTCACAAAGCAGGAAATTGTGGATAAGTATGACCTATTTGTCGGGAGCCAAGTAACAGATTTTGGAGAAGCTCTGGTCCGGCACGATGAATTTTAATTTAGAAAAATGTACATTTGAGAAATGCAAAAAGAACAATAATTTATTTTATGATTTCATTACTGTGTTTACAAAACATTTCAGTTTTTTTTACGCTGACTCGATCAAATTCAATTTTTTTGCCTTTTTTCGTGAACATGTCTTTCGAAGCTTAACACTCATCTGCGTTGGATTCTGATGCGATTTAAAATGCTCTGATGAAGTAATATTCAGGTCAGCTTGTGAAGCTTGTCAAAGTGATGTGTAGAGGTTTGCCTAATGGTTTATAATGCACTAAAAGCACCCATATAATGCAGCATAATGGCATTTGTATAACCCATCACAGCATAGAGCACTTGTTTCAAGTGGATATATTGCACATAATATGAATCTTTTTCAAATGAAAAACAACCAATACCATTATGTAAACTACTCTAAATAATACCAAATGTCTTACAACCACTACATGTACATGTTCTTCATTTTCATTTAGCCAGAGAATGTATGATATTGAAAATCAAGCATAGTAATAGATCATAGTTATGATTATGTTATGTAATTTCATTGTCTTTGAATCAAAACAGACCTAAACCAGAGTTCAGGATTTGTTGTTTATTTCTCGAGCCTTCAGGAACACGGGATGTCGTGGTTCGATGTGCTGATCTATGATCAGTTTTATTGTTCTTTCATACTCAAAGCACAGTGAGTGCAAGGACAGAAACTAGCAACTAATCTGGGGCTCTTTAATGAATATAACCCCTGCTCAAAAGACCATTGAACACCATTCCACCCTCTGTGACCTGTCAGTAAGACCTTTATGAAGTGTTAGCACTGTCATTAATGGACTGAACCAACAAACTAAAGCTGTTTTTTCCTCAAGTGCCTTTTTCTGTCTCCCTTAGCCTTCAAACTGCTTCGTTATTATGCGAGGCTTTGTTTTCTTACTTTTTTTCCCTTGTGCAATTCATACGTGACTGAAAATGACCTCCTCACTTAATGTTAGTATATAGTTTGTGTATGTATGTCTATAATTGAATGTGAACAATATGCTGTGGTCAGGTATTGTAAATACTGTCTTATAGGCGAGAGTGTTTTCTCAATAAAACTGATCAAAACGAATCACGTTTTTAATTGTTTCCAGTTGTGGGGTTTCCAGGTGAATTCCTAGTTTATGGAGATACTCATGTTATCCTCTAGGAGGTGATCCTGGTCATTTGTACTTAATTGACTGCTTTTGAGGCCATAATGCACAAAGAATGTTTTTCCTTTACTTTGATGTTAAGCAATATTACTTTAATGAACGAGGTCCACATAATTTTGATTTTAGCTGATGAACCATCTGCACCACAGATAATCTTATTGTTTGTCATGAGTAGATTTTATTTGAATTGGTATATTGCAATGCAAAGTGCAATTTCAATACAAAGGAAGCATGTCTATGCTATGTTGAACATACTGTAGGAAGGACATTAAGAAGGCTTATTTGATGCTCAAGCTTAATATTGTAATTTCAAACAAGTATAGAGCATTTTTAGCTTTCATCAATCTTCATCTGCCATCATAACTTTCATCTGTGTCGAGTTGTTCATTGAAACATTTTATCTGCACGTCATGAGGATCATGAACAAAGTTGAGATGTTGACCACTTGTATCTAGATTAGATACAGACCCCCCTTCTAGGCTACTGTCATCTAAATTTGTTGCAATGTCCTCGTTACCATAATAGATATTTGAGCTTGCTGTGCTGTCCGTCTCTGCTGCCAGACATTGTTCTGATCCATTGTATTGACTTGAATCGAGTGTTAATGTGCTTAGATGTGTTTGTAAGTCAGTGTTAAAGATTTTTTGTGTAGCAGTGTCCTGGTTACTTACATCCTGAAACTTTTGTACAGAACTTTCAACAACTGAAAGCCGAGGATCTATATTAAGATCACCAGATTTTCTGATTCCATCTAAAACCAAGACTTTAGGGTTCGTGAAATATGGCAAGAATTCTGCTTGTGTAGTAGCATCTTCTGGTGCTGAGTTTTGTGTCCAATCTCTTTCTTGACTTTCAGTTGAGTTTGTTTGTGTTCTGTCCAGGTCAGACTGGAATCTGTGCTTCCCAGAATTTTTTTCGTGCCTTAATTCCAGTGGATTTGCATGAATTATTGCTTTGAAGTCAGTTTTTACATCTGTATGGCCAGTATTAGGTATTTCGTAGTCTTGGTTGACTTCTTTGAGTTGTGTATTGAGCATTTCTGACTCATTTGTGTCATCACAATATGAAGTGGTTCTTTTTGATTGTATTTTAAATTCTTCTGTGATATAGTTGTCATCTAATTCACAATCCATGTTAATTTCTTCTAGATCAGTACAGACTTCCGCCTCTGTTCTGAACGTAGTCTCCATATATCCTTCACCCTCTTCATCACATTCCCGAACCACAATGTAATCACGAAATGTCACCGTTTTATTGTTAAACCTATTCACGGGCCTTCCGTTGGGCCGCAGTGCCAGATAATTGCGTCTTGGTTCCCTGTTAAAGGTAATTGATGGCAAGTTCACAGATGATGATGGTGGTGGTTCCTCTATTTTGGTGTAGATGCCCTGTTTGCCGTAGAAAGGTGAGGTTGAGTAGTCGTACTCGCTGAATGCCTCGTTGTGATATGAGAACGTTTCCTCCACTGAGGGCATCGGGCGGCTGTGGTTCACCTGTCACAGAAAAACTGTATTTACAATCGCTTCTCTGAATTTTTTTTTTTCTAATGTTTAAAAGCACAAATGCACAAGAGTTACTATGGGAGATTTGAAGGTGCACTGAGTAATGTTGTCCTTATTTATATTGAAATAGTTTAAAATGATCTACACTACACAGTAGTGTACACTTATCTACACTTTGATTTTATAACTCTGACTCCTAGAACTACTTTATCACACCAGTTTAGTAACAAAACGGCTTGTCAATATACTCTTTGAGAAACCATTGTATTTCCACTGTCATCTCTTTATGAAATGAAAAATACTGTACTATGAGGTTCACTAAGGGAATAAAGAGACATTAACTCACCATCTGGAACCATCTCAGACTCTAGACATGAAATATTAGGAAATGCAAAAAGATTCACTTTGACACTTGTTTATAAATTTACAAAAGACTCTTGAAATATTCCATTTGTTTATTATCAAGGTATGCCATTCAAAAGTTTGGGGTAAGCAAGACATTTTTTTTTAAATAAATTCATACTTTTAAGTGTCAAAATTATAAGAGTGAAGACATAATGTTACAAAAGATTTCAATTTCAAATAAATGCTTTATTTTATATTAAAAAAAATCCAGAAAAATGTATCATGTTTTACACAAATATTAAGCAGCACAATCGTTTTCAACATAATAAGAAATGTTTCTTGAGCACTAAATCAGCATATTAGAATGATTTCTGAAGGATTATGTGATACTGAACACTGGAGTAATGATGCTGAAAATTCAGCTTTGCATCAAATGAATAAATTACATTTTAAAATGCATTAAAAACAAAAAGCAGACATTTAATATTGTTATAATATTTTGCAATATTTCTATATTTTTTCTTTTTCTTTTAAAAGCTTACTGACCCCAGATTTTTGAACGTTAGTGTAAGAATTTGGAAGTAAAAGTCGTTACACTGCTCTGTTTCTTATGTATCGGGTATAATACGTTTGGAACAAATGGATATTTTCAGCACATATGCAAAGTTTAACATGTCCTTTGTCCATGTTGTGCAAGTCGCATGAATAGATTTTGTCTCACCACATTAAGGTCACCACTGTCAGCCACATTGGTCCGGATAGCATGATCCCGCTTCTCTCTGCTCATCCGAATGCAGCGCATCAGTGTAAATAAGGCAATGGCCAGCAGGATCAGATACACCCCTGCCACGCCCGCTGCGCTGGCCACTGTCTCACTGCTATACAGATGCCCCGCCCCCAAAGGACCCTGTGGAACTTATATAATGCATTTACTGTTTATTATTTAATGTTGTTGCAAGTTTTGCACAGACAACCACACCCACTTTTAGTTTGCTCACAATTTCTGTATGCCTAAGGATCTTTATTTCATGTATATTTTTGTATTCCCGATTAAGATAAGAATCCAGAGTTTTCTAGAAGATTTTCAAGTACCTGGTTGGCCTTTCTGAAGAACTTCCAGATGTAATGCAGCTTTAACAGTGTCTCCTGATTCCAGGTCAGTGGCTAGAACCTGCAACACAGTTGCCAATTGTCATTTTCTAGAATAAGTAGTAGAATACTGTTCCGATTTTGCTTATGAATATAGTCTACTGTAGATCTCATACCTCTAGGAAGTATTTGTGGCTGGGGTGTAGTCGGTTGGTTTTAGCAATGAGCAGTCCCTCTTGTGTAATGTAAAAAAGCCGAGAGCTGTTGTGTTGAGAGTTTAGAGAATACTGCAGTCTGGGATTGAAGCCCTTTAACCCACAAACATAAAGCAAACTCAGTTTCTTAGGCTTAAACAGGAACATGAACCCATATTTCATGCAATGAATGTCAAACCAGGGCCTTTGTGATGTTGAAATTGGATGTTGACTCTGAGGTGTTACAGCTGTGTGGTTGTAAGGATTGTATGTGGTCTTGTAAGTGTTGTGATCTTGTTGAGTCACGTACATCGGAGAAATCTTGATCTGTTGCCTCCAGAATAAGTAATTTGTTGCCGTACGTCATGACAAGCGAGGCAGGACTTGTGCTCTCACTGACAAAGCCACGGTACGCTGAACGGTTGAACTGGGGCGGAAACTTGTTTTCTGCAAGAACCCTCACCAGAACTGTGGCTACTGCATACTTCAGAGGGTCATCCGTCTGAGCTGCCTGAGCAGAAACATCGCAATGCTTTCAAAATGCAATAAGGAAAACAACACTTCTTAAAAAAAAAAAAAAAAAAAAAAAATATATATATATATATATATATATATATATATATATATATATATATAGAGAGAGAGAGAGAGAGAGAGAGAGAGAGAGAGGCTATATATATGTAATAACAATATTAAAAATTTTTTTTTTTACTTTTTAAAATGTTTATTCTTTACTCTCAGACGCACCATAACACGTAATCTCAGTGTCGGGATCAGCAGTCTGTTCTCCACGCGTCTTGTTAACTTCACTTCTCCAGAACTACTGTCAATGACAAATCTGCCATTATCTGCCCCTGTATTAAAACACACACACACACACACACACACACACACACACACACACACACACACACACACACACACACACACACACACACACACACACACACACACACACATACATATATATAAAATAATAAACATATTTTACAAGGAGCTTAGATTAGGTTCAATGGCAGAGGATAATCACCTGACAGGATGGAGTACTTCACTGGCGTTCTGAGACCCTTATCGCCATCCAAAGCTTGAATTGGACCCGGGCAGAAATCCAAGACAATGTCCTGAGTGACAATTAATCAGACGATAGAAGGAATCACATACAAGTACACTTTTTTTTAAGGTTTAAACTGATCAACAGTGAAAGTAAACCTTTACATTAACAAACAAATTATTTTCAATATAAATCAATATAATTTAACTTTCTACTCATCGAAGAATCCTGAAATAATGTATCAGGTTTTCACAAAAAGATTAGTTAACACAACTGTTGTCAACATTTATAATAATCAGAACTGTTTCTTGAGCAGGAAATCAGCATATTAGAATGATTTCTAGAAGTTTTTTTGTATTTTTACTATTTCTATGATCAAATTATTGCATCCTTGTTGAGCATAATAGACTTAAAAAAAATGTTTTACCAACCTCAAACATTTGAATTATAATAGGTTATAGTTCAGACATTGAGATGTTTTGTATTGTAGCTGAAAGTTGCCTCATGTCTATAGAAAAAAATTGATTGTTTATTTTATACATTCACAGGGATTACCTGCTCGTTCTCTGTGATGTTGGCGGTGTACAGGGGGTTGGCACATATGCGTTTGCCGTGATTGGCTGAGAGAAGAGTGCAAGGCTGGAATTGTGGGTATTGGTCGTCCCCATCTGTCACATTGATGATTACTGTTGCTGTTGTGTTGTAGTGCTCATTTGTGTTTGTCTCCTAAAGCCACATGAACATATGAGTAAATGCCCCCCCCCCCCCCATCTTTTTTATCATTACCAAACAAGTATTTTTTTGTGTGTGTACTTTACCACTGCAGAAATAGTAAGTCGGAGCTGATTTTTGATCTCATAGTCCAATGACTTGTTGAGAATCACTTTGCCACTGTTGGGCAAGTCCACTCGAAAATACCAGGCATCTGGCTGGAAATATATGATCAAATGTGCACAGATGATTATCAAGTAGCCAATTTGATTCATCACCAACCAAATTTAAGTCAGATGAGACTAAAGTATAGGACTAGCAGAAGATTTCTACTGGTGTAGGTAGATCTGAAGAGGTGTTTGGTTCACCTACTGATGTTTCATCAATGATGTATGTGAGCGTGTCTCCATCAGCATCTGTGGCCTGGACTGTAAACGCTACAGAGTTCACCGCTGTCAACTGAACATACACACATCAAACAAGAACATCTGACGAATGGAGCGTATATATACACATATACAAAATATATAGACAAAAGTTTGGGCTCGGTAAGAAGAAAGAAGTCTCCTATGCTCACCAAGACAAAAACCATAATAAAGTGAAATACTATTACAATTAATACATTTTTTTTATTTTAAAATTTAATGTATTCCTGTGATGCCAAGCTGAATTTTCATCAGCCATTACTCCAGTCTTCAGTGTCACATGATCCGTCAGAAATCATGCTGATTTGCTATTATTATCATCAATGTTGAAAACAGCTGTGCTGGTTTATATTTTTGTGGAAATTGTGATACTTTTTGTCAGGATCCTTTGATGAATAGGAAGTTCAAAATAACTTCTGTAACATTTAAAATTCTTTACTTTCTCTTTTGATCAATTAAATGCAGTCTTGCTGAATAATAATAATAAAAAATCTTACTGAGCCCAAACTTTTGAGCGGTAGTGTATGTCAATGCATGAAAGAAAACATTTGTTGGTTTGGTTATTTTTGTGTCTTTTACCTCGCTGAGCTGCAGAGGTTGTATGGAGCTTTGCAGGAATTCAGGTTTGTTGTCATTCTCGTTCAGAACCTCTACCGTGATTCTGTGTTCTGCCTGATAACAACATTTGACTTTTATTTGACGTGTAAATTATATAGCTAAATCCAATTTTCTAAGAGGATGCTGCTGTATGTCACAGATAATTGAACTTACCTGTAGGGTTTTATGTTTGTAACACTTCACAGTTGCTGTTAAAACGGAGCCGTGTATCTGGAATATCATCATAGTCAGGTTATATTATTTAAAAAAGACAGAAGATGATAGTGTAATTGCATGAATTTATTGATCTTTTTTAAATGTTACCTCACGGTCAATAATTCTAGTTGACGTCGAGTTCAGTCTGACAGTTCTTCCCTCCAGATAAAACCAACCAGCATCTTTTCCAGAAACCTTTAAGTGCATGTGATTGGCTGATGGGTGTGCAGTGAATCCAAGGTTGGCAATAAATGTTCCCATCAGGCTGTTCTCTTTGACTGTGGCAAACACGTCATGACCATCGTCACATTCACTGGCTGTCAAAAAAAAACACATAACATTGATTTGAACAACATTTTCCTTATATTTCTCATTGCAGTCTGCTCTAATGTGAAATTTTGGTTGTTTTTCATGTCTGGGTGATAGTAAATGAATAGTAAATATGTAAATGAGTTTGTCAACTTCTAGTCAGGTCAAGTAGCCTTTATTTATAGCACTTTCTAAAATACAGATTGTTTCAAAGCAGCTTTACAGTGATAAACAGGAAAATAATGACCAATGATTGCGAACAGAATTCAATTCAGCTGTAAATTAGCCTAAAAAAAGACAATCGAGTCATTATTCAGTGTTGATTAAATTCAGTTCAATAACTGTCGAAAATAGTAAATTATGAGGTTATTATCAGCTATATAGCAGCTACAGAAAACAGCGATGTCATCATCCAACTCAATTAAGTTCAAGGTTTGTTCTCATCCAATTGTGCCAGTGCAGTCAGCTAAATAATGTTACAAAATAAAACTTCTGACAATTCTTAGAATAGTTTGATGGATTACAACAAGCCTGTTGTTCAGCACTGACGGATTATCCTAACTGGATTGTTGCCAGTGATTTGTTCTTAATTTTTCATGGCACACAGATTAAAATTCCATCATATTTCTCTGCTCAAACAGTCAAAATGTATTGTGTTCGCCTGCTGTAGTCAATATTAAGCATGTTGTATGTGAAGTCATTTGAGGTTGTATGGATGCATGCATGTCAAGTGTGTGTGTGTTTGTGTGTGTGTGTGTTTTCCATGTGATTTGTCTCTGTTTGTTTTTATACCAATTACAGAATGCCGGCTGACCACTGAATAAAGGTGGCAGAATATTAGAATCTTCCACAGTGGCTGTTGACTGAAGATCAACCTCAAAAACATTTCTCACTGCGGGGATAAAAAAAAACAATTATGTTAAAAATTACTTTTTGTTATTATATTTACTGTCTGCTCAACAATTCATTATCATGCCATTGTTTGTACAGTACATTAATATATCATCATAATAAAGCAGCTCATTATAAATTGGCTAATTTAGCTCAAGAGGAACAGATGCTGGTTAAATGTATAAAAGACTGGAAATGTATTATTGCATTCATGTTTAGGAAATCCAGCATGGAGTAACATGACCTGTAAATGTATGACCTAAGAAAGACTCAGCAAACAGCCCTGCTCTTGTTTAAGACTTATAAATCTCCTAAGGAGGTTTTCAGCAGACAGTTAAGCCTTCTTACGTGCAAACACACTCTTGCTTACACACGTATTCGAGCTATTAAACAATTTCCATTCAAGCAATTAAGAACACCTTAATTATGCATTTAATTATGCTGTACATTGTTCAATACAACGTTCCAAACAAGTAAAGATTAATGCTTAAATTTTAATATGTAGTACAAAAGGCCTATAATATAATTACGCAATAATATGAAAGGGTGTTGATAGGGATGATTTGCAGCATTTTTTTAAACATTGTTTTATGTGATATCCTTTTGGTAGAAGATTTTTTTATGTTTATATTATTTGAAATAGATTAATTATTATTATAATGAAAACATAAAACATTTGCTACTATTTAACAACTATATTGATTCTTTATTCATATATTCCAGCATTTGACTTTGTAACTTTACTTGTTTTTAGCAACAAAAGATAATTAAAAGTTAAATCAATTTAGTCATATGTTTATTATTCATATGTATTACTATTATTAGTAGTGTTGTTGTAATTCTGTAATGTCCATTGTGGAATTATGTATTTTGTTTTATGTGACCGTATAGTATTGTGGATGGTAAGGGATTGAGGATTTATAGGCAATAATTGTGAATAAACATTCTGTCACGCAAGAAAAAAAATCGGACTTTCTCTGACAATAAGGCTATTTCTTCATCTGCATCATTAGAGTTCGAGGAAGTAGTCTATCTCCACCATTTTGTTAATGTGAAGACAAACAATCATGCTATGATATGAGAGGTAAACGCACACTGAGAAACAAGACAGATCATCTAAAGAGGTTTGGTCTGCCGCCAGTTATACAAGACTACACAAGTGGATGGAGCATCTCTCTCTCTCTCTCTCTCTCTCTCTCTCTCTCTCTCTCTCTCTCTCTCTCTCTCTCTCTCTCTCTCTCTCTCTCTCTCTCTCTCTCTCTCTGTCTCTCTCTCTCTCTCTCTCTCTCTCTCTTATACAGAAGAAAAGACAAGCCAAAAATAGACTTCGGGGCTGCTTGAGTATTGTAGTATTGGAGAATAAGAAAAGATAGCACGTTAACCTACCTGTCCCATCTAACTGTTCTTCAGGTCCAGATGTCCAGATATTCTCTCCAAAGTTACGTTATTACCATCCTTTATTTGGATGTGAGTGTATAAAGAGAGTGCGAGTACTGTTTGTGTGTGACTTGCATGTAAGAGTCCACATCATGTTTGTGTTTGGAGCAGTTGGAGAACAGTGGATAAGTCTGAGGTTTAGTGTTCAAACTCACTGGAGCTGAGCCAATTAACGCCAAGGTAAGAGGTCAAGTCAAATGCCACAGCTAGGTCTAACTATCGTCATAGGTCTAACCAATGGCAACACTTCACTCCTGGCCAATGAAATAATAACAGTGTTCTAAGATGGCCAATAACCTCTGAGCAAAAGTACATAGCCAATATCTAGAAATAGTGTATATAATCATACAAATACAGTGGGCTACAAAAGTCTGAGAACACACTGAAAATTTGGGATACAAAATCTGGAAATGAACAGAAACCAAGAAGATTTTGAAAAAATTGTTAAAAATATAAACATTTTGCTGCATTCTTTTTTTGGGGAATCTCTAATCAAATAATCTATCAAATTTGAAATTCATCTATTAAACCTTTCCTCAATTTGTTATGTTTATAATTGGAAAACAAAACTTAAATTTTTTTTCTCTATACTCTGACTTTTAATTGTTTATGTAGGTAGGCAGACAGACAGACAGACAGACAGACAGACAGATAGATAGATAGATAGATAGATAGATAGATAGATAGATAGATAGATAGATAGATAGATAGATAGATAGATAGACAGACAGATAGACAGATAGATAGACAGATAGATAGATAGATAGATAGATAGATAGATAGATAGATAGATAGATAGATAGATAGATAGATAGATAGATAGATAGATAGATAGATAGATAGATAGATAGATAGATAGATAGATAGATAGATAGATGTCACATTCAAAGCAAAAATGTTATGAGATGTTTTCTCCTGATGATCCTGATGGTAAAGTGTAACAGCATGTGTCTTGTGTGGTAATCTGGGCTATTCCTGTCTCGTCCTAGTGTACTTTATATGCTTAAACAAACCCTGACAGAGGAGCGCACACACACATGACGTCGAAGCACACTGTAATTAAGACAGATAGAGATTAGAAGGCTGAAATAGTGTCCTCGCTTTAACCAATAAGAAATCAGAAAAAGGCATGAGTGTTCTTTTAAACACGATTAAACTAAAGGCTGGAATACACTACACAACTTTTAAAATCTTAGCAAAAATCGTGCAGTGTTTTCCAGCCTTAATTCAGATTTACACACACAAACAAAAGACCAATCAACTCATATACACTCAAGATTTCACAAGAAATATATTTTTTAATTTATATAAATTCTTACAATGTATCATAATAATACTTTTTGTCCATTACTGCCACTATACACTACACTAGATGCAGCCAGTATAGAGTCTTAATTTATTACTTCAAATTCATAAAACCTCATATATTTATTGTTTATTGCCTTTATAATATCATATATTTCCATAATTCATATGTACTCATTTTTGAATGCACGTGATCTGTTGAGCATAATGTTTGTTTAATTTATTATTGTTTATTGTGTGAATGAAACTGCTTCGTGTTCTTGAGGACTTCAAGCGCTCGAGCAGTCCGGAAATCCGGAAATGTTCAAATGAAAGTCTGCAGATTTTCTCCATTGGGTGCAGAGGAGGATCAGGGTTAGAGGAGCAGAGTCTCCAGCGGCTGTCTGTCACATTTACAGCCTTTATTTCAATCGCGGAGGAGGGAAAACAACGAAGCTTTGCCTTGTTTTGTTTGGAAGCGACAGGAAAGCAGCTAAACCCCCCCCAGCTAAACAGCCGAAAACAAGTCCAGATGTTTCAAGTCTGAGAGTCGCTGTCATACGAGACCATATACCAGAGGACTCATCAAGCTCTTCATCCGACATCTCGCCTCAAATAGCTATATAGATTTAGATATAGCCTATATATTTTTTGGGAGAAAATGTGTAATATATTTCGATGTTTATAATCATTTTTCCCTACTCTTGAGTAAGGAAAACGGTATTTTTTTTTCTTCCTGGCGACTTTGTGAGAACTAAACTTTTCTGACTGGTGAGAATGGGGCTGAAGTCTGTAGTTGGAGATCTTGTCTGGAGTTTGTTTTTTCTCTGGAATGTTTGTGACTGTGTTCAAACTCATCAGGACGCGAATACCGGTGAGAGCAGCTGTCAGTCAAACACATGATATATTGTTTCATTAATTTGTCCCGCAGCTGTATTGAATCACTGATGCGCTGGAGTTGAGGAACCAGCGATGGATGAGTGAGTTCTGTCTTTCTATTGACATGTCCACGCTTTAATCTAGTGCAGGACATGCCAACAGAAAGACAATATAATATAATTATAATAATTATATTTGGAGTTTTATGACCTCAGGTTAATCTAGACTACATGGGATATTTATACTTTTAAAAATAAATTACCTGTCACCACAGGACTGTTTAAGTGAACTGCAGAAAAGTTTAATAAAATGTATTAAAATAGTGAAAAACAGGAAAGATGAATGTAATGCATTAACAGGTGTTGGAGCACATATACACATTTATAAAAAAAAATGACTGTTAAAGATAGCCTATGCATAAATTCATAACTAAAACATCCATGTTGAATAAGTGAATAAAGATATAATTTTGTATCTTTTTGAAAATGTGTTACCTCTTGGGAACATCTCCAAATTGACTGTTTTCCCTCTAGCTATATCAACTGATAATGAATATAAAAAAATGTTTTGCATTAGAACAATAACAGAGTTTCAAAATGTCTTATTAACTTAATTTATGATTATTACAGACTAAACCTAGACCTAAATGAAAACATTTTGCAATAGGATAAAAGCTGACTTTCAGAATGTCCCCAAATGGATTTTGATACTGATTTTAGATTTAGCTGTCTTCAGCCGTGCACGTTCTCAAACCATAGCTTCTGAAAACAAACTGTCTGGTGACTGTTATCTCTGTCTCTGTTAGCCTCTATTTATCTCATGGTTTGTGATTTCTGCCCAGTGCAGGAACGTTTCTGCTTGCCTTCAGAGGATTTTTTTCTTTTAATTTTCAAAAGACCCTCACCACTTCACATAACCTGTCTTCTTCCTTGTCTCTCTGTATCTGTCTGTCTTTTTTAAGTTCCTGCCTCTTATCTTTTCAGTCTGATTTCATATGAGATACAGATTGAGATGGTGTATGTGTGTGTGTGCGCGTGCGTGTGTGTGTGTGTGTGTGTGCGCGCACGTGTGTGTGTGTGTGTGTGTCTGTGTGTGTGTGTGTGTGTGTAGAGCTGCTTTGTCCTCAGGGAAGTTTTGAACAGTAAAGATCTGACAAGGAAAAGGAAGTCATTAAGAGCATTTTCCTCACTTGCCATGATTGCTCCACAGGCTTTTCCTCCCTACATCTTACTATTATTTATTTATTAATTTATTTATATTTTTTATGATACATCCAGGGTGCAAAGAAAATAAGTTAATAAACAAATAAATAAACAGGTATAAATAGGTAATAATAATGATAATAACACAAAACAACAACACAATAAATAGAAAATGAAAGACATGACAAAAAGTAAAAATGGAAGTAGTAAAATAGATATAAATACATTCTCATCACCAGCTGACAATGAAAAACTGAGAAATACTAAGACAGACAAAACAGTAGGTGCACTTTAAACTGAATCCTAAATATCAATGTAAAATGAAAATACTAGCTGAATGAAAAGGGTTAATCAGACCAAGAGATTAATTAAGAGATTGCAGAGTTTGTACGTATACTAAGAAGGGCTTCCAAATTTTAGAGAATGATGTACTCGGTCGGTGCAGAGAAAATCTATTTTTTTCAAGATTGATGAAATACAAGGCGTCTTTAATCCACTTAGAGAGTGTGATGGGGATGGGAGTTTTTCCAGTTAAGCAAAATTTGTCATCTGGCCAGCAACGTGAACAAAGCAATAAAATCAGCAAAATACATCTCACTATATTTATTTACATACTTATTATAAATCTTTTCATATTCTACTGTTTCACCTGTATGATGCAGATACACTACGATTTAAAAATGTAGAATAATTTAGATTTTTCTCTTTTATGCTCATCAAGACTGCGTTTATTTTACTTTGAAAAACAGTCATTTAAAATATTTGAACATATTTTAAAATGTAATTTATTCGAACGCTTGCGTTATAATATTGTAGCATACAATAATAATTTCTGAAGGATCATGTGACTGCTAAAAATTCAGCTGGGTCATCACAGAAATTAAAATTACATTTTAAAATATATATTAAAATGGAAAACTTTTTAATTTAAATAATATTTTACAATATCACTGTTTTGACTGTATTTTTAATCTAACAAATGCAGCCTTGGTAAGCATAAAATACTTCTTTAAAAAAAAACATTAAACAAATCTTTAAAAGATTATTCCAAATTTTTGACTGGTAGTAAATTAAACAAATTAGATATGTTAATCGGTCAGGACTGTGAGAACAAGAACACCCTTACGAAAAGTACTATGTCGATACCATGGTGCAGTTATGGTACTCTATCATATACTATACTAATACCACGGTACCTTGATATACATGGTTCTGAATGATTACTAGTCATGAAGCATGTGGCTTTTTAATGTCCTCATAATGCTGATGCCATTCTTCATGTCATTATTTTCCTCTTTTAGTAATCAACCTCTTGAAGGCTGTAAACGTCACTCGCTCTCACCGGGTTGCGTCTAAGGCCAAAGGTCGTGACCCAGAGATGCCAGCCTGGCGTTTCCGTTCCGGCATGCCTCATCTCACGCTACCCCAGGACTTTTCCGACTACCTTTTTAGCACTTCACAGGGCGTCCTGGGTTTCCACCTGGTGGGCCGGCAAACCAGAGGCTCGGAGGCCACTCTCATCTCCTTCACCTCCCCTGCCCAGCAGCAGCATGACGGACGCCCCCTGCTGGAGCTGGTCTCCAACACACGAGCAGACTGGCTGCAGCTGGAGGTCAGGTCAGCGGACGTCCTACGGCCAGAGGTGATCAAGCTGCCAGGCGGGAGTCCCTTCACAGTTGGTTGGGTGAGGATGGCTCTGAGTGTGGAGTCTAGACAGGTGGTGCTGTTTGTGGAATGCGAGGAGGCCGTGGTGCTCAAGCTGAAAGAAGGTGGACGAATCCTGACTCTAGACTTCCCACACGATCTGAAGGTCACGTTCTCCAGCACGGCTGGAAATAAGGCCAGCAAGTTCAGCGTGAGTTTATTGACACAAACACTTACAGTATGCTACCTACATAGTGTCCCTAAAAAAGTGGTTGGTCTAGTGCTGTCAAATCGATTAATTGCGATTAATCGCATCTAACAAAAAAGTTAGTAAATATAAGTTGTAAATATATATATTTACAATACAGTATATGTACAGTATGTATGTATATATATATATATATATATATATATATACAGTGTGTAACAAATTTATTAGACCACCTGTTATAATACAGAGAAAATCTGTCAAAAACTTTTTTTAAAATAAAAAACGTTATTGTCATTTATTAGGCAAATAACAAACTGAATAGCATTTATTCACACATAATAACTAAAAACCGTAATATTTTGTATGCTGTTCTTTGGCTTTGATAACAGCTTGGATTCTTACTAGTATTGTTTTTATGTACAGTACTTTTCCACAGTCTCTGTTGTTATTGACTTCCAAATAGATTCTTGTTGTTCCCGGAGACTTGCTTTTGTGTGATCTATCTTTGAATCCACTAAATCCCAAATTCGTTAAATAGGATTCAAGCCTGGACTTTGACTTGGCCAACTGTGACTAAAGAGCTTACACATACTGGTGGATTATCTATTATAGAAACATAAAAAATTATTTTGGTAATCACCAATATTGTTAGTTTAGGGCAGCTGTGGCATAAACCTCACATTGGGTGGTGGTCTGATAAAAACTTATATATACATATTTACAAACTTTTATGTTATATGTGATTAATCGCGATTTGACAGCACTAGTTTGGAGACTTATGAGAAGCTAAAATTATGCAAATTTTGCACTTTTTGGACTTCTAACTGTTCCCAGGGGGAATTTTAGTGAACGTGTGAAGTCAGTTCTCATCAGATTCACACGGGTGTTTAGCAGAATAACCACAGGTTAGTTCAGCACATTAATGGACATGTTACAATGACATTTAACAACCACAATGTATCCAAATACTTTTTGTCTTAATTATATCAATATATCTTTTATCATTTCAAATTTAGCAATCTACATTGTGTACATTTCTCTTCAGATGTCTGCTATTTGCCACTAATGCCACTTAGTTTGATATATATCATCTAATGCAAAGGCATTCATTCATTTTTAAGTATCCCCTACATGTCCAAATGTTTTGGGGGCTATCATAAATATTTTTCAAAATTGATAATAAGAGGAATTATTAATAATTGAGAGGCAAATCAGCATATTAGAATTGTTTCTTTAAGGATTATGTGACCCTGTAGACTTCAAGAATTCATCGTTGCATCACAGGAACAAATTAGATCTATCAGTTTAACATGTTTATTTAAAAAACGTTACACAATTGTAATTATTCCAAACTTTTGCTTTGAAAAACATATTGCTCTAAGATGAAACTTTGAGAGCATTTAGCATTTAGTTGTCTGTGAGGGCAGTAATCTTTTTCCACAGTAACAAATATTTCAGTTTTTCCTCAATTTTCTTAATCTTTTTCAAGTATCAGGTGACACCAACTAGATCTATATGACCCAGAGAAAGCAATCCATTTGGATTCCCATTCTCCCCAATAAAAGTGGTGCAGGACAATTGACATTTAGAAGCCCTCAAAAAAGAATAGGCCACTGGCAAAACATCTGCTATAATATAGTATTTATATTTAGTTACGTATGTGTTGCTTGCAACAAATTTGATCAGATCAAGATATATGGCTACTTTTTAATGTAAGATGCATTTAACCAGCCGAACACTGACCCTTTGGCTTAAACATTAGAATACTGTAATATTATAATCTGTTACAGTTTGATTATGGTTAATGCTACAATAACTGTGCTGCCATTGTATTAATGTTAAATGATTTTCACAGCTGTGTTAGTTAAAGCATTCTTTAGTGGTGATTGTTCTGGTGTGTTGTCATTGCTCATCTGTTTTACAATGTTTCTGTCATGACTTTGCGATGGGTTGCTATTGTGTTCATGTTCACAGAACTGACAGTATGTTTTTCTTATTGTTTCAGGGTTTTTGGCAGACTGCTGAACTCTCCACAAGGGCATATGAGAGGCGTCCGTGGTTCTGTGACAATGTAACAGGCATGAAAACAATAATAAAACTACATATGCACATTCAAAAAACACTCACAACAGGAAACTTTCAGAGCTGCAAATAAAGGTCATACAGGTCCATAAAGATTAGAGGATTAGATTCAGGTTTAGTTGGATTTTATAGGATTATATTAGGGGTCACTTTTGAGTGTTTCTGTGATGCTAATGAATACTCAGGATGAATTTATGCTTCTGCATTATAGAACAAATACTGATGCACATATTCAAATGTCTAAATTATCTAGGGGAAAAACATGGGCTCTTTTTTAAATTTTATTAAAGCCCAACACAATATATTCTTCTTTTATAATGTGTATTTGCATTTGCGGTTGTGTGTGTGTGATTATTACAGACTCCCTTCCTGACACAGTTCTACCCACCAGTCCCACCGTATCAGCAATCTCGGACCTGGATATGATGAATGACCAGGCAAACCGAGGAGATGAAATAGTATTAAGTGCAAGATACCACAGTGAATCAGACTTGCGTTTAGGCCAACTGGAGAACAACCTGCATAGCATCAAGACCATGCTGGACATGCTAAAGAAACAGGTACATTGAGAATGTATTGTGTCTGCACTTAGAAGGTGTGCAGGTGTGCTTTTTTTGACAGAAAAGGACTAAGAAGTACCATAGTACTATCATTGTTATTTTGTGTCTGTCCGTACTATGACCATGGCCATGAATAAGGAATATGTACCATGATAGTACTCTGGTATATTTATTTAATGAATTCATAGTTTATATATATATATATATATATATATATATATATATATATATATATATATATATATATATATATATATATATATATATATATATATATATATATATATATATATATATATATACATAATATATATTAATGTAGTGTTTTTGTCGTTAACTAAAACTATTAAATTTAATTAAATAAAATAATATAGAAAAATAATTGAATATTTAAATGAAAATGTTAAAATGCTGCCTTGCCTTAGCAACTAATTGAAATAAGTACTTAAATTAACTGAAATAAAAACTGAAATAAAAACTGAAATAAAACAAAAATGGAAATAAAATGAATGAAAACTATGTCGAGAAAAACTAAAACGAATAAAATTACAAAAGCACATAACAAAATGGCTAAAGTTTTTACTAAAAATTATGAAAACTGAAAATATAAAAATAAAAGCGAATTAAAAATATTAATAACAACTATAATAAAACTATAAAACTCATCAAGGTGGATGCTGCACATTGGTGGTGGTTGAGGAGATCCCCCCTTCCGTATGTAAAGCGCTTTGAGTACCTAGAAAAGCGCTATATAAATGTAACAAATTATTTATTATTAATTACAATAATATATATATATATATATATTATTGTAATTATTAATAAATAATTTTTATTATTATTTAATAATATATATATATATATATATACAGTCGTGCTCAGAATTAATGGTACCCCTGGTAAATATGATAAAAAATGGCTGGAAAAAATAAATCTGCATCATTTATCCTTTTGATCTTTCATTCAAAATATTGGCAAAAATCTAAACTTTCATTGAAGTAAAAGAATAGAAAGTGGGGGGGAAATCACATTATGAAATAAATGTTTATCTCCAAAACACGTTGGCCACAATTATTGGTACCCTTTTATTAAATACTTTTTGCAATCTCCTTTTGCCAAGATAACAGCTCTGAGTTTTATCCTATGATGCCTGATGAGTTCGGAGAACACCTGACAAGAGATCAGAGACCATTCTTACAGAATCTCTCCAGATCCTTCAGATTCCCAGATCCATGTTGGTGCTTCTTCTCTTCAGTTCACTCCACTCATCAGGTCTGGGGCGGTCATGGCAGAAGCTTCATTTTGTGCTACTTAACACATTTTTGTGTTGATTTTGATGTTTGTTTTGGATCGTTGTCCTGATGGAAGATCCAACCACGGCCCATTATAAGATTTCTAGCAGAGGCTGTCAGGTTTAGATTTTTTATCTGTTGGTATTTGATAGAATCCACGATGCCATGCATGTATCTGAACAAGAAGTCCAGGACCTCCAGCAGAAAAATATGACCACAACATTAAAGATGGTATATTAAATTGTACACATGGGGTACTTTTTATCCTTGTGTGCACCAAACCCATCTTGCATGTTTGCTGCCAAAAAGCTATTTGTTAGTTTCATCTGACCACAGAACCCTGTGCTGTTTGAAGGTCCAGTCATGCCTGACAACTGAATTTGCTGGGGTTTGTTTTTGGATGAGCAAGGAGGATTTTTCTTGAAAACCTCCCAAACAACATGTGGTGATGTAGGGGTTGTTCAATTTTTTTTTAATAGGCTTTCTGAACCCAAGACTCAACTAATCTCTGCAATTCTCCATCTGTGATCCTTGAAGAGTCTTTGGCCACTCAAACTTTCATCCTCACCATGCATTAAGACAATATAGACACACGTCCACTTCCTGGCAGATTTGTAACATCTTTAGTTGATTGGAAGTGCTTAATTATTGCCCTGATGGTCAAAATGGGGATTTTCAATGCTTTAGCTATTTTCTTACAGCCACTTTCTATTTTGTGATGCTCAACAATCTTTTGATGCACATCAGAACTATATTCTTTGGTTTTACTCATTGTAATGGATGATTAAGGGAATTTGGCCTTTGTGTTTCTCCATATTTAAACTCTTGTAAAACAAGAAGTCATGGCTGGACAATTTCATGTTCCTAGTCACCCTGGTGTGCAAAAAAAAGGTAAATATGAATGGGAATATACTTAAGAGATATTTTACTATTTTTTTAGATATTTTTAAACAATTCTAGGGGTACCAATAATTGTGGCCAACTTGTTTTGGAGAAAAACATTTATTTCATAATGTGATTTCCCCTCCACTGTCAATTATTTTACTTCAATGAAAGGTTCGATTTTTGCCAATTTTTTGAATGAAATATCAAAAGGATAAACGATG
Organism: Meda fulgida; assembly: GCA_030578275.1. NCBI lineage: Eukaryota > Metazoa > Chordata > Actinopteri > Cypriniformes > Leuciscidae > Meda > Meda fulgida. The sequence goes on along the minus strand of CM060633.1, from coordinate 23,800,909 downwards.
CAGAATTATTTTTTACAGCCATTTTTCATCATATTTACCAGGGGTACCATTAATTCTGAGCACGACTGTATATACTAAAATAACACTGTATCAAACTGCGTCTGATATCATTTAACCATGACACAACCAAGTGATATTATACACACATTTTCTTTTCAATCAATTTTCTGTGTATGTAGAACACTGACCTGCAGACGAAGGTTGAGTACTTGGAAACGTGTGAATGTACAAAAAAACTCACTCGAAAGTGCGTTTATGAAGGACGTCAGGTGGATGAGGGACATCGCTGGTCTCCTGACAGCCGCACCGTCTGTTCCTGCACCAATGGCCACATTCAGTGTGACCGTTTAAGTGGTGAGTAATATAACATCTATTAAATCACCATTATGAATCAAAACACAAAATAATTCATTATGTCATATGCATTAACCATCTAATCTGCTTTAATCAGTAAGCCAATAATCAAACTGTAGGTCAGAGAAATTTACATGCAAACCACAAATTAACATAATGAACCACAATGACTTCCTTCTCAGTTTGTTTATTTTTCAAGTAGAGTGGGTTTCCCTAAAGTCCTGTAATCACTTAGAAAGTAGGGTGTGAGTGTATTTTGTTTGTGTGTTTGTTGCAGTAATAAAAGTATCTGCAGTATCTTAAAATAATTAAGATTAATCTGTCTGCATCTATCTACAGTATTTGTAATGACAGTGGTTCAAAACTTATTTGCACTGCTGCACCCTTGTAAAACTAATATACAGTACAAATATCAAATTAACATATTCTGTTTTGCTTTTATGGTCTGTTGTAGGACAGTTTTTGACATTTTCATTTTTGACACAGACAGGTGTGACAGTTTAGTGTATTTGTGTGAGTGTGTTTACTTATCACACATGCTATGTGCAGATTTTTTCCCCTACTCTCTTCCCCTCTTTCTTTAATTCTTTCCTGTTCTTGCTCTGTCAAATTGGATCTGAATGTTCAGATGGTGTGAACTAGTTTACAGAATCCAACAGCTTCATCTATATTCTCTTTCTCTTCTTTTTCTCTCTCTTGTTTACTGAAAGTGTGATCAGCCTTAAAGTTAAGGTAATATAATTTTTACAACACGCTTATTTATAAATACATTGTAATCTCCTGTGACTAATAGGCCTAATAATATAGATAATAATAATAATTATTATATATATTTGATATACGTATATCATTAATATTCGCCATGATCACCAGTTGGAGTTCCCTGCATATCCTCCTGAGGGCTCCTTTGTGTTACCTGCTTTGTTGCAATGTTAAGATTCTTTTTAATATGCCAATAAAAACACTGCCGCTTTCTTAAGGTCTTTATCACTTTATTAAAATTAAGCAAAAGAGGCCGACAAATGTTAACTTTCACGAGCTGTCACGTATTTCGAGCTTGCAGCAGAATATCTTAAGTGAGAACGATAAGGTTAAAGCTTTCAGCCTTCCGTACGTCGACTGCCCGCAGCGTCTTCTGGGATTTTTAACGGTACGATTCTTTCAAGCCTGCATTCGATGCATTCATGATATCGAGGACACATCCGGGCACTCCATGCATCCTCTGTACTTGCGTTCTTGACTATTGGAATTGAACTTTGATGGTTGGTGATGACGTAGTATGAGAACACAAGATCACTGAAGAACGCATATTGAGAAACAGTCCATGTGTCACTCAGTCATTCTTTGCGAAGTCTTGTATGTTTAATGTTATACTGCAATTCTGAGCCCTTGTATCCTGGTTCCCCGTGTTATGGTTTTGACAGGAAATATGTGGTTCACCTCACATGATTATCTCAGTCAGGTTTCATAGGGGTTTCATTCCACCACAATAAACTGTGTGTATGTCTCTGATTGGCGATTGCAGAATGCAGCTTTAATGGCAATATCTATAATAACGGCGATGTCTTCAGCCCAGACGACTGCAACCGGTGTAGGTGTGAGGTATGAAATCTAAAATATTTAGTGTTTGATCTTCTTTTAGTCTTCTCCCACTGGGATCTCTTGTGTCATTGTGATATTGTGTGTGTGTGTGTGTGTGTGTGTGTGTGTGTGTGTGTGTGTGTGTGTGTGTGTGTGTGTGTGTGTGTGTGTGTGTGTGTGTGTGTGTGTGTGTGTGTGTGTGTTTATAGCATGGAAGAGTAGAATGCGAAATAAATCCATGTCCACCACAGTCCTGTGAGGAGCCGTCTGTTCCTCAGAGACCATGCTGCCCTGCCTACCAAACAAGTACCCACGTTGCATCTCTACATATAATACCCACACTGTACTTTCATATGTACCAATGAATGAGTGCTATATTCATAAAATATGATATTAACTTGGTTTTCCAAAAAGCACTTACAACTTGCATTTACTTCATACATGTGTATTTGTTTTTTCTTCGTGTTAATCTTTAGAATGTAGATATGAAGGTGAAATCCATGAGAACGGTGATGTGTTTGTATCGAGATCCAACCCTTGCCTCAACTGCATCTGCTCTGTGAGTCTACTGTGTGTGTGCGTGTGTGTGTGTGTGTGTGTGTGTGTGTGTGTGTTCATATGATTTATTTGGACACACATTTGTATAGTGATGTGGGTATTACATTGGTAAATGTGGTCAAAGTCTTTTACATTGGTAAAAGTCGCCAATTAAAATGGCTTAAAAAACATACTAAACAATGTTTTATTAAAAATGTAAAAATTAAGAAAGTTTTCTGTGATGGGGAGGGTTAGGAAAATGGGATAGAATATACAGTTTGTACAGTATAAAAAAAACATTTACACATACACTGTAAAATATGATATGATCAATAAGTTATGACAACATGTTTTTACATTGCTTCAACTCAAAATAAGTTAACTTGTCAAACTTATCAAAATAAGTTTTAACTGTTTTTTTTTTACAAGTTATACAAGATTCATCTAATATTTTTTTCCGTTTAATGTAATTTAAGTTGAAACATCCAAGTTGATTGTACTCAAAAATGTACGGTGTGTGGAATGTCCTCATATTGATAGGTGCACCAACATGTGTGAGTGTATTTGCTCTCCTTGCGAAGATGAAATTGAAATTGAATTTAAAATTGAATTTGAATTAAAAAAAAAAACTGCAGTACAAAACCTTTAAAAACCATATTAACAAAAAAAAGTAAGGTTCAAGTGTAAACTAAAGCATACAGACTTTTAAATACTTTGTATGAGTGTAAATGTTAAAAAAGGTTCAATGGTAAAACTAAAATGGCAAAAGACATTTCAATGAGTACGTTTTGGAGATGCTCCTGCTATAAAAATGGTCAAAGTATGTTACGTTTTTCAGTGAAATATTTTAATGTAATTGTAGCGGTTCAACATTTAATACATTTATTAAAATTAAAGTAAAAATATCAATGTAAAACTATTCACATCTGATAAAATATTAAGATTGAGTGTAAAGAGTGTATATGCTGTAAATGTTCTGACTGGCGTCAAACAAGAGACTTTAAAAGTTTCTGTTTATAAAAATTTTCTATAACCAAATGCTATTTTATACCACAAATGTTTCTGGAATTTTTACATTTTCTTGAATTTAACCCTGCATGTTTCAGGGTTATTATATTTAACTAAAACAAAAGCAATAAAAATTGTTATCTGAAATAAAAATAAATGCCAGCTACCTAGGCAACATTTCTCATTTGCGTTTAGTTTAATTAGGACTAAAATAAAAACGGAAAAACGAAATAAACTAAAACTAATAAATTAAAATGAATAAAAACTATATGTCAGGTGTGGGGGTTGTAGAGAATGGAAACAGAATTGAACCGAAGAATTAATGCGTTATGCATGATGCATGTGTTTATTTGCAGAACAGTGAGGTGTCATGTAATCTCATTGAGTGTCCGCCCACCCTGTGTCCCAACCCCTACATGAGACGTGGGGAGTGTTGCCCAACCTGCTCTGGTACACGCTCACAAGCGCTTTTGAGCTCTTTATTTGAGCTCTATCATTTCTTTGTGACTCTAATGGTTCTGGAACCACTTACACAGAAATTTGCGTGCCTATTATGTCCTTTGCAGCATGTGATGTGGGCGGCAACGACAACGACTCTTTCAGCACCATTGATGGCTGCCAGACCTGTACATGTCAGGTGCTTCTCTCTCACTTGTTACGCGCATAAAGTATTACATGTTAGTGGATGAAGTGACCGTATTGTTTGCGTTAAACTGTGCTGTGTTTTGTATTTTGCTCATCAGGGTGGGAATCAGGAGTGTGTTGATGTGCAACAGTGTCCTCAGACATGTCAAGATGGTGTGAAGCCACCGTTTGGCTCCTGCTGCAGAGATTGTTCCCGCTGTAGCTTTGAGGGGCAAGTTGTCCTAGACGGCGTCTCTTTTCAGGACAACCGTGACCCCTGCAAACACTGTGTGTGCAATGTAAGTCTGTGAGATGACAATGTGCATTTCTGTTTTGTCCTTGTTGAGATTCATCAACCACATAGTTACAATTAGACATTAACATTAGGATATTGTAATTATTATTTAAAAGAAATGTATATTTTATATTATGAAACTGCTTGTCTTAGTGAACTATTTATTTAGAATTTAGTAGACATAACTTTTGGACTGTCTGATACATTTTCCTGCTCTCTTATACACTTTTTCTCCCTCACAGACTACTTTAAAAGTAATGAGCTTTTTGATTTACATGATATATTACTTACTTACTTATTATGAAAAGTAATATAGTTTTATAGTTGCATCCCATCACTTAATTAGTGTGACTTAAAATGTTTTCTGTAAAATGTAGGCCTGTATGCAGGTTTGCAAAAAATAAGTTTAGCATTGTTCGCAAAATTAATGTAAAAATCAAACAAATTGAAACCAGTATTATATTGTAAATCCCAAAAAGTAATGTTACTTTACTCATTACTTTCGCAAATGTAATGTTGTTATATTTAATGAAATTTGATTACATTACAAGTGTTTATTATTTTTACTACTTTTTTTTACTTTCATTTTTTGTGTAATATTTATATTTTATTTAAATATTTTCAGTTATAATATTTAATATATTTTGTTTTAGTTACCAATAACAGCACTGTACATAACACACGTTACTTGTTATGCATTACCCTTAATGTTGGCCAAAAAGATTATGTATTTCACTTCTAAACAATGGTGCTTTTAGTCACTTGCTGTGTATTTTTGAAATCAGCATTAATTAAAGAGGTTGTGTGTGTGTGTGTGTGTGTGTGTGTGTGTGTGTGTGTGTGTGTGTGTGTGTGTGTGTGTGTGTGTGTGTGTGTGTGTGTGTGTGTGTGTGTGTGTGTGTGTGTGTGTGTTTTTCTTGTAGGGTGGGAATATAGAATGTGACACTCAGTCGTGTCCTACACTTCCTTGTCTTTTGGTGGAGACTGTTGGTGGGCAGTGCTGTCCCAGGTGTCGAAGTAAGTGCGATGTGAGGTTTTTGTACATTTTAATGACATGTTGCTCAGACACGCTCATACTCATCAAAAAAGCATTTTGTTTGATATGAAGGTTGTTTCCAGAACAATGTTTGGTTCCTGCACGGTTCTCAGTGGAACCATCCTAATGACCCCTGCACGACCTGTACATGCACGGTGGGTCATCACCTGTTATTGATTACATAGCTTGTTTTCTTAATGTTTTGCATATCTCATGGGCTATCAGTGTTTTAGTCTTTAAATGTAATCTCTCTCTCTCTCTCTCTCTCTCTCTCTCTCTCTCTCTCTCTCTCTCTCTCTCTCTCTCTCTCTCTCTCTCTCTCTTTCTCTTTCTCTTTCTCTGTAGGAGGGTCAGGCTCAGTGTGAGCGTGAACCCTGTCATGTCCCCTGTACAAACCCAGCCTCTGCTCCCTCCGGATCTTGCTGTCCTGTCTGTGACGGTGTGTCCAAACTTTTAAAAATGACTTGTTACTATACTTTTAAATCACTCTAAATCAGAACATTTGAGAGCATAGAATCAAATTGATACATATTTCTTCTCTTTATGTATGCCATGATAGGTCTATTAACTATAAACATTTATTGACAGGCTATGGCGATACAGCTTCAGATAGAAGTGTCTATTAAATGTCTACTTGTACTTCTCATGAGTTTGATATATTTACATATATTTCTATACATATTTTTCTCACAGGTTGTAATGTGAATGGAAGGGACATCCCGAATGGGATGGATTTGCCGCCAGGAACCCAGTGTGAGGGCAGATGTACATGTGTGGTAAGTTGCATAAGAACTGAGTTGAATAAGAGACATTTTATTTTATTTTATTTTAGTAGAAGAGCATGGCACTTGCAATGCAAATGTCATGAATTCAGTTCCCAGGGAATGCATTAACTTATAAAATGTTCTTAATACATCTTGCATGCAGTGTAAATGACTTTGAATAAAAGCGGCAAATGTTTTGGTTTGGATTAAATAGTTAATAAACTAATTAAAAATTTGCATTCTAGCAGAATATATTTTTCTTTCAGAATGGGAATATTAATTGCATTCGGTACCCCTGCCCACCGACTCCCTGTTATAATCCAGTGAAGAGACCAGGAGAATGTTGTGAACGGTATTAATAGCGTTTTTTCATAACAATTTTTGCTAAAGTAGTAAACCAGATGGGCATCTTAAAGGAAACACTTCTTATTAATCAATTGGTGTTCAGATGTGAGGAGTGCAGATATGAGGATATTGTATACACAGACGGTCAAACCTTCGTATCCAGAGAGGATCCGTGCTTAAAATGTCAATGCTCGGTGAGTGTTTTCTGTAAGTCACTTTAGATAAAAGTGTTTACTAAATGTATGAACATTTGAATGTATTTGTATGTGAATGTGTCTATCTTGTGATACAGGGTGGGCAAGTGTCATGTGAATCTACATGTCCTCCTCCCAGTTGCACGCACCCAACAAATTCACATGGCCAGTGCTGCCCGACTTGTCACAGTAAAGAAGACAAACACAAACATCTCTTTCCTCCTCTCCTTCTCTAACATGCAACATAATATCAAAGCAGTCCTGGCTTCCAAACTCATAAGTAAAAAATGTGTTTTTGCTGTTTCAGTGTGTAAATATGAAGGAAGGATTTACGAAGATGGAGAAGAGTTCAGGCCTCCTGGTGGTGGTCCATGCCTTCAGTGTACATGCCAGGTGAAACAAACACACACACACACACACAATTAGAGTGAAAAGAGCTGTTGTGAATCCAGCTTACACCAATGTTACTGTAATCTCTTCAATGAAATGAAATGTTATGTTATGTTAGAAATGAGTTAAATGTTGATAAATATTGATACATGCTAAAATTATTATATAAAATGTTTTAAGTATTTGGTTTAATCTTTTTGTGTCAAATAAATATTGACAAAAAATGTAATGCAATATTTGTCTAAAATTGATGAATATGATGACACAATATTGAGTAAATTTAAACAATATTTATGTCAAAAGACAACGGCTGCGTCCCAATTCGCTTATTTATACTATGCCCTAAAAGTATGTACTCTTTTTGTGAAGAAAAAGTACATACTTTTGAGTGTGTAGCAAAAGAGTAGGCAAGCTTTGGGACATACTACTTCGTCATCTTTAAAGAGAAATGTTGTAGCACGTTGATCTGCCAGTCGTGGGTCTTTCATGCGGAGACTCTCCTCATGTGTTTGCAATTTGAATGTAGTGATGCATTTAAAAATGAATGGCTAAACATATCTTTACAAAAGTTCACAATGCTGCTGCAGATGCAGTATAATGTAGACAATTGATTAACCTGTGTTAAAAAAGTAAAAAAAAAAAAAAAAAACACACACAAACAAAAAAGGTTTAAAAGTACCATAGAAGTATCCCATGTGAATCATGCACTAAATTCCAAAATCATCTGAAGCCATATGATAGTTTTATGTGAGGAGCAGGGCACAATTTAGGTTGTTATCTGCTTTGAATATCATTTGCATATGTGCATATTCAAACAGCACACACGTCAAATATCAAAACACATCAAATATCATGTGTGGGGGGGCAGGCTACATGTATTCAAAACTGTGCCCCAACCCCCGGGCCCTGCCTAGAACCCACCATACCCACAGGTAAGATAGAGAAAGGAAGAAAAGTGACAGATTTGAAGGCATTGAAGACATTGATTCTTGTGGGGGGGGGGGTTTTGTTAAAGGGGGGTAACGTGAGATGTCACCAGGAAAGATGCCCAACTTTGAATTGTGCTGTTCTCACTCCCGCTTCTCCTAACATCTGCTGCCCAGTGTGCACAGGTAAGACGCTGACACAGACACGTACTGCTGCTGCTGACTCACTGCTTGCATAAGCCACATTCTCAGATACACTACCATTCAAAGGTTTGGGGTCAGAAAGATATTATTTTTCAGCAAATCAGCATATTAGAAAGATTTCAGAAGGATCATGTGACACTGAAGACTGGAGTAATGATGCTGAAAATGCAGCTTTGCATCACAGGAATATGTATGTGGAATGGCGTTCAGTATGATGAAGGAGCCACGTGGACTGACGCTGACCACAGATGTTCTTGTGTGGGGGGGCAGGCTACATGTAGTCAAAACTGTGCCCCAACCCCCGGGCCCTGCCTAGAACCCACCATACCCACAGGTAAGATAGAGAAAGGAAGAAAAGTGACAGATTTAAAGGCCTACATAGTTGTCTACATAGGCCGCTACATTTTAAGGCAGCATACAATGTAAAAAAAATTATTTGAATACAAATCTGACCAAAATATAATTCAAATAAATGCTGAATATATTTTGTAAACAGGGTGGCTTAAGGAATTTTTTTTCATTTTGTTTTATCTTCAAATATTAAAAATGTACTACAACAAAAAAAAAGAACAAATATTATAATCTAATATACAGTATATATTTGTAAATATATTTTTATTGTCCTAACTATAATTTAAAAATAAATATTTTTCATTCATCAAAAATTGTAAGATTGGAAATGTATGTCACAATCCCGGACTCCGCAACCTCTCTCTGGCCAACAGAGGGCACCCTCGCCCGAATATTGACTCTCATCCTCGCATTACATTTCCCATAAGCTTCGTTACTGACTCTGATCACCATGCCCAGCTGCAGCCCATCTACCGGGCTATTTAACTGCACCACGCGCAGCTCTGTGCGAAGTTTTGTTTTGCTTTTGTGAACACTACAGAGTGTTATTTCCCAGTGACTGCCTGACCGTTTCTCGACCCCTTCTGCCTCGGACTTCTGCTTGCTCGGTCCTGGCTCCCAACCTCGTTGTCGCTCCCACCCAGTGGGACATCGACACGGAGAACGAACAGATCAACTCCCGTGCTGAAATCCCCCCCGGCTGTCCTCCCAAACAAGTCTTTGTCCCCGAGATCCTCCGGAACCAGGTCCTGGAACTCGTTCTTGCCTTACCTAGCTCAGGGCATCCAGGAATTACGGCCACCATCCAGGAATCACGGCCACCATCCAGCTACTCCAAAACCGTTATTGGTGGCCCTCCTTAGCCTCCGATATTACAACCCACGTCCAACACTGCCGGATCTGTAAATACCCAGAAGTTGTCATGTCAACTACCTGCTGGTCTGTACAACCTCTTCCCATTCCGCAACGCCCCTTGGTCGCACATTGCCATCGACTTCATTACCGATCTCCCTGTTTCCGAAGGTCACACCGCCATCCTCACTGTTATCGATCGGTTCTCTTAGGCCTGTCGCCTAATCCCCCTCGCAAAACTCCCCACAGCCCTGCAGACTGCCGAACACCTCTGCAATCAAGTGTTCCAATTCTATGGCCTGCCTGAGGACATTGTCACCGATCGAGGACCCCAGTTCACATTTCAAGTTTGGTCAGCCTTCTTCAAGACCCTTCAGGTCAACATCAGTCTCACGTCTGGGTATCATCCTCAATCCAACGGGCAGGCCGAACGCATGAACCAAGAGGTAATCTGATTCCTGCGCTCATACTGCCATCAGCACCAGCAGGATTGGAGTCGTTACCTGATCTGGGCCAAGTACACCCAGAATTCCATCCAGAAACACTCCACCGGGCTAACTCTCTTTCAGTGCTTCCTGGTTTTTCAACCACCTCTCTTTCCGTGGTCAGGAGAACCCACAAATGTTCCAGCCGTGAATGATTGGCTACAGTGCAGCAAGGAGACCTGGAACCAAGCCCATACCCATCTCCAACTAGCGGTTCGCCGTCAGAGGGAACAAGCTAGTTGCAGCCGCCGGCCGGGGCCGGAGAGTACCACCCAGTCCAGTGGGTCTGACTGTCGACCTGAGTCCTACGCTCAGTACCAGGTACGTAGGCCCATTCAAGATCACACAACAGATCACACCAGTCTCTTTCCGTCTTGACCTACCTAATCAGTATCGTCTCGCTCCTACCTTCCATGTCTCTCTACTCAAACCCGCTGATGGGCCCAACGAGAGGGAGGAGGGGAGATCCCGAGACCAGAGCCCCCAGCCCATCCTAGTGGAAGGCGAGGAGGTCTATTGAGTTCAGGAGCTCGTGGATTCCAGACGTCGGGCAGTTCCTTGCAGTACCTGGTACATTGGGAGGGATATGGCCCTGAGGAACGTTCGTGGGTAGACGCCACAGACATCCCGGACCCCAGCCTGACTACAGACTTCCACTAGGCTCATCCCACCAAACCGGCTCCACGACCACGTGGAAGACCCCGACGTCGTCAGGCTCCTTGCGCCAGGAGTCACTCGCAGGGAGGGGGCTCTGTCACAATCCCGGACTCCGCAACCTCTCTCTCTGGCCAACAGAGGGCGCTCTCGCCTGAATATCGACTCTCATCCTCGCACTACATTTCCCATAATCTTCGTTACTAACTCTGATCACCATGCCCAGCTTCAGCCCATCTACCAGGCTATTTAACTGCACCAGGCGCAGCTCTTAGTGCAAAGTTTTGTTTTGCTTTTGTGAACACTACGAGCGTTATTTCCCAGTGACTGCCTGACAGTTTCTCGACCCCTTATGCCTCGGACTTCTGCTTGCCTGCTGCCTGCCCTGATCCTCTGCCGGTATTTGGACCTCGATATAGCCTTGTCTCCTATGCAGTGTCTGCTATTGTTGACCCTTGCCTGTCTGACTAATCTGTTAATTTACCTTACACTGCATATGGATCCCTCTTAGTCTGGTGATTCACAACAGTATATATGAGGAATTCCAAGTATTTAAAAAAATATATATTTAAAAAAATGTATTAGCAATTTTTTTTGGACCAATTTAGTAGAATTTGAAATATATTTAAAAATAAATCTTAAAATATATCTGCATATATTTTAAAGTATATTTAGCATTAAATATTAATTAATATTTAGCATTAATTCAACATATGAAATATAAGTAATTCAAAATTATATATATAATATATATAAAACACATTTCAAAATGTATTTCAAATGATACACATTTTAATTATACAAAAATATTTACAAAAATGTTTTTTAATTTAAAAAAAGTCAGTATTACTTTTTGGTATCAAATTAGGCTAATCTACGTTTTTTATGTAACTGATGTAAAAAAAATGTGGTGTTTAAAAGCAGTTTATGCAACCGGCCCCTACTAATGTTTGTATAATAGCAATGCTGCTTTAGATTTACATAAGCTGTCTTTTTTGCACAAGTTTGCAGTCTGTTTAGAACATTGTGTTCCTACAATGCTAAGAGGGTGTGATGGTTGCTAACATCTATAACTTTCCATCCGGCAGGACAGATAACTATCAGAATAAGTTATTGAGAAGGTTTTGATAAATATGTGACAGGTGGTGAATGCTGTGACTCCTGTGGGCAGTGCCATTACAATCAGCATTTGTATGAAAACGGCCAAAGGTTCAAGGACCTGGATGATCCCTGTATGACGTGCACCTGTCAGGTACACACAATACTAGCTTTTACATTTCATGAATGTTTAATACAAGGTTTTTTTTTATAGGGTTCAGGGTTTGTTCACTAACCATAAGTATGAGCAACTGTGATAGTTAAACACTATTTAAATATTTCAGTCAGACTCTAAAACTAACTTTTTGCCACACCTGCCAATGGCCGGTGACTTGAGAATAAAAAATTACCATAAATATTTTTTAACAGCCATGAAACAGATTAATCCTTATTAAAGTAACAAATGTTATTCAAGTCAAGAGCTGAGTAAGTGTTCTTTGTCTTTTGTTGTATGAATAACATTAAAAACAGACAGCAGCAAGAATATTAGGCTGCTGTCCCTTTAAGAGCTAATGCACGGATCCAATATACTGGTACACATGTGTTTTCTTTCTCAACTGTTTATGTTCTTTTAAGACATACCTACAGTATGTTTAAAAGGATACTTTACAACGACAGACTTTTTGACATAATTTTGTTTGAATATGTCTGTTTAAGCAAGCTCAATTCAGTATTCGCGCGCTGTCTGAGAGGTCACGTGATTTTGCCAAGTAAGATGTTCCTGGATCAACATATTTTGTTGATCCTGGATCAACATTCCTGTCCCAAAATGTATTCCTTACCCAATCCCTACCCCTAAACCTAACCCTACCCATAACTTTTCCCTAAAATCAGAGGGTAATGATAGGTGAATAACGCTGATGTTTAAGTACCTCACCCTGTTTCGAAGCCTAAACTTGACATAAACTGTTAACTTGTCCCTCAAATCTGATTGGTTGTTTTGAAAGTTGATCCAGGTTCAACAAAGATGTTGATCCAGGAACATGTGGTACTTGATGAAATCACGTTCACCACGATGCAACACTGATCCCTTTCAACTGTCTCGAGAGTTGTTCATGTTTGTTTACGGTCATGTTGCATTGTTAGAATTTTTAAAAAAATGTACTGGCCAACTGCCGATTGACATCGTATCATATACTCACCAAGACCGATTTTTACTTGAATTTGGTGCTTGGCAAATGTTAATTTTAGGCCCTGCGGTTTCATATTTTATCAAATGTTTAAGGTTTTGCTAAAATATGTTGTTCTTTTCTGAAAGTGTAGAAATCTTGTAACTATTGGCTAGTTTTTATACGTGTGTGTGTGTGTGTGTGTGTGTGTGTGTGTGTGTGTGTGTGTGTGTGTGTGTGTGTGTGTGTGTGTGTGTGTGTGTGTGTGTGTGTGTAGGATGGACAGGCTTTGTGTGCTACAGAATCATGTCATCAAGTGACGTGTTCTAATCCGTACACTCCTCCTGGAGAGTGCTGCCCCCAGTGTCCAGGTACACCTTCACTAAATGTTCTAGGATAACTTGATCTTAGTGCGCACACTAACAGTTAGTGTCTCCTCTTCTCCCTTAGAAGTCTGTGAATATGATAACCGCATCATTACTAATGGAGGTACAGTTCCAAATCCTGGGAATCCATGTGAGGATTGTGTTTGCACTGATGGACATATGGACTGTGGGAATCGCGAGTGTCCAAGGCCGAACTGCAACTCTCCTCGGCCAGGGACATGCTGCCAAAACAACTGCAATGGTGAGAGCCTTAAATATCAAAATTGCTTTATAACAAATTTGGTTTCACAAATTGACTTGATTTTTTTCATTAATTTTAAATTTTTACCTTAATAAATGCACATTTAGATAACTTATTATGTCTTACCAATAAAATTAAATCAACATAAACGAATATGTATGGTATAATATGTATAATTAAGCCTAGAATTGAATATAAATTCATTAGGGGCACATTTGCCCCTAATTAGAGCATACAGCTATAAGAATGTGGGAAGCTTAGATCGTTTGGTCTTGAAAAATTTGATGAGAAATGCTGACATTGAGACACAATGAGACATTGAGACACATAAACAATGGAATTTACAGTGTGTGCATTTGAATAGTCTCAAATTTCTCTCCATTCAATGACATTTCTGTTTGGGAGAAATAAAACTCTTTCCTGTAAGCATATGCAAACCAGTCACTGATAAAACTCCTCTCCCTTTCCTTCAGGATGTAGATATGCAGGTAATGATTATCCAAATGGAATGGAATTTCCACATCAAACAGACAAATGCAGGACGTGCCGTTGCACCGTAAGTGTCTCTTTCTCATACGCTACCATTCAAATGTTTGGGGTTTTGAGAAACAAATATCTTATGATCACCAAGGCTGCATTTATTTGACCAAATATTATTACATTATTAATTTATTTATATATTATACATGTATTTTATGAAATATTACATTTTAAAATAACTGAATTCTATGTTAATATATTTTCAAATGTAATTTATTCCTGTGATGTAAAGCTGAATTTTCAGCATCATTACTCCAGTCTTCAGTGTCACATGATCCTTCAGAAATCACTCTAATATGCTGATTGCTGCTCAATGCATATTTCTTATTATCAATGTTGAAATCAGTTGTGCTGCTTAAGATTTTTGTGGAAAATGTTCAGGATCTTTCACGAATAGAATGTTCAAAATATTTTTATTATTTTATTATTTATTATTTTTAAAATCAATTATTATTGTTTTTACAGTGATTTTTGATCAATATAATACATTCTTGCTGAATAAAAGTATTATATAACTTTTGAACAGTAGTGTCCACACATATCACAGTCTTACTGTAGATCTGTGTTGTGTATCTGTGTGTGTTTGTCTGTAGAATGGTAATGTCCAGTGTCTGATGAAGCGATGTCCAGCGGTGCATTGTGCTGATTCGTTTGTTCCGTCAGGAGAGTGCTGCCGCCAGTGTCCAGGTCACACTCTATACCACAATCACGTCATTTCTGAATCACCTTAATTACAAGACGACAATTTGAAGAGCTGTTCACATGCTATTTACTATTCAGCAACTCAAAATTACCCTAATTTCAACATTGATGTGACATCATTACAACCCCCTATATGTCCATAAAAGTGTTTGTTTTAGTGTATGTAGATGTTAATGTGTTTATCTCATTACTTACAGCACCCCCTGCTGACTGCAATGTTGAAAGACAGCATTACAGACACGCGCAGCAGTTTTACCATCCCATTGACAGCTGTCAATCATGCATCTGCACCAATGGGACAATTACATGCCGGCGCAGGCCCTGCCCCTCTGCTGCCTGCTCTCACCCCATAATTCAAGAGTGCTGTCGCACATGTGATGGTGAGACACTTCATTAAAACCCCATGAAGTGCATGTGAGAGCTTTAATGATATTTCATCAACAAATACTGATATGTAGAGAGCAGTATTTATATTTATATATGTGTATGTACAGTACCATACAAAAGTTTGGAGTCAGTAAAAAATATTTTTTTACGAAATAAATAGTTTTTGATTGATCAAACTTCTGAACGGTACCATCAAATAAATAAATCACATAAATGTCTGTGTCTGTCTTTGGTTTTGCAGGTTGTCTGTATAATACGAGGGAACACACTAATGGTGCTACATTTGAGGATGCATCAGACCCATGCAGGACGTGTGTTTGTCGTGATGGGACTGTGACCTGTGACCGTAATCACTGTCCCCGCAGTGCCTGTCCTTTCCCTATACAGGGCAAGTGCTGCCCACAATGTGATGGTACGTGTTTGAATACATTTATACACATTCATGTGAATATTTGCATGATGTACAATAATTTAGTATTATTATTGGCTGTTTAAGTGTCTTATATATATATATATATATATATATATATATATATAATTGATTTGATATTATTATTATCATTATTATTATTATGAGTTGTATTTTTTCTTCTTCTTCAGGCTGCATGTATGCTGGCATGGAGTACCTGAACAACCAGGAGTTTGCAGACCCTTCTGATCACTGCAGTCGTTGCATGTGCATGAATGGTCACGTGACCTGCAATAGGAGGCCATGTCACAATCCAGGATGTAGTTACCCCACCAATAGGGCAGACCAGTGTTGTCCTGTGTGTGAAGGTACCGTATCACACTGTGTCTAAAGACAAAGTGCACTTTCAGCAGAATTACAATTTTACAGTAATTCTCTTCTGATAAAAATGAGAACAAAAGATTGATGATTCATCCTGCACTACAATGGTTTTTGTCCAATCAGATGGTCTTCAGAATGAGAATGCCCCTCCCCATCATAACACCTGCAACTGACTTGCGGGGTTGCAAATTAGGGTTCGTGGCTGTGGCATAAGCGTGTGTGTGTGTGTTTGTTCATTGTACAGGCTGTCAGTTTGAGGGAAGAGTTTATGCAGATGGTGAGTCATTCCAATCACCCACAGCATCATGTGAGGAGTGTAGATGTTCTGTAAGTATCTGTCTGTCTATTTATCTATCTATCTATCTATCTATCTATCTAACTATCTATCTATCTATCTATCTATAAAACAGTGTAACAAATTAGAACATGTGTGCACATGTGATACCTCAGTGTTTATCTATTGTTCTGTATATCGTTCTGCCGTTCTATCTGTCACTCTTTCTATCGTTATATCTGTATAAAATTAATCAAAGCAATTACGTTTTATGTGAGTGTATGTGAATTAATGATGGGGCTGGATGTTTTTGTTGATCAGAGAGGTGAGGTTCAGTGTTCTCCTAAAAGCTGTTCCAGGACCTCCTGCTCTCACCCTCAGCAGGACCCCTGCGCATGTCAAATATGTGAAGGCTGTCAATACCGCAGTCGGGATTGTGAAAATGGAGAACGTTTCCCTGATCCCAACGACCACTGCCAGGGCTGTATTTGCCTGGTACACAAATAAACACCACATTGTTACCAAAGTTTATCTTCATTTTAAACCATATATCATTATACATTTTTTGTGTAATGTATTTTTCTGTTGCTGCAACTGTGTTGTAGTTTTACTTAACACATACTGTGTTGTGTATCTGTGTAGAATGGAAGTGTATCATGCACACCCGTGTCTTGTCCAGAAGTGTCCTGCAAGCGCCCTGTGCGTCCTCCAGGTGAGTGCTGTCCTGTGTGCAAAGGGACATGTGAACACCTGGGACAGGTGCATGAGAACATTGCCATATTCACCCCACCCAACGACCACTGCTCTACCTGCACATGCCTGGTAAGACCACCAGTCTATATGTGTACATTTACCATAGTAAATATAGGTATCACCAAAATACACTAGCAACAATGGATTAAAAAATATTGAAATATACCATTGAAATACCATGTTTTTTCAACAATAAAATGAAATATAAAATATATGAATAGAATATCAAATAAAAATATAAATTAGATTCATTTTAATAAAAATAAATTATAAAACTTAACTAATAAAAAATAAATAAATGTACATTTAATTTTATACAAAAATTGTATTAACATGTTTCTGGGCATGTACTATCATGTGTTCCCTCTTGAGTACCATGCAAATACCATAGTACTGTACATATGGTAATTAAGCGGTAACATTGTCAAGTCAAGTCAACTTTATTGATATAGCGCTTTTTACAATACAGATTGTTTCAAAGCAGCTTTACAGTGATAACAGGAAAATAATGCAACAAAGTTCGTTTCTGCAGCAGATCTAGAAGAAAAATAGCATTATAATCCAGCTTAAGTAAGTTCAGTGATGGTTCATTTTTGTTGTAAAAAATGTATTAATATATATATATAGCCACTCTAGAGAAAACAGTGATGTCATCATCCAGCTCAGTTCAGTTCTCATATAATAATGTCAATGCAGGCAGATCAATAATATTGTTGAATATTAAGTGTCCCGAACTAAGGCCAAAAGCCAAAGGCGACAGTGGCAAGGATACTGCCACACTGGCTACTGTATACTGTATATCAATATATCATAGTACTACCATCTGATACCATCACCATACCATAGTACCAAACATTTTTTTAACATACTGCATTGCATATTACAAATGTGTGTTTCAGGATGGTGAGATTAGCTGTGTTGGTCCTCATTGTGCTAAACTGACCTGCATGCATCAGGTCACTGATCCCGGCTCCTGCTGTCCCCGCTGCAGAGGTACACACAAATAAATTAGGACATATAGCATTTTTTTCCTGAAATTGACTTATAATGTTAGTCAAATTTCTTTGGATCAGTTTAGTTTTTCATGATAATTTACCAGCCTTTCTGTGACCCCTAGACTTTTGCTGCTGGACCTTTAAAACGTCTGTATACAAATTACCTCTGTTAATATATGTTAAACTCATGCTGGTCATATGTATTGTGCTTGTAGTTTTGAATACAATACCTTTGAATAATGAATGATCCTTTTTATGTTTTGAATAAATTCATTTTTAAATGATTTAAATCATTCATAAATTATTTTATTATAAAATTACAATTTAATGAAACAAAATGTATTCATAAAAATACATTTCATTTATTACATTTAGTTATATTATTTATACATATTTAAGAAAATTAACACTTCATTAAAATTAACGAAAATCTTATATGATATTAATAAGACTTAAAGCGTTGGTTTACCCAAAAATGAAAATTCTGTCATCATTTACTCACCCTAGTTTTCTAGATTTCTGTCCCTCCATTGAAAAAGTCTATTCACCCAAAACTCAAAACGTTTATAAAGAGATGGTAAAATAAATCCATATGAATCAAGGGGTTTAATCCAAGTCTTCTGAAGAATCACAATCGCTTTATTTGATGAACAGATTTAATTTAGGCTTTTTTATATACATATACTCTAGAGTCTAGACATTGATCAGTAAGTATAAACAGAAGCTCAGCCATACTTGCTTGACAAGAACAAACCTCATTTCATAGACTTTCAATGGAAGGACAGAAATATCTCAGATTTCATTAAAAGTATCTTAATTTGTGTTCCCGAAGATGCATTTGATTTTTTGGGAAATAATTTTCTTTTTGGGATAAACTATCCCTTTACATAAGATCAAACTAAAGTAAGTGCTACTAAACCGAGCTGTCTCTTTTTCAGGCTGTTTTTATGATGGCGTTGAGCACATTGAAGGCAGTACCTGGTTTCCATCCAGTGGTCCCTGCATGTCCTGTATGTGTGTGGATGGAGTGACCACCTGCTCGAAAGTCCACTGTCTCTCCACCTGTCTAAACCAGATCAGTGTGCCAGGAGAATGTTGCCCAGTGTGTGCAGGTACAACTACAGTCCCTACAAACAGTTTTGTGCATGCTTAGTGTTGTTTTGGAAGTTTAATGATTTAACTGTGTTCTTCTTCGGACAGACTGCTTGTTTAAAGGCCGTGTGTACGGCCCTGGAGAGAGTTTCAACCCTTCTGGTGACCACTGTCAGATCTGCACCTGTGAAGTATGGCTCATCACAACATTCTGTGCGCATATGTTGGTTTGCTTGCTTTACGGTGTGTGTATGTGTTGTAGGTGATGCCAGACGGGAAACAGCACTTGAGCTGCTATAGGAAGCAGTGCCCGAGTCTGGTGGACTGTCCTAAACACAATATCCTATACAGCTCTGACTCCTGCTGCCCTGTCTGTGCACGTTAGTATGAACACTGCTGTGAACAGATTTTCTACATTGCTGTGCTAGTTTCGTGTTTCTCATATAACTCTATAGTCTCTTTCTTCTCACATATTAATTTAATTGGTAACACTTTACAAAAAACAAAGTAAAAATAATAGCAAAAGAATATTTATTAATGTTGTTTGTTCATTATACATTAACATTTATATAATTTTATTGTTAGTTTGTAATACAGTACTAATCATGTTAACAAATTGAACCTTGTTGTAAAGTTTTGCCCAAATAATTGCCCAAGTCAAATCACTATCTGTCATGATTCCTGACTTGTGTTCTCCTTGTCTTATGTGGACTTTTGTTATTTCCTGTTCTGTGCCATGTTTTGTAGTCCTTTGTAGATATCCATTTATTTATATTTTGTTTGTTCATGTTTTGGAATGAGTGGGATATTGTACATTCAATAAAAGAATCAAGAATTCCTTAAAGCCGTGGGATAATAACCCTGTTTATTTTGCTATAATGAGCTGTAGATCCTGTTGAAAATAGATTGTATGAAATACCATATTTCATTTGAGATGAGCAAAAATATTTTTTTAGGGATATTAATGTAATGCACATTTTCTAATTAAAACCAATTTTCAGAAAGTTTTTTCTACACTGAATTTTTTTAGGTCGAACATATTTTCAGTATTTTTCAGCTAAATTATAAAGGCTCAACTTCAAAAATGCAACATTTTGAACAAACTGTATTATGACAGACTTTAATTCCATCAAAATAAGGTGTTTATTCTGACTAAGATCTATAACATTGATTTACATAACTTATATGAGACTCTTTGAAGAAGTCTTTTCAAATCTTTATCATATAGTTGAATCATTGATTGTTTAAATCTTGTGGTTTGTGTTTCAGAGCCCCTCAGTAACTGCACAGCTTCACTGATCGGTAATGAAGTGTTAGCCACCGCTGATCCGTGTTTCACCTGTCAATGCAAGGTATCTAAACGCACTTCTGTTTTGTAAAGCCATGTGCATTGATATGGAATGATGACGTTAATGTGTGTGTTTAGGATTTGACATGGACGTGTATTCATCGAGGCTGCCCTCCTCTCAGCTGCCCTCCGGATTATCAGCACACACTCCCTGATTCCTGCTGCCCCGTCTGTGACGGTACGGTCTCGCTATCAGAAATAATGCATCGTCGCTTCTTCCAGTGTATGTGTGCTCACTTGTATGTTTGTTTGTCTCAGAGTGTGTATTAGAGGGCGACAAAACCCACGTACTAAGTGGACAGAGATGGACAGACCAGGAGAATGAGTGTATCACCTGCATCTGCAATGTGAGGAAACTAAAATGAAACCATTGCAGGAGAAACTCAGACACAATTTTAAGCATATTTTTTATGGTTTTACGTTATTTGTCATTTGTATCAGGAAGTTGATGTTATGATGTCAATTCAAGTTTATTTCGTTAGCACTGTTCACAATAGGCCTACAAATAGATTCAAAGCAGCTTTTCAAATGCATGTTTTCAATGTTACAATTTAGGAAGTATTCTGCTTTCAGTAAGAGATGAGCACGTCAAAGTAATGGTATATACAGCTTTAAAATAGTTTGTTATATGGTTAATTAACTTTAATGTTATCAAAACTGTCTAAGAACATATTTTTGTTACCTGGGTCTAAAGTCTTTACAATTGTCTACGGCACCTTAAATCATTGCAAAGGCTTATTCCAAACTGGAGCTGACAAAATCTATTGTTACCTCAGTATAGGCATCCCAATATAGAAACAGGGATTTAGCATAGCTGCTGTTTATAGCATTGTAAGCGAAAGGTGATCATGTGATCATCGTACTATTTTATCAGATATAATTGTAATACGTTTATAAGAAGCAATATGTGAATGATTGGCTAAAGAAAGACTAAACAAATCTCACATCAAGCAAACAAACCAAACTCTGATGTTTAACAGAATCGCAGTTCTAGAGACACATTTATTGATTGTTTAATGCAGTAGTAAGCACATTTTAAAGTAACTCATATGTGTGTGTGTTTTAGCAAGGGCACATCGAGTGTGATCTGCAGGAGTGTCCTCCTCATGATTGTCCGTATGGATCAGTCAAAGTGAAGAACCCTGGGAAGTGCTGTCTAGAGTGCAAAGGTGTCACAACTGTAGTGCACTCCATAGACACTGGTGCACAGTGTTTGTACGAGAGACAGCTGTACAGCCCCAATGACCTCTGGGAGGTGGACGAGTGTACGACCTGCACCTGTGTGTCCGGAGACGTGCACTGCCAAACCCAGAGATGCCCAACGCTCACGTGTGCCTCGGTAAGATGACGATATGCACCTTTGAGGTTATATTAGTGAGGACTTCACATAGATTGAAACTTGTCGACAGGCTTTTAAATGTAGGTGAGCCCTTAAAAAGATGTACTTTTAGTTTTGTTCAATTTTAAGGTCATGAAAAGTCCTACTTATCTTAAATGGGAGTAGAAAATGGTCCTTAATTTGGGGATGGAAAACCTGGAATTGCGATGTGGCTTATTGTGATAACTAAAGAAAAACAAATGTGCATTCAACATGTAGAATAATACAGATCTAGAATATTATATATAATCATATTTTACTCATCCCTTTTCTTAAAAGCAAGATTTATAAAACTATAAACTTTACATTTTAAACTTTAAAAGGGACCTATTATGCAAATTTCACTTTAATAAGGTGTTTGAACACAGATGTGTGTCCACAGTGTGTGTAAACAACCAGCCTATGGTAAAACCCACTACTTTTTTATATAATATCCATAAATCATAAACAGTCTCTCCAAATAAGCAGTTCCAGAAGCCCCGCCCATGACTGGTTACAATTTGCCCTGTTAGCATAGAACCCGCCCTGAGTGAGTGAGTGTGGTTCGAACATGTAAGGCCTAACACTGTTAGTGACAATTTCTGGATTATGGCTGCATGATAATCTCCAGTTTTGTTGTTGCTGGAGTATCTGAAGCATGAGCTGTGAAGGTTTCGCCCTTTTCTGGAAAGATTGCTGAGAGCAGCAGCTCATTTGCTTTTAAATAAAAAATTGGCGAATTTCAAACGCCATAATAAATAACATGTGGGGTATTCTGCAAAGTTGTTTTTAAAGTCATTTTATGGTTTTTACAGTCATTTTAGGATGTTTACCATAAACATGTGCAGGTCTTAAAAAGCCTTGAATTTGATTTTAAAAACCCTACAGACTCACAAGTCAGTGTACTATATTAAGGACAAGGACATTTTGGGTCCCTCTCAGGTATAATCTGTCTGGATATACAGTAGCATTTGTGTGTGTTTGTAGGATGAAACTCCAGCCCTGGTTCCTGGTATGTGTTGTCCTCACTGCATTCCCCACCCCGCTACCTGCATTGTGTTTGGAGACCCTCACTATCGAACGTTTGATGGAAAGATGGTGAACTTCCAGGGGACGTGCACATATGTTCTGGCTCAGGACTGTGAGGGCAGAGACTTCAGGTGCTCAGAATATTTTCTCACTCACATCTACACTACTGTTCAAAACTCAATGTCAGTTGAGTCTATATATATATATATATATATATATATATATATATATATATATATATATATATATATTTAATGTACTTATATTCAGCAAGGATGCATTAAATGTATCAAAAGTGACTAATGATATTTAAAATGTTACAAAAGATTTCGATTACAAATAAATGCTGTTCTTTTGAACTTTCTATCCATCAAAGAATCGTTACAAAAGTATCACAGTGTCAACAGAAATATTAAACAGCGTAACTGTTTTCAACATTGATAATAAATAAAAAAAAGTATATTGAGCAGCAATATACTTTTCTGAAGATTGTAATGATGCTGAAAATCTCAGCTTTACCATCACAGGAATAAGTTGTATTTTAAAATATTTTACAAATGAAAACAATTATTTTAAATTGTAACAATATTTCAGAATATTACTGGTTTTACTGTATTTTTCAATCATCAAATAAATGCAGCTTTGGTGAGCTTAAGAGAACTTATCAAAATTGTTAATAAAAGCGTACTTACCCTAACTTTGGAAGAGTAGTGTACACTGTGCATTAGAGGGATAGTTCACACAAAAATTTCTCACAAAATTAGTCTAAACAGACGTATGTGTGTGTGTGCCAGTGTCCATGTGTCTAATGAGGACCGGGGACGTAGGGGAGTGTCTTGGACTAAAGAAGTGACCGTGTTTATTGGAGATGTTGTGGTGCAGCTGTTTCAGGACTGGATTGTCAAGGTAATATGCGTTTAGGCCTGTTCACACTAAGAATGATAACTATAACAATAAATATATTGGCCTCCACTAACGGGCCATTACAGTGCGCTTTTTATCATACACCATACAAATGTTATTTTTCCTATATATACTTGTTATAGTATAATTTTTGTATTAGTGTATTTTGTATAGTATAATTATAGTATTTTTAGTTTTTTTATAGTATGTTTTTTTATATTTATATTTATGATGGAATATTCACTAGTTATAATGTCATTGTCGCAGTTCCATCTTCTTTCTTACAAATACAGACATGATTTTAGCTGATATAATTAGCTAAATCAGGGATTCTCAAAGTTTTATGTCAGCCAAACCCGCTTTGACCTAAAATATTTATTTGAAGTATCCACAGAGATTTTAATTTAATATTTCAATATTTTAAAAACACATTTGCATTGTTTACAGTTCTCTGATTTTGTTTAATTGTCACATGACATGCAGGTAAATGTTTAAGTGTTTTATTTTGATTGTTTTTATTTTAAAATAATTTGTTTTAATTTTATATTTGTATTATTTCATTAATTATCATGTTTTCATCAACTAATGAACCCCTGCAGTTTCTTTGATCATTTCCAGAGAAATTACATTGGTTTTACAATTTACCTTCAGCTTTTCTTTAGACACTTTTATCTGTGTTGAATATTATTGCTTGTTTTCCTTTTCTTCGATACGTCAGGTTGATTATCAACCCGTCTCCCTGCCGTTTCTTAAAGAGCCGTATGTTTACCTGGAGCGCAAGACCAACACCATCCTCCTAAACACCAATGTTGGGCTGAAGGTACAGTTTCTTTATGAATTCACTCTGGGTTTAATCTTCTAAAGGAAAGAAACATCGTGCACAAGATCTCCTTAATATGAAGTGTTTCTTTATTTCAATGAGATGAAATATAGGGCAAACAGAGATGTTTGGAGAAGTCTCTTGCTTTGTTAGATTTTTCTCCTGAGAAAAAAGACCCTTGTAATCTAGAACTCAGATTTGCCAAAATGCTAAAGATCAAAATTGAGATTTCAAAATGAATTCAAACATTTCTCATCAAATTCTTTCCACACCACATCATCTCTATAGATTGGCCACATTTATTTTTATTAATTTGTAATATTTTATATAATTTTTTATAGCACTTTTTATTTGTTTATTGTGATTTAAGGTGCTATGGAATGGCCGGTCTCATGTGGAAGTTAGCGTTCCTGGTACCTACAAGAAGCACATGTGCGGTTTATGTGGCAACTTCAATAACTACCCTCAGGACGACATGAAACTTCGCAATGGACAAATCGCCAAATCTGAAGCAGATTTCGGAAACAACTGGAAGGTTAAAACACTAAAACATCTTCATGCTGTATGTGTTGATTGATATGTAGGTTTGTAGTTGACCAGCCAAAGTAGAAATGTGACAGTAGAGAATGCGGGAAGAGGATTGGGATATGGTCATTTTCAAACCTGGTTTTCCCTTTTTAACACCAAGTCTGAAGAATGAATGCTAATCACACAATCTTGTTTTGTAATTAGTTCATATATTTCAAATGTGAAATATTAATGTGAAATATTATTTTCCTTGCAGGTGGGCAGTGTAAATTCAAGTGTTCAGTGTTCTGATGTGAAGAACATTAATCCGTGTAATGAGGCTGGATACTCTGCCCGTAAGACCGCAAATGTTCGCTGCACAGTGCTGAAGTCGCCCGTGTTTGAGCGCTGTCATAAGGTGGTGCCACCCGAGATGTTCTTTGCATCATGTGTGTATGATCTGTGTGCCTGCGGGTCCAATATGGATGAGTGTTTGTGTGACGTGTTGGAGGCTTACGCGTCCGAGTGCCGTGAAGCTGGGGTTATCCTGCAGTGGAGGTCACCGACACTCTGCGGTGAGTGAGATATACTCATGCAGTAACTGTCACCCCCCTTTTTGAGCATAGACGTGAAAATGCACTATCCAAACTTAAATGGTTGTAATTTATTAATGCTTGGGAATGTTATGGCTGGTCTCTTTTTAATGAAGACACTCAGCAGATTATTGCTGAAGTGAAAGGACTTCAGAAAAGGAAAGTGTAAAAAAGTTAAAGAAGTTTAAAGTCCTATAGAGACCTTTTATAGAATTTTGATAGCTTTTTAAGGAGTCCACTAAAAGGTTTTAAAGTACTGTTTCCAAACGGTTTTCACAGGATGAATTGAGTTTTTAAGCTTTCGAATGATACCTAATTTATGATGAGTACTAAAATGTAACGGGAGCGCCAAGCGTCCTGCTTCATAATTAATGAACTTTGTAACTTTGACACTGTCGTTGAATTGAATCAAATCAAATCAACACCAAACTGTTCACTGAGCTGAATAATGATACTATTGCCTTCTGTAGAGCTGCTTCATAGCTAAATTGAATTTGTTTCAATTTCAAAAAAGTGACTGAGTCCGGATACGAATGAACCAGTAAACAAATCCATATACGCTGGTAGAACTTGGCCAGTAACACCTACTGTATGTGAGTTAGGTTTATTATAGTTAACTACATTTTTTTTTAATTGTTACTTGAAAAAAAAACTTTAACTGAAATTAAATAAAATATAAAAAACCTTAAATTTATTTTATTTCCGTTAGTATAAAAATGGAAATTGATTAAACAAGAATGAATAAAAACTATAATCGTATTATTATACGAAAATAATACTCATGTTTGTTCATCATTTGTGCTGTGCATTGGGTTATGTAAATAGTGGCAGTAAAATGGCGTCTTAGTTACTGATGTAACCCTCATTCCCTGCTGGAGGGAACAGAGACGATATGTTGACTGACAAATGAGTTTGTCAGTGGAATTGGCTCGTGGAATTTGTATACGAAACCACTCCCCCGTACATGCGGGTATATAAGATGAAGGCATGCATCCACTCATACATGTTTATGCTGAGCAGCTGAGACGAGGGCCCAGGCTGTTCAGGGGCGGTTCAGGGTTGTGGCAGGGGGTTACATCAGTAACCATCTGTCAGTCTCTACAACGTTATGTTGAGTTGTAACCTACCCAGCACCCCATGTAAGCCCAGAATGTAAGTCCTCCAGGCCAACAGGATGGAAGGGTCAGGGCTTACCATAGCGTTGCTCACTGCCAGACCGCGCCCTGTACGGCCCAGAGATTGAGGAAACTGCTCTTTCTTAGAAAATGTACGGCAGAACAAAAAAGAAAAAACACCTCCTGGTCGAGAGCAGCTCCCCACATCTCTGGGCTGCACGTATCAGGGCCTCTTCAAGAGACATTTGGAAGGTTCAGTGGCCTGGGGGACTGGCTGCTTCGCCTTCCTGCGGGAAGCTCGACGGGGCAGCCGGGGTGTTGTCTCCGGTCGTGCCGGATTAGATGTAGATACCGCAGGGGAGCAGATTGGGGGGAAGCCTGCGGCCTGCTGGCAGAAGTGTCATGCCGGGGAGGGGAACACAATTGGGGAACCTCCACCTGGGGAATCTCCTCATAACCCTTGGCGGTCTCACCCTCGACGATAGTGAGAGTGAAGGAGGCTGCAAAGCGGCTTCAGACAGTGAAAGGTGCCTTCCACAACTTCTAAACCTCCCCATGCACTTCCAGTAAGAAAGGCACCGGAGCTCTTTGCACTGAAGCGCACAGAATTTCACTGTCTGGTGCTGTCTGTAAGAATAACAGCTAGTGGTCGAAATAGGTACTGCAGTCCAAATTCAAAATATCGGAGATCGTTGTTTCCCCCGCCCGCTCCTCCTCAGGTTTGACGCTCACGCGACAGCGACAGAACAAGTGCAATTGACAAAAAAAGCCCAGGAGACTTACACACAGTTGATGAGTTGATTTATCCACATTTTAATATGATCTCGTTCATAGAGATTTTTAGATGGATATCGAGGCTTTTGGAGTTGTGTGGTATCTGCAATCTCTGACCCAGTCTGATTGATCGTTTCCAAGACTGCAATACGCTGTATCTCCTGCCAACTGCCATCCCGGGGTGTCGAAATACTATTGGGTGCACTGGCAGTGGGCGAGATCACACACACCAAAACAAAAAACGACCGAATTTTATTACATAAAATAACTGGCTGTAGAAGTGTTTTTCAGATAAATGATATATGTGAACTTAGCATGTTTCCTAAATATCTGTAAACATATTATGGTATTTTTATGCTTTAGTAGAGTAAAAAAGTTTTTTTTGTTACACCTTTAACTGTACACTGCTCTTTTAGAATGGCCAAACCCACTGAATGCGCCCTCTTCACCAATGTGAATGATCTCTGCTGCACACTCGTTGCTTGCTGATTGGAAGAGTGATTGCTGTGCAACCATTTGGCTCCAAAGCAAAAATCTGTATGAGTGGATGCGTGCCGCCATCTTATATACCCATATGTTCGAGGGAGTGGTTCGGCATGCAGATTCCACTTGCCAATTCCATTGGCTGTTTTTCTAAAACTCAGAGGTGATTGGGGCTCCCAAGTGAGACCCCATTTGTCAGTCGACATAATATTGTAGTGATTGACAGTGACAGATGGGGAACCGCAATTCTCAGAGAATAATCAGAATAATGAAAATTGCATGTTAACAGGATTTAAAAAATTAGCTTGTGTCATGTAAACAATCTGTTGTATTAAGCGATATATAAATTCATTTGACTTGATTTGTTGTGTTTTAGTATAATGCCATGCTTTTTCTTTTCCATCCCTACAGCTGTGGGTTGCCCGCTGGACCGCGGTTATGTGTTTGATGAGTGTGGGCCGCCGTGTCCTAAAACGTGTTTAAATAAAGACGTGCCACTCGGTGTGATCGAGGCTCACTGCTTTAAACCCTGTGTGCCAGGATGCCAGTGTCCCGCTGGACTGGTTGAACACAATGCCCACTGCATTGCCCCTGAGAAATGCCCTAAAATTATCCATGGCCATCTTTGAGACTCTGGGGAGTCAAATCGGTTTGTCTACAAGGTCTAAATATCACTGAATCTTGTTTTAATCATCCCTGATATCTGATGAACTAAAACAAGCTCTTGAAGTCAACATGAAATCAAAATGTGCTTTATTTCTTTATAATGCACATTCCTGGTCGTATTCTGTAAAGGCCTATTCACACTGCACTGACAGACACCCACCAACGCCAAATAAACGCTTGTTTTTGCCGATTTAACGTGTTAATTCACGGTTTGTCGCAATGTCAGATGGGAATATCTTGAGAAGTGACGTACTAATCTGCGTGTGAATTCATTATACCTGTATAATCATTATACAAATGTAAAAACTTCCTAGTTTTCAGCTGACATCACAAATCCCTCTTACTTA
Source organism: Meda fulgida (assembly GCA_030578275.1). Taxonomy (NCBI): domain Eukaryota; kingdom Metazoa; phylum Chordata; class Actinopteri; order Cypriniformes; family Leuciscidae; genus Meda; species Meda fulgida. The sequence continues at coordinate 23,772,000 of CM060633.1, read as the reverse complement.
TCAACCCTTGTCCTACCAACGTCTATTATCTGAGTATAGAAAGCCTTCACTTTTCACAATTCTGTAATTTCCTGATGAATAAAAAGTACCATCCTACATTTTTTTTTGTTGAATATCCTGTCTCACTCAGAAATTCATCAGATTATTGGTATAATGAGTTGCAAATGGAATGTTGTATTGACTTTAAAATGCTTTACGCACATAACTAGGACCTTCACCTGGACCCGATGACAATGCAGTGCCAACTAGCCTCTCCCTATGGAGGATTCCTTTACCACTCTCCCCTATACCACAAAGCGCTGTGGGGAAATTCAGTTCGCGTACCTTCACCGAAGTGATAAAATATAATTCTGTATAAAAATGTATAGGCAAGACAAGTAGTTTGTTTAGGCATGGTTTGTAGGGAATTACAAACCTGCGCACATATATTCAAACGCACATAACAATATAGAATCAATTCTTAATGCGCATGTGAACGCCATCAGCGTTTATCAGGTTCGCGTTTAAATTCTGTATAGAGAGAACGGTGTCGTTTAGTGGCCCCTAATTTAATAACAAATGATCATTTCGACGGAAGTGAATCAATCAAAACTAAATTTATCTCAATCTCTCTTAAACAATCTGTTACCTTAAATTATATGTTTACCTCTTTAAAGCTGCTTTGAAATAATTTAATTTGTTAAAAGCGCTATATAAATAAAGATGACTTGACATTTACATTTTTTTTACTTTATAGTTCAAACCACATTAACAATCCTCTACTGTATACTGTATTTAGTGGGGTTTTTTTTATTTTTATTGGTGCTATATTCTGTAAGTGTTTCTAACAGAGTTTACCTGTGTTTAATGCAGCTAAATTACACACTATCAGTTACAAATCCAGTGATAGGAGAATATTTTGAGCAAACTGGACAAAGTTTTTCACCACAGATACAAAGAGGTAAAGCTTTTTTGAATCATGATGTTTCTTTTTTAGTATGCCTGCTTGCCATAACATCAATATAAAGGATTATGAACTTTTCCTCTTCAATGGGATATTTTTAAACAAATTAATGATTTAAACAAAATGGAAAGACAAATCTGCATAGTTTTTGTTTTGTTTTGTTGCACTGTTTTTGATGGGCCTTTTTTTGCTGTTGCACTGGTGTTATAATTACATTTTTATAGTTTTATAAGCAATATGTTATTACACTTGATCATATTATTTACAACAATGACAGTGAATCTATGTAAAAATAGAAACACAAAAAGTGCTAATCTGATAAAGTGCCTTCACATAATTAATTTGAGTTATGTATGTTTGTATGTTATCAGGTGCATTGACATTCATCCGTATTTGTATGTCATATTTAATGTATTCTCATATTTACTGTCGCGTTATTACACCAAATACCACATTTACCCAGTCTGTGCTTGTTCTTATTGCTCATTTAAAATAGATTACTCAAAATTACATTGAGTGAAAAACTGTTTTTTTACACTACTTTATTTTATTTTATACATAAATAGTGAGCCAATTTAGATTAATACAATGTAATTTAGATTTACTTTAGATTTAGATTTAGATTTATAATATTTTAATAAAAATTAACAAATGGGATATTTCCTCAACCAATACCATAAATATATTGTGGTCTTACAATGTTTGGTTGGTTGTCTTAATAATTTTCATCAAAATTCAATTTCTTCAACTTTGATATAAAACATACATGTCACTTTAACATAAAGTATATACTAAATGTTTCAATTTAACCAAAAATGTAAAGTCTAACATAATAGCTATCTAACATAAGTTTTACAGAAGGATTCGGCCAGGCTTTTTATATATTGTAGCTGATTGGGTGTCATGATTTGTCTGAGAAAGAGTGCCACTGTAATCTGAGCCTAAAGGTTTCCTCAGCAACAGACCTGGCTTTGTTGTAATCGTGCATCATTCATGAAGATAAACTCATCGAACAAGTGAGACACTTTCTCTTTTCAAGTTGGAATATTTATTTATTAAGACCTTTGTGGTGATGAAATTGAGCTTATATGAAATTCTTTCTTTTTTAGGATGGAAGAGTGCTTGCATTTGGTTTGTGAGACCATGGGTGTACATGAGGAGGATGAGGTCGGCATGGACGTCATCTGTTCCCTCTATAAGAGCGTCTTTCTCATCACCGCCAGCCTGGAGGAGACAAAGAGAGCCATTTCACAGGTGAACATTCGGAACACAGACATTCGGCGCAGAATCACATGAATCAGAAGAGCGAGACAGAAAAGAGAAGTAGAAAGAGAAAGAAATAAGAAATGTTTAATGTGATATCAGAGTTTGATGTGTTCAGGTCAGAGGTCAGAGTGGAGGGTTGTCATGTTCAGCCAGAAGAGTTCTGCATGTTCTCCTTGTGATGGAGAAACAGCGGGAGAACAGAGAAGAGGTTTTTTTTAATTATTATTTAATTCCTTCTATATATATATATATATATATATATATATATATATATATATATATATATTTGGCTTTGTTTGGGTCTTTTGGGTGCCTGAATTTGAAAATCATGCAGGATTAAATTGTGAAGTTATTTTTTTGTGAATTAATGGACGTGAACTGCTTATGATTTCTGTAGCTGTTTTGGGAACTCCAGATGTTGAAGGCTGGTAGAATCGATCGTACTCTCAAACAAAACACACAGTCCTCAACAATCAGCTGCATCTCTAAACAACTGGTAAAAAACTAGTTCATACAAATTCATATTTAATTTTTTTTAGTTATCATTTTAGAATCATTACTCATTTGTAAATCGCCTTGCAAGCTGTCTGATGCATATGTGTATATTATAAACTTTGTGATATTCTGTATTGTTTTCTTCTAGGAGCAAGATCCAGAGCAGTTTAGTATCTTGTGTCTTCAGAATAGGACCAAGAGACTTTACACCAGGTGACTTTAAACACACACTCTTAAATTAATTTGCTTTTACTCACAAATTTACCACATATTCCTCCTGCTTTCTGATCCAGACTTGTTCTTGATGGTGTTTGGAGTGTCCTACCATCTCTCTCTCAGAGGAACGCTGGGAGCATGCGACCGGGCAGGACCTCTCCCAGCAGTACCGACATCCTCCAACTCCTGTACTACAAATATGACGTCATCAAAGAGCACCTGTACAGAGAGATGTTACAGGATGAGTATGGTACAAGATCAAATTCAGAGTAATCAAACACTCCCTTTCAAAGAATAGTTAAAGAGTATTTTTTGCACAAAATTAAAGGTGTTGTTTGGTGGGACTCGATGTCAGCGTGGGATCAGACAGATTGCGTGTGTGAACTGGGAGCGTTTGTAGAGCAAGCTTTCAGACACAGAGACCTTCTCCAGATGTGTGGGCTGCCCGGGGCCCTCCGGTGTTACAGGTAATACTAGCTATTTGTGCATCTTTAAGTTCATTTGTTGATTTTCTAATCTTCCATTATATAATTGCCATTTAAACCCAAAAATAAAAATACATGGTAACACTTTATTTGAAGCCCTAATGCATTATAAATGTATTCACAATGTACATTAAAATGCACTATACCTTTTCATTAACAATTGTAACCAAAGGTAAAATGAATTATAATGTTTGCAAATTCTTTATTACATTAACAATTAATAGATAAGAATTATAATGAATTCTAACTGTGGTTAAAATTAATCATGATATGATGCAGTGCATCATAAGGTGCATTACAAGGCATGATTAATGAATTAAAATACTTTTATAATGCATTATATAAAGTGTCACCAAATACATTACTACTTATGTCAGGGCGATCTGAAGGAAGGACCCAAGAGCGATAGCAGGTAAATAATGTCTTTATTACAACCAAGGGTAACGCCGCGAAGGGCAGACAACAGAAAGTCTCTCAATGATAATCTTAAACAAAAGAGGAGAATCCCAGGGCTGGGCGGGGAGGTCCTGGAGAAGTCACCGCTGCAGCGGGAAACAGATAAGGGAAAGCCTCAGCAGCGGCGGTCAGGAAACCAGGCTAGGAACCTGTCTCTTGTCTTCAACAGTAGGATAACTGGGCAGAGTATAACTTTAGGGAACTTTAAGTCAGAGAAGCCAGCAGACCAGAATGCATCAAACAAGACAGGACAGGACAGGACAGGACATGATGATAGGGAGAACCATCAGACACGTACGTACTCATTGATAATAATCTGGCAAAGGAGGAGTGGGAAGGGGAACCAGAAGTAGGAAAGCTAATCAGAAGCAAAGAGGTAGCAGGTGAGAAGGAGATGAGTGCAATAGCGATAATTGACGGGAGATGGCTGGTAGAGAATGAAGAGCGTAATAGTAAAAGGGTGTGTCTGCACAGAGGGTGTGTGTGTGAGTAGGTGTTTGAATGAAAGAAGATAGCGTGTGTGACCATAAGAGGGAGACAGAGAAAGGGGGGAGAATACCAGGAGAATACCAGGATCATGACAACTTAATTCTATTTGATGAATATGGTAGGAGCTATGGTTCTGTGGTCTTGCGAGGCTGTCCTGAGACTGTTAAACCTAGAGATCAGGCTTGGTCATCCAAACCGAGGGAACAGGCTTGGTCCGCTGTCATCTTCCTGTTGGAACTGGAGTCACATTATCAAGATGAGAAGGAAGCAATCAGCGCGCTCATGAACAGGTCATTATTCATTGGTTGATGAATTCTAATAAATGTATGTGATTGCCTAACAGGATCAGTAGTTTGAATACACCAAACAGAATACACCATAGAAGAAGAAGGTTTAATGTTTTTGCCAACTATAGTGCCTCTACTGGCCACCCTGAGAATGCAACACAAACACAATGACATAAGAAATTTGAGCATGCACAACTAGAAATGTTGAGATTCACATACTGCCATAGTTAAGCATGACTATTTAATGTTAATATCAATCTATTGTATTAATGGTAATATCTATGCTAATGGTTGCACAATGTTGTGATGTGATTTGTTGCTCCAGCAGAGTGGAACAGGAAGCTCTGCGTGTAATATATCTCAGTATGTGTGTCGCTGTGCGGAGAGCTGAGAGAGAAGAACAGTCCTACACAGCACTGCTGGTCGCCAGACAGGACTGGGACAGATGGTGAGCGTGTTTAATATGGGATTTAAAACACTGACTGTATGCTGACTCATACACCAATTTTCACTACAAGGTGTGCAAGCTTGAATGAAAACCATCTCTTTGTGTTCTAGGCCTTATATGAGAGGCTCAGTCAGTCAGGAACTCTCTAGAATCTGGCTTCAGGGAAATGTGGATCCCACCGCTAAAAAACAGCAGGGCTGGAAAAAAGGAAATTGCGCACAGCAGGTACTGTGTGCACATACAGTAAACATGTTCCCTTTCGTAGTCACGTCAAGTTACGTCGAATGACGACAAAATGGGGTTTCGCTTAGAAAGCCTATCAACTTCGAGTATTACAAAATGAGCCAATGGCAAAGAAATGCCATGGGTCTGCGGAATTTGCATGGCGCAACTCCGCCCCACCTCGTGGGTATAAAAGGAGGACGCCGGCAACATGCAGATATGTTTTCACTTCGGGGCCAAGAGGTTTCTTCACTCCACAAGCCATCTCTGATCAACTGTCAGTTACGAGACGAGTGACTCTCCAGTGTTGGTGTGACGGCGTTCTCCAGCGAGTGCCCCCTGCCTGCTGATCTGTGCAGTGGTCTGCCAGTGAGTGTGTTTCTCCCTGGGCGCTTCAACATCCGCAGGGTTTTTTCTCTCACAAAAGAGCTTTGCACGCAGCACGTCTTTTTAAAGATGTCTTGCCCGTGCACTTCTGGTTGCGGTAGACTCATTTCTGACTCTGATGGGCACGATCGCTGTTCTACATGTTTGGGCATTGATCACGATAGAGCAGCGCTCGTGGATGACTCATGTTCTCTCTGCGGGAACATGAGCATTGCATCATTACGGTCGTGATCTCGCAAGAGTGAGACTCCCCTCATCCAGACCCTGATCTACTACCTCCACGAGAGGTAGTACTTCGGCTGGTGGCCAGGGTGACCAGAGGGTGACGGCGTGGAACAAGGCGGCAACTATTTGTCCGCGGCCCACACCCCCCTCTTCAGTGACGGTGCCCGTTAGTGTTCAGGGGATTCCCACGGGTCTATCCTCAGATGCCCCGCGTGTTTCCTTTGGCGCTACAGAGGAAGATGCGATGTCTATTGCAGCATCACAGGGCGGGCAAGATTCATCAGGAAGTGAAGACTCGTCAGCGGGTGTGCATATCTTCTACAATCTACAAGTGGAGCCTGTGTCCTCTCGTGTACTCGCTTCAACCAGCCAGTACTAGGACCCGCTCAGGTGTCTTCGCTTGCTCGCCATTCCACTCCACGTACTGGATACGTGCGATATTTCCTCAGCTGAGCTTCTCCGACAAGCCCTGAGTTCCTCCAGCACTGCTGATGCCGACGTCAGTGTCTATTGCCTGCGCGTTGGCTAGTTGCCTCTGTGTGCATGGTCCCCCCTCTGGGCGACCCCCACATGTGTATTTCCGCTGTAAGCCTCTCTAAGCATGTGTCTTTCCCTTGGCAAGCCACCATTCCACCCAGCGGGCTGGACACCCCAGTGTTTTTCCAAATGCATCCCTCGGGTCATATGTGTATTCTTAAGTCCACCCCCTTCGGGCTGGCACTGATTGCATATTTCCACTGAGATATGCTTCCCAGTGTACCTTGGTATTCCTGTTTTAAATAGGAGTCCTTCATCCATGCTAGACTCACGACAGGGATCTCAGACTTACGCAGGGCACTGGTAGACAGCCGAGAAGTTGGCGTGATTAGACTGGTAACCCCATTTCGTTGTCATTCGACGTAACTCGAAGTGACTACGAAAGGGAACCCCTCGGTTACGTATGTAACCCTCGTTCCCTGAGTAGGGAACGGAGACGTTCCCTCTTCCTGCCCCTTCCGCTGTACCGCGGGGACTAACTGAGTTCAGTCTTGGCTCCTCAGTGAAGAAACATATCTGCATGATGCCGGCGTCCTCCTTTTATACCCACGAGGTGGGGCGGAGTTGCACCATGCACCCATGGCATTTCTTTGTCATTGGCTCGTTTTGTAATACTCGAAGTTGATTGGCTCTCTAAGCGATGCCCCATTTCGTCGTCGTTCGACGTAACGTCTCCGTTCCCTACTCAGGGAACGGGGGTTACATACGTAACAGAGATGTTATTTGCTGCCTTCAAATACAAATCCTCCAAATTCCTGTTTACGTTGTGTTATATGTTCAAGTTGGAATAAAATGAACTTGTTTGACAATTTTTCTTGTTTACTTACTGACAGACAGAAAGACTTTTTAAAAATATAAATAAAATGTATTATCTTCATTTGCATTAAATGTGCAGTTGTTATTTAATCACCACCAAAAGTTTGAGGTCAATTTTTGGGGTACAATTTTTTATGTTTTTGAAAAAGTATCATATGCTAAAAATGAAGGCTGCATTTATTTGGTCAAAAATACAGTAAAAACAGTAATATTGTGAATATTATTATTAGAATTTAAAATGATATGTACAAATAAAGCTGAATTTTCAGTCTTCAGTGTCACATGATCTTTCAGAAATCATTTTAATATGCTGATTTGCTGCTCAAGAAACATTTCTTACTATTGTGAATGTGGAAACCAGGAATATTTTTTTGTAGAAACCATTATACATTTTTCTTCAGGATTCTTTCAGAAGAACAGCATTTTTTTAATTGAAATCTTTTGTAACATTATAAATGTTTTTACTGCCACTTTTGATCAATTTAATTCTCTCTTTCCAAAAAAAAAAACAAAAAAAAAAACCCTGACCCCAAACTTTTGAACGATATTTTGTCATTATTGTGCTCCCACAGAGAATGGTGAAAAATTTAGGAAAATAATTTGGTCTCCTCATTTGGTCTCGGCTTTATTAATAGTACTAAATACATACATTCATGTATGATTATCTCACAAATATATTAATTCCAACATGACTTGAAGCCAGCAATATTTCTCTTATATGCTCATGTTATGTTCAGTTTTATTGTAAGTTGTTTTTTTTTCTTACCCATCAGGCTGTGCTGCAGTTTTTGGTTCTGTGTCAGGAGCAGGAAAGGAAACAATTGTTGGAGATCTTGCACAGGGTTTCTTTGAGCGACCTCCAGGGGCTCCGAAACATTCAGGAAAACAACAGTTAATCATCTACATATAAAAACACAAATATCACTATTAAAGGGATGGTTCCCCTTGTGTTGTACTCTTGTGTTGTTCCAAATCCAGATTTGCATTTAATTTTGGGTGGAACTAGCCAAAATGACTAGTAGTTTAGCATTAGAAGCACATCAGCAGTAAAATATGCCTTCTCTGGTTTTCATTAAAAGTGTGTATATTTGTGTCTTTAAGATGTGGTCCATGGAAACGTAGTGGATCAGAGTTGTGTGTTGAGCCTGCAGCAGATTAAAGCTGCTCTACAGGAAGCACATGGTTCTAATACTGGACCCTTCGCCCCAGGGTGTTCTCGGATAGATGTCTCATGGGTGGAGTGTGCCATTCATTTGCTGACTAAGCTGACACAAGCACATGAAGATGAGGCCTGGACTGTTTTGTACTCTCTGCCAGATATTGTGAATCTCACATGCACTCACTCTCATGCTATGTTCTGAATAGCATACTATCATTATTTCTGCAGTATTTAGTATGTATGCTTAGCACAGTCTGTGAAATTTCAGTATGGATGGTATACACCCACTATGTTTGCTAAAATGTGCAATTTTTAACGTATCTATCTTTTTAATAGCTTGTTTGATCCAGTCTCTTTCCTTTCTCAGGACCCTGAGGGTCTTTGGACTTTGCTTCACAAATATGAGAGTGAACTGCATGGACCCAGTTTCCACAACCTGCATGAAGTTTTGCAGTCACGTGTGCCAGCACACGCCAGCAGAGCCACCAACACTGTGAACGCTGAAACAGTAATTACAAATGACTTCCACACTTAGACATCACCAATCACATATCATGATCAAAATGGTTCTTCTAAGAACTGTTGACTGGACGGTTCTTTAGGGGCATTGCTGTGAAACCCCCCCTTTTGAAACCTTTATTTTTATGAACTTTTTTTAATATCCAGAGAACCAGTATACAACTCAAGAACCCTTTACTTTAAAAATTGGTTCTTGATACTTTGAATATTCTTTGCTGAACCTAAAGTATTTGAAGAAACCAGTGAAGAACCTTCACTTGAAGAGATGAACTAGATATTCAATTGAAGGGAATACAAGGTGAGTAACTGTTTCCCGTGTCTCTGTTAGGAGAGAGAGAGGACTGAACAGGAGCATGAAGAGCTGTCAGATGGTGAAAAACAAGAACTCTGCACTGGTAAATGACAAACATTCATATGCCACATCCTTAATATAATGCCTTACAGATGAAGTTTTAAACAGGGATATGAGAAAGTGTTTTAACATAAAAAAAAGTAGTAGCATTAATCATATACATGTATACTAGCGTTCAAGATTTTTTTTATGTTTTTGAAAGAAGTTTCTTATGCTCACTAAGGTTACATTTATTTGATAAAATAATTAATAAAAAGATTATTGTTCTATTGTATATTTAAAATGTAATTTATTCCTGTGATGGCAGAACTGAATTTCAGTCTTCAGTGTCACGTAATCCTTCAGAAATCATTCTAATATGCTGATTTGCTGCTCATGAAAAATGTTTCTTTTTATTATAAATGTTGAAAACAGTGTGCTGCTTAAGATTTTTGTGGAAACCATGTTTTTTTTTTCAGGATTCTATGATGAATAGAAAGTTCAAAAGAGCAGCATTTATTTGAAATATAAATCTTTTGTGACATCATAAATGTTTTTAATGTTATGTTTGATCAATTTAATGCATCCTTGCTGAATAAAAGTATTATTTCCTTTAAAAAAAATCGTACTAACCTCCTTTTGATGGCAGTGTATACATTAAATTTGCATTAACTTGTTGAGATACGGGCAAGGCTTTTATTCTGTATTTCTGTGTTTGAAGGATGTGGCATGGTTTTAGATCCAGAAGATACTCCATATTTAGAGATTGTGTGTGTAAAAGACCCAAGAAATGAAGTGAGCGTGATGGAGACGAGAGACGGAGACAGAAAAAGAGAAGAAGGAGACATTAAGAGCAAAGGAGACCATGAAGAGATTTCAATGGAGAAACAAAACTCTCTGATCACACTGGCCTGGAGCAAACCAACCCACGGAGAGAATCACATTCAGGTATTATGCAAAACACACATGCACTCTTTGTGTTAAATCACCTCAAACTGGTCACTTATACATAGAAAGGTTTGATTTCTACAGGAAGTGACCTTGACTCAACAGAAAGAAGAGGCAGTCTCTATTACAGTGCAGGAGGATGGAGTTAATAACACACATGTCCCTGACACAAATCCACATGATGTGAACATTTACACACACCAGGAGAACATAGGCTCTGTCTCACTGCAGCTAAGTGCACAGTATGAAGAAACGCATTCAGATAGTGTGAAAGGAGAGACACAGACACTGATCCAACAAGACCATCCAGGCTTCATCACAGTAAGAGTATAACTTCAAATTACTCTTGACCCATAACATGTTCCTCTGCGTCAATAGCTGTATTCATTTTTTGTATATATAATACATAAAATTAGGAATAGATCTGGGTTCTCAGCCTTTTTTGTTTGTTTGTTTGTTTGTTTGATGAAAACCTGTGATATAAAATATCTACTTAAGTGCCCTAGATTGTAATAATGCACATCATTTTTTAAATATATGAATATCACATCTTAAGATTTTTGCAGGTTACTTCTTTGTGAAATATTTATATTAGTATTTTATTATTAAAATGTAATGAAACATTTTTTAAGTATTTATTTTATCTATCTGGTAAGTTAAGTTTACTTTAGTGGTAACACTTTACAATAAGGTTCATTAGTTAACATCAGTTAACTACCTTAGTTAACGTGATCGAAGAGTGAACTACTTCTACAGCATTTATTAATCTTAGTTAATATTAATTTCAACATTTACTAATACATTATTAAAATCAAAGGTATTTATTAACGTTAGTTAATGCACTGTGAACTAACATGAACAAACAATGAACAGCTGTATTTTTATTAACTAACATTAATAAATATTAATAAATACTGCATCAAATGTTTTGCTCATTGTTAGTTCATGTTAGTTAACACATTAACTAATGATAACTAATGAACCTTATTGTAAAGTGTTACCAGTTTAGTTTTCTCACAATCTCAGAAACCCCCCGAAAGTCTCCCTATGGGTTTTTTAAAACTTTAAATTAAATTATAAGTTAATGCATGTTGACAATAATAATACTAATAACAATAATAATTTTACATTTTATAGTGCCTTTCTCAAACCCAAGAATTAAAGCTGGAACTGAAACAAACAAAATAAATAAATAGGTTACAGTCAATATCCAGTGTTTTTCTCAGAATGTTTTTCTTTCACTTTGTCTTTGAAATCTGAAATCACAAGGAATCTTTATTTCACAATAATTATACAACAAATATCATATTTATTTTCCAGGCTGGGCAGCAACAGGAGGACATAAGAGATGGAGAGTTCACACGGCAACCTCTCGGGGAAACCCATCAGCCCGACTCAACACCTACACAGCGGCTACAAAACACAGACACGCCACCAGCAAGTGTCCATTTCCCAGACGCTGAACCCACGCAAACATTGGAGACCCACGAGATCTCACTTCAGGAGCAGAGCAACCAGGAGGTCTGTGAGAGAGCGGGTGAGGAGCAGCAGTTACAGAGGGAGGCCACCATGCGCTGCCTTGTTGACATCCAGAGGAGAGCAGAGCGACGCTGGCAACGGGACAGAGACAGACAACTACTCAGGGTGAGCAAACTCATTTCTGCCACACACACACACGCAAAAATCATGCTTCAGTAAATTATAATTGACATAAAAAGTTTACATGAGATACTGATCACAAATATGAGATAAAAAAGTAACAATTATTTTGACATAGCATAGTTATGAGATACTAAGTCACAATATGAGATCAAGTCAAAATTATGACGTCATTATGAGATTAAAAAAATTAAATTGACAAAAAGTTGAAATGATGAAAAGAAATGTCTTTTATGTCATAAAAGTTTTTGTCATAATTATGACTTTTTATTAGATTTTGACTTATGTCATAATTAGTACTTTTATCTTATATTGTTGACTGGTCATAATGAATATGTCATTTTTTTTAACTTTTTATCTTGTAATTATGATTAAGTTTCTCATAATTTAGGCTTTCCCCCTGTTTTACAGACAAATCTTAAACCTAGTGCCTAAAATGCATGTTTGAGTTGTTTTAACTGAAAGGAATGTCTTAAAATGTCAGTGTCATTGTTTTGTCTCAAGATGCACACCAGTAATGTTTATTTTTAAAGGCAAGTTTATAAAAGTTAATTGAACTAAGGCCTAATCCTGGCTTAATCTAAGCCCTGTCTGTCTGTGAAACAAGGCCTTTATGTCATATTTAGGATTGTGACAGAAATCGGCTTCAAAAGGGGCGATTCTAGGATTTCAATATTGGGGGCTCAGCCCCTAACGAGGGTATGATTTAAACATTTATTTTTCCATAATTTAATATATTGTTTGTATACTAGGGTATGAACAATAAAGTAACTTTCTACACTACCTATCAAAACAATCCCTAAATATATAATTCATTTCTAATCATTTTAAATAACCAGCTAAAATTCATTAAGAATATTGATTGGCAATATGTGGCTTATTTTCAATGTCTCATTTGCCATTTCCAATCCCTTTTATAGTTATTTTCGTGTGTTTTGAATTTAAAATGAATATTATAACAAGTATTAAGTATAGCAAGAGTAATTCACAAAGTCTCATGCCATTTAAATGAAAGGAATTTTATCAAATAAATTAATAAATAAACCCAGGTTTTACAGTGAATGGGAAGCCGTCTTGAATTGCTCCCGCACAAATTTCGCAAATTTTGCTTGGTGGACTAAAGCCCTACTAAAATGGGCTAGTGATGCCCCTGGGCTTTACTATGTTTTATTTGTGGAACATTTAGTTCGAATTCATAACCCATTTTACTTTCATAATATGACGTTTTTGGGTGAAACACAAATATTCACTGACAAATGCGCACAGTAAGACCAGGAATGGGAATTAAAAATGTAAACTGGGTCACTTTTGATTTCAAGTTGACAATAAAGAGGGGAAAAAGTGTATAGTTTATTATTGAATCGCGAGTATATTGTTTTGATCTGCTGAGGTTCAAGAGCGACTGGCCATCGTGCAGAGTCGGAAGGCAGATGAAGATCTGTTGGGCCTGACGCAGGAAGACACACTCAGGCATCTGACTGACACACTACGACAGGTACAGACACATCATGTGCATTCTTTGACACACCACTGTGTGGACATGACGTAAATGTTGATTGAATGTTCTAGGAGGATGAGCTACAGCAGAAAACTTTAGTAAGAGAGAAACTCCAGCAGATGAGGAGAGAGCGCTCATGTATTCTCCAGACCAGACGAGAGAGGTAACGTATGCACACATATGCTAGGCTAGCTCGTTCTGACAGTGATCACCAGGTATTTCACGTCATTTAAAGACTTCAATTCAAATTCTAAGTCTTATGGACCACAATATGGAAGCCCATTTTCAACACATAAAAATGCTTTGGTAAATCATAATTATAACATTAAAATAGTTACATTGTACTTACTCAAATAAGTACTGAGTAATATTAATTAACTATGTGTACTTACTACAGACTTATGGTAAGGGTTTGTTTTAGGGTTGTTTACTTGTAATTATGCATAATTTACTGTTATTACTAGAGTAAGTACATGTAACTACTGCGTGTCACCTTAAAATAGTGTTACAAAAATTATAATATAAAAAGTCCAAATTATGACATACCAAGTCATATTAGTGATATGAAATGTCAAAATTAGGACACAGAAAGTCATCAAGTCCAAAATGACGATATGTATTAAAAGTTGAAAGTGATACTTTCAATGACTTTTGAAGTGATGAGATAAAAAGCCATATTTATATGGAAGCTTGTTTCTGCCACGGAATTAAAAAAAAATACATAAGGTAACTGTGGCTATTTTTCGTGCAATTCTGATTTTTTCTCTCCTCACAATTGTGATTATAAACTTAGTCAGAATGGCGATATAAACTCGCAATTACCTTTTTAATTTTTTATATTCTGTGCGGCTTCCACATAAAACAGCCTATGGTGATTCAAAAAGAGCAGCATCAGAAATATGCTAGTTTTTTCCATTTGTGGAGAAAGAAAATCATGAAGTTCTCTCTAGCAGAAAATGAAAGTTGTACTAATGTATTTGTTTTGGTTTTATAGAAATACAGCTGGATTTAAAGAGCTTCTTGCGCCCACAGCTCAACGTATGACCGAAACCGAAGAAGGACACTAGTGCATACTCAAACCCATTTCCACAAACACACAGTAAAACATTCATCAACTTTATTGATGTAGGGGCACAAAAGTAACAGTTTGAACGATAGCAACTTTTGTTCAAGGTTCAAACACTTTCCTAATTGCCAATGATAAATGCCACCCCCTATAAGTTTATATTAGTGCTTACAATGCATGCACACACATTGGCTGCTGATCTTTTAAGAAGACTGTTGTGTTTCTTTGGCAAATAATAAATTGCATGACTCGTATAACTTTATCATAGACAGTGAGCACATTAAAACACTTGGGTTTGGTTTGCTTTGTATTCATCTCAGTGTGACGCCCACATGCATATTATCCTGTCCTGCCATTGAATAGAAACCAGCACTTCCTCTGACTTATTAGTACAAGATGACTGACAATGCCTGAATACCTGGCAAGTATATAATGAAACACGTTTTAACATTTTATTGAACTCCAGAAAACTGCACAATGCCTGTCTTTTAAAACAAACTTGTGTGTGCCTGCGTGCGTGTGGTGTGTGTGTGTTAATTATAACTTAAACAACACAGTCTGCCTCCCTGCAGACGTTGCGTTTTATATATTCAGAGAGCATATATACTGTGAATGTCTACAATGGAAATGAAAGTAGTGAATAAATTATTTTGCTTTGCCTCTAGTTATGCTTGTCTTTTCTTTTAAAACGGTCCATGAATGAGTTTACTTGTAGGTTTGCATGGGAGATTGCAGTAAATAAATGCAAGTGTAAGTGCATGTCTATATGTACTGCAAGTGTGTGTGTTCAGTTCACTATATGATTAAACGTGGAGGGTGAGGATGGAATCTGTCCGACAAAAGGGAATCTAAACACTTCCCCAAACAAAACTTGCAAAGAATTATGGGACTACTGGTGGGCGCACTGCACCCCCGGACCATGCGGACCCCCTTCCTCGTCAGAGCTGTCGTTGTAAGCTTCACGGCGGTGACTGCCTGCTGATCCCTGACTGAGGTCAAAATCCTGCAGATCCACTTCCTCCGCATCCGCTGAGATGACAGGAACCTCTGTACGTGACGGCAACAGATCTTCCAACTCCTGTATGGACAGACACAGACATGAAATAAGGTACATCAGTGAGTGGAACTGACAAGATGAAGCTATTTGTCTTCAGTCAAAGTCTGCAAGAGCTAGTTAACTACTTTAGAACACATTTCAAAAGCCCACTGAAGTGCTTTTGAACGCGCAGGTTTGTATGATGCGTTGATGTGATTTCCACTGAAACAGGAAGCTAAGGCGGGACATATTGAATGGCTCCTCCCCCTTTTCAAATAGCCAATAGCGTTTAGTTTACCTCATAGACTGAGCGTTTGAGCAACCCGAACACACATCTCCAACCCATATTGCTCCGTGATGTGTCAATAATCGCTTTGGCCAGGTGGTATTTATAGCATAGGAGGCGGGACACTAGATTCTAGAGAGCATTTGATTGGACAGAAGATTTGATGAGAAGCTGAAATCCACGGTGATGTCATAAAAATCCGCGATCCATTTAGCGGAAGTGAGAGACTAAGTTTTGAATCTCCTAAATGTGAATTTTGTCATCATTTTGGAACACACCAGCTTATTCATAACCTTAAGGCTAGCATATTAATAAAAGCTAAAAAATAACTTACATTTTGATTTCAGGGGGCTTTTAAGGCATCATAGGCACGCTTCAGATGCAAAGACTGTTCTAAAAGGAATTTTAAGATAAAAACTAACAATTTTACCTAATATGTGTGTACTTTTGAAAACCAGTGTTATTTAAAGTATACTATTATAGTATTTAATTAATATTTTGATTTATTTTATTACTTATTTATTATTTATTTCAGTGTAACTGTGTCATTTCATTTTTTTTTAATAGTTTTAGTCAACAACATCAACACAGCTGGAAACTCACCGTTAGTTTCTCTGTGCTGATCCAGCCGTTCTCAGGAAATTGCACGTCAAACTTGATGAACAGATCTCCTTTCTCAAACGGGTTTCTGTACTGAGGCATTCCTTCCCCCCGGACGACCCTTGTAGAACCTGACAAAGGACAATTCCTAGAAAATATTCTAGAAAAACATGAACAAAACATTGACCCCCCCAAAAAAACCTGTGCTCACCAGGCTCTATGACTTTGCCGGGGGGATATTTGATGACGAGATGCCGTCCATCTAGGTGCGTGAGCATGAACTGAAATCCACAAAGCGCCTCCACCAGGCCAATCTTGTGGCATATGTGCAGATCGTTTCCATCACGACGGAACACCTGAATACACAGACATGAAGGTTTTGTTCTTTAAAAGTAGTGGCAAATGCAATTACTTACTTTTTAATGTTATATTTCCATAATGCAAATATTCTCATTCTGAAAACAGCAGATCCTAATAGCCAGAA
Organism: Meda fulgida; assembly: GCA_030578275.1. Taxonomy (NCBI): domain Eukaryota; kingdom Metazoa; phylum Chordata; class Actinopteri; order Cypriniformes; family Leuciscidae; genus Meda; species Meda fulgida. Next base: position 23,755,142 of record CM060633.1, on the reverse strand, counting down.
AGTGATTAAATATTGCTTACTGAATTTCTTCAGTATACTTAGGCATATATATAAATTAAACAATGTGCACAATCATTTATCAAAACAATATTCAGGCTTCAACATCAAATTTAGGTTGAAATTAATCCTAGCCAAAATTTGAAATCATGTATGCAGCACAAGTAATGTTGTTTTTTATGAGCAGTCAATTTATCAGGGTACTGAAATAAAGAATAAATCTAAATATTTGAATTTTATAAATTTTATTTAGTAATTCTCAGCCTGTTGTTTGGTAACTGTATTTAAACTGTACTGCTGCTTTCAAACTTAATTTATGACTTTTATTGTAACCTATACATTATATATAACCTACGGAATACATTCGTAGACTTCAGTGCGCACATTATCTAAGGGAGAGCATTGAAAAAGTTGTGTAATTACTGTAACCACTAACCAATGATCAAAATAGTTTTGTCTCTGACATTATATCATTTATTTTATTATTATTATTCTTTATTTATGTGTATCTGTTTTTGTGTATATCCGTTTTATATTTGTTTTCAGTTATGTCCTCCACAGTAAATTAACTAAATGAAAATTTGTCAGTGTTAGTGCTGGTAACTTAGTTCGTAAGATACAATACAATAAAGTATTGGTCAAAAAAAAAAATGTTATTTAGAGTTCAACTATTATCTCTTTTTTGCTCTTTGTGTGTGTTTTACCTCATGATCTTTCTCCTGCATCACCAGTATAATGTCTCCAGGCTCTGTGTTGGGCGACTGGTCCGCCTCTCCGGTGAATGTGATCTTCTGTCCATGTTTCATTCCTTTATCCACGTGCACCTCCAAGACCTTCACCTCTTTACTCACCTTACGGCCGTCACACTCTTTACAGCGGTCTTTCTCGTGGATCACCTCCCCTACAAACACAACCAAGCATTAAAATGTGGAATTTAGACCATCACAAATCATGTTCACTGAATAAAAACAATGAAAAGTAGCACTGAATTCTCACCCTCTCCATTGCAGTCGGTGCACACTGACTGCATCTGCTGTACCATGCCAGGAGCCAACTGTCTGATCATGATCCGCATGCCACGGCCCCTACACGTGACGCACTTCTGCACAGCCCCTGTTTTACCCCCTTGACTGAGGAAGAAGAAGAGTTAAGGGGGGAAAGGGGTATTTTGTAGGGATGCACGATATATCAGCCACCATATCGGTCGATATGTGTTCATTTTTAATGTTATCGTTATGGGCCCGATAAGAAAAAAGTCTGTCATATAGGCTACATAATATTATAATGAGAACATCATTATAAGCTTTCTTTAGAGTGCTATGTTATGATCACAATAAAATCACAATTGTGTTATGCATCACAATATTCCTAATTTAATTAAATCCCGCCCAAGGCATACGCAAAATAAAGGGGTGAGGCCTGGCTGAGTTCTGTTATAGTGTGTTGAAACACAGTTATAGGGCGTGACATTTCAGAAACATGCTCGAAGTGTCTGACCAATCACAACACAGTGATCCAGCCAACCAATCAGAACACATTGCGCCTTTTGAAAGGAGGGGCTTCATAGAGACATTAACTAAGCATTAGAGGTGTAAGAATATATCGTGTCACAATATATCGCAATACAAAAATGTAACAATATGTATTGTGGATAGAGACAATATGTATCGTGGATAGTTCACCCAAAATAAAAATTACTGTTAGAAAAAAAAAATGTGTCAGTACTACATTAAACTACTATATACAGTCGTGCTCAGAATTAATGGTACCCCTGGTAAATATGATGAAAAATGGCTGTAAAAAATAATTCTGCATCGTTTATCCTTTTGATATTTCATTCAAAAAATTGGCAAAAATCGAACCTTTCATTGAAGTAAAATAATTGACAGTGGAGGGGAAATCACATTATGAAATAAATGTTTTTCTCCAAAACAAGTTGGCCACAATTATTGGTACCCCTAGAATTGTTTACGAGTAAAATATCTCTTAAGTATATTCCCATTCATATTTACCTTTTTTTTGCACACCAGGGTGACTAGGAACATGAAATTGTCCAGCCATGACTTCTTGTTTTACAAGAGTTTAAATATGGGGAAACACAAAGGCCAAATTCCCTTAATCATCCATTACAATGAGTAAAACCAAAGAATATAGTTCTGATGTGCATCAAAAGATTGTTGAGCATCACAAAATAGAAAGTGGCTGTAAGAAAATAGCTAAAGCATTGAAAATCCCCATTTTGACCATCAGGGCAATAATTAAGCACTTCCAATCAACTAAAGAGGTTACAAATCTGCCAGGAAGTGGACGTGTGTCTATATTGTCTTAATGCATGGTGAGGATGAAAGTTTGAGTGGCCAAAGACTCTCCAAAGATCACAGATGGAGAATTGCAGAGATTAGTTGAGTCTTGGGTTCAGAGAGCCTATTAAAAAAAATTGAACAACCCCTACATCACCACATGTTGTTTGGGAGGTTTTCAAGAAAAATCCTCCTTGCTCATCCAAAAACAAACCCCAGCAAATTCAGTTGTCAGACATGACTGGACCTTCAAACAGCACAGGGTTCTGTGGTCAGATGAAACTAAAAAATAGCTTTTTGGCAGCAAACATGCAAGATGGGTTTGGTGCACACAAGGATAAAAAGTACCCCATGTGTACAATTTAATATACCATCTTTAATGTTGTGGTCATATTTTTCTGCTGGAGGTCCTGGACTTCTTGTTCAGATACAGGCATGGCATCGTGGATTCTATCAAATACCAACAGATAAAAAATCTAAACCTGACAGCCTCTGCTAGAAATCTTATAATGGGCCGTGGTTGGATCTTCCATCAGGACAACGATCCAAAACAAACATCAAAATCAACACAAAAATGTGTTAAGTAGCACAAAATGAAGCTTCTGCCATGACCGTCCCAGACCTGATGAGTGGAGTGAACTGAAGAGAAGAAGCACCAACATGGATCTGGGAATCTGAAGGATCTGGAGAGATTCTGTAAGACGGAATGGTCTCTGATCTCTTGTCTGTGTTCTCCAAACTCATCAGGCATTATAGGATAAAACTCAGGGCTGTTATCTTGGCAAAAGGAGATTGCAAAAAGTATTTAATAAAAGGGTACCAATAATTGTGGCCAACGTGTTTTGGAGATAAACATTTATTTCATAATGTGATTTCCCCCCCACTTTCTATTCTTTTACTTCAATGAAAGTTTAGATTTTTGCCAATATTTTGAATGAAAGATCAAAAGGATAAATGATGCAGATTTATTTTTTCCAGCCATTTTTTATCATATTTACCAGGGGTACCATTAATTCTGAGCACGACTGTATATAAGGTTGAATATAATGTATAATAATGCAATGAGGGAATATTTGTGGGTCCTGATAATGGCAAGTGTCTTATGCTACCAGTAAAAAGCAGCCTACATTATTTTAAATATATCTAGTCAGTGACAAGAGTGCAAGCATATTCATCTAAAATAATTCTGTATTTTCAGCTTCAGAATCATGAATATTTTTATTCTGATGTCTCTATTGTCCTGTGCATTGGGTTATCAGCACCAAGTCCAAGCCTATTAATTTACACCTACAAAGTAATATCAAATTTAGCATTCATCAACTCTACATTTTTTGTCATATTATCTAGAAGTATCGCAATAATATCGTATCGTGAGTTCAGTATTGTGATATGTATCGAATTGTGACATGAGGGTATTGTAACTAAGCATGGGTGTGTTTCCTGTAGAATGACTTAACTCACTGCTTAACTACCATAGTATGTTGCATCGTTGAAGAAATCAACCAGCTAGTCACAACTGTTTCCCGAAACCGCACTGTCGTTCAACCACATTGGTTAATGATGTCATGCAGGTAGTGGAGTAAAAACTTCTTTTAATGAATCGAATTAATGCTAGATTTTTTACTATAAATTACACACATGGCATCTGAGGACCAATTCCCATTTTTCTGTTATTTTGCTTTATTTTCAGATTCAATCTTGGCTCGTTCTTACGTACTAGAGCACATACGCACTCTTCAAAAAACGCTTTAAATCTCTTGACAAACTAAAAGACGTACATGACATTTGTATGTATTCAAAATAAAAGATATGATTGTACTGAATGTCTGCTTGCTTTTTTTGCTCAAGATAAGAACTTATTCACATGTCATACAAACTAGAAACTATGCTGTCATTCTAACCACACATCTTTGCGATGCTGTTTGCGAATGTTCATTGGACCTATTTTTTTGGGAAACACTGACTCGTTGAACTATGCTAATTACTACGGAACTTGTGGCCATAGTTGTCTAACGATGCTTTCGGGAAACGCACCCCAGAAAGTTACTGACAGACTCAGAAGAGAGGTGCACCGGCTATACTTTAAATGTAAAGTATGTGAAAAATTATTTGTTTTTTAACATTCAAGCATGAAAACCTATTCTAGTAGACACCAAAAACAAATACATATAGGTCCTCTTTAATTTTTATAATCCTTAAAGATGTTGCATAAAATCCATCTTAAAACACTCACCCACTGCAGGCACTGCAGAGTACGTTCTTGCTTAGCTGTAGTTTGGTTGTTTTTCCATTGTACAGATCTTCCAAAGACACTCTATTAGGTATTTAAAAAAAAAAAAGTTTCAAAATTTAAAGAACTTTTCTTTTATGCATTTTAAATTATAACTCACCACTTAACTTTTCTTTGGAATAATGTGCACAGATAAATCATGCACAATAATATTTTAAAAAATCAATTTTGATTTCATGCCGACTTAAAAATAGGTCATGCATAGAATAATTTGCCATCTTTAACTACTTTATTTTTCGACTTTTCAGGTTCTCCAGAAAAAAAAGCAGAGGTTTTGTTTTCATATTCACTCACTTCAGTTGATGTATCATGTCCTCTCCTCTCCGTCGGCCACCATTCCGGTTCCTGGTGCTCTGGCCGCCCATAAAGCCGAACAGACCTCCACCAAAGATGTGAGAGAAGATGTCCTCCATTCCGGCTCCACCACCGCCACCCTCACGCAAACCCTGTTCTCCATACCGGTCATACAAGTCCTTCTTCTCCGGGTTAGTAAGTACATCATATGCAAAACTGATCTCCTTAAACTAACACAAAAATATTGAATGAACAAAAAGGTCAAATTATAATTATTTCGTTAATGGCTTTCAGAACTTCCATAGAATGAGAACTCACCTTGTCGCCTGCATTGGGGTTTTTATCAGGGTGGTACTCTTTTGCTAGTTTCCGGTATGCCTGAAAATAGAAATCACAAAATCTCACTAATTAGTGTTGATGTATAATTCCCAAAATCAGAGTTGTTTGAAACGTATATGTTAAGTCTGATACATTAACATTTCTCATAGATTTACATTGAAAGAGGGACCAGAGCCATAGAAACTAGAATATCAAAGAAATTTAAAGTTAACTTAAATCAAAAAGTTTAAGTTTATCAAGTAACCACCTAGCAACCAGCCAGTTCACCTTAGCCACAACATAAAGAAATGGCAAACACCCTAGCACGTTGGAACAAATGTTTAAATGTATTATTATTTTCTAATTATTTAAAAAAAGATACAATTATAAATAATAATAAACAATTATTTACATAATTAAATAATTAAATGAAAATGTACAAACACATTTAAACATTTTAAGTAGTCCTACAGTTAAACAAAAACATTTTTAGAAATTCAAAAAGATTCAAAAAAGATTCCATGTAGTCTCTCAATTAATCTGTGGCCACAAAACAACATGTAAATAGTTTAAAATAATCACAGTTTAAACTATTTTCTAACCAGTGTTACTATGTACTATATCATGTCATACTGCATAATATATTTCATCAACATCCTTTACAATTGGCTATCGATCTGTTATTATTTAAGGAATAGTTCACCCAAAAATAATAATTCTGTCATTAATTAGGCTACTCACCCTCATGTTATTCCAAACCCGTAAGACATTCGTTCATATTCGGAACACAAATGAAGATCTTTTTGATGAAATCTGAGAGCTTTCTGTCCCTCCATTGACAGTTACGCAACTACCACTTCAATGCTTCAAAAAGTTCATAAAGAGATCGTAAAAGTAATCCATATGATTTGAGCGGTTCAGTCCATTTTCTGAAGAGACATGATCGCTTTATATGATGAACAGATTCAACTTATTCATTCATCAACTCGCACAACAGTTGTAAACCCAAGCATGTTCGCTTGACGTGCGAGAACCAATGAGGTTCATTCTCGTGTGTTTGAGCTTTCGCAAGAGGTTTGTTCTCGCGCGTCAAGCAGGTTCAGTTGAGCTTGTTTATGTTCGCTGATCATGTTTATGTGAATAAAAGACTAAATTAAATCGGTTCATTAGTCTCTTCAGAAAATGTTAATCCACTCGATTCGTTTTACGATCTCTTTATAAACTTGGTAGTTGCATAGACTGTCAATGTAGGGACAGAAAGCTCTCAGATTTCATCAAAAAGATCTTCATTTGTGTTCCAAATATGAACGAAAGTTTGGAACAACTTGATGGCAATTAATGAGAGAATTTGGTTGAACATCTAGGCTAACCCTTTAAAATGATGATAATTTGTCATTGAAAACCCATGAAAATTTGAGTACGGAGGTGAAGACCCCAAATTTCTCCACAATTGACAGTTCAAAACAAGCTGATTTCAAAACCTTGAATGAACAGGACTATTTTATAAGCACATTCCATGGATTGTGCATTTTCTTGGACCTAGTGACTTTGAATTCGCATTTCTAGTTATTTCATGTATCTACTGTGTCATAAATCCACATATCTGGCCTTATTTTTGGTCTTGCTGTGCTATCTAAAATCCTTTGTGGACACAATCAAACAACAACAAAAAGCCAGCATAACACGCAGGCAACTTGGGGATCAAGGCCAGAGCCCGTTCACCTTCTAACAAAGGACTGAAAACAAACATGACGATTCACATTTTAAAAATACCTAAAACAAGGCATTCACGTTGCATTAACCATCTCGAACTCATTGCATATCAGATACCAGCTCAGGTTCGACACAGCAGCTGGTAAGCTAAGCATCTCCTTCCACTGTAAAGCATTTGAATTGTGAGAAGCACCTTCATCTGTCTGCAGCACCTGGCTGATGCTCACAGCGTAAGGACACTTACAGCAATACACATAGTAAACAAACTACATATTTGAACGTATATATTTCAAACCCTTCCCCATATTATTTTCAGATCCAAAGAAAGGCCACACTGGAGGATCTCAACAACCTGCAAAACACACCAGTGGCTGCTTCCCCAACATGCAGCATCTCACGTCACGCGCATCTTTGGTTTTGTTATTGTACGATGCGCGGGGCGGAAAGGACTGTCTCTACCTTTTTAAGCTCGTTTTCGGTGGCTGACGGAGATACTCCGAGGATGTCGTAGAGTTTAGTGTCTACGACGTTCGCCATGTCTACAGACCAGAGCAGTAGCTGCGCGAGGAGGAGCGGAGAGAGAGAAAAGCCGGCTGCGTGACGTCAGGTGCGCGCCGCCGCGTCAGTGATTCCAGCTCGTGCATGAGCACAGTGCGCGCGCTCGCTTGCTCTCCTGCGCCACAGTGTGATTGATAAACAATCTATGTTTATTCTACTATGATCTATTCTATATTGGATTTATTTGTGTTATTTGCTTTTATCGTGTCAGATTATGCCTCTATCTAAACCTCAAATAAAGTTTTGATTAAACATCTGTAGGCTACTGCATGCTCAGCATCATTTTTTAAATGTCTATTTTGTCTTTAGAATATCACAAATTCAATAATTAATTACTACTAAAAAAAACTATTTTGTGCTAATATTTTAATATACTGGCCATGTACAAAGTATTCAGGTATTCACTTTTTTCTTTCCTTTATTTTTTTTATTTTTTTATTTTTTTTACAAAAAGTAAAATAAATAAAAATAAAACATTTAAATTGTGTTTGTTGGTATCCAAGAAGAGTAAAAGTCTAAAACACTTTTATAAAGTTACAATTACTGCGTCATATACTAATGTATAATAAAAAATAATGTATTATATTCAGTTAATGTATTATATTCAGTTAATGTATTATATTCCTAAAACCTGGTGGGGAAAAAAAACTATTTTATATTGGATTTTTGACCTACGTTTATATTTATACGATATACAACTATTGTCATAATTAATGAATAATATAGTTCCTCTATTTACTAATAAGAGCAATTTCACTCTTCCTATAAAACTAAATCGAACCGATGGCCCTAGCCCAAGCGCGTTCACACACACACAGCGTGCGCGTCCGCGTCTCCTTGTCGGCCATTTTGACTTCAGAAATAATGTCCAAATCTTTTTCTGCTAACAGTTTAAAGCTCTGAAGGGGCCAGTTCTGAAGCAGGGCTGCTGAAGGTGGTCGGACGTTGGGGGATTTATGGATCCAGGAGGATGCATCGTAAACAAAACATCACATCTCCCCTCGCCCTTTGACAGGACACCGTACAGGACAAGTCTGACCACAGATTGCTGTTTGTTTGTTTGACATCTCAAAGTGACATCTCAAAGTGTTTCTTGTAAGTTCACAGCAGTTTATTTGTTCACATTAATGCTGTTTTTACTATGTCTGTGCGTTTATATACTAATCGATCGTCTCTGATGAAGAGTGCAGATGCGTTTATGACCTGCAAATGGACTCACGTGACATATGAGCAATTATTCAAAATATACCATGATGACTATGTTAAAACAGTAATGCCTTTCACCTTGAAGTGTATGCTCATATTACAGACATCATATTCTGAGATCAAATACAATAGCTGTACGTAGTAACTGTCTCAACATGCTTGGGCTCCTGGGGATGTTTACCTTTGTTTATGCAAATGAGTTTAATACTATTTAAAGGCTTTTGACAGTGGAGGCATTTATAATGCTTTGCAACATCCAGTAAACGGGCATGCAAATTCTAAGCGTTTTGATTGGTGTTTCGAGTCTCGACTCAGCTTTCTGATTGGTGGATTGCGATCAGTGACATTGAGCGAGATCTGTGTGTGTCTCTGACATTGATCTTGAACGAGGGATTTGATTTCGCCTCCTAAGATAAATACGTATTTTAGTGAAAAATAACATTGTCGTCGCAGTCATCTGATTTTCATTGAATGCCCGTAGCCCTGTCACACGCGTGGGCGTGAAGTGTGTGGACTGTATGATTTGATGATCACACACATGATGATCTCTGTGCTGTAGCATTCTTTGCTTTTACCAAACACATGATTTCAATTAGTATTTGCTGATTGATGTTCATAATGTTAAAACATTGCTTTACACAAAAAAACATTTTTACACAGTAGATAAATGTATAGATTTAGACAGCAACATTTAAATTAAAAATGTTATTTATGTATACATTTGAACTGCAATTGAAATGTTTTGTTTGTCTGTCTATAGAGGGGTTCCCTTTCAAGGCGGTCACTTCGACATTTACGTCGATGACGTAGTATGGGAACTCCTCCCCTTCCCTCCCCTCCCCTGGCCAATTGATGCAAAATATGCAAATACTGACAAGCGCTGGCAGTATAAATTGCATACGCTTCGTCAATTGCACCTGAATCCTTTTCTTCACGCTCAAATCGACGTGTGCTATTCGAATTGGAAAATATCTACTTACTCGCCATCGTTGAAGGTGCATCTAAAGATACCTCACTGTCTTTGACCCCCCCCCCCCCCCCCCCCCCCCCCCCCCCCCCCCCCCGCGACGTTGCGGATTTCATCTCCTTTGGAGCTAGCAAGGAAGAGGACGCCATGTCCCTCTCAGCGTCGGAGAAGGACTGGGGATCCGAGCAGGCCGCACCTCCCAAGCTCCAGGAGGAGCTCTCTAGGGTCCTTACTAAGGCCGTCGCCGAGTTGGACCTTTCATGGAACGAGCCGGATGAGCCAGCTAAGAGCAACCTGGACACATGGTTCCTTCAGTCGAGCCGCCGTCAGGCCGCGTCGAAGAGGGGAACCCTGTTTTTCCCGGACGTCCACGAACACGTGGTTAGGTCGCTCTGCCACTCAGTCCTTGTTCGCGCACGTCGACGAGGCTGTAGCCCACGGTTATGTGCGCATGCCCCCCGTTGAGGAGACCGTCGCCACTCACCTGTGCCCATCGACGTCTGCCACTCAGTCCTTGTTCGCGCACGTCGACGAAGGCTGTAGCCCACGGTTATGTGCGCATGCCCCCCGTTGAGGAGACCGTCGCCACTCACCTGTGCCCATCGACGTCTGCACTGGGTGCGGGCCGCAGCTTGCCATCCAAGCCCTGCAGGTTCACGGCCCACCAAGCCGATAAGGCGTACGGAGCGGCAGGAGAGGCAGTATCAGCTCTCCACGCCATGGCTATCTTGCAGGTATTCCAGGCGAAGCTGCTTAAGTCCCTGGATGGCGTCGCCTCTGTTGACGCTGACGTCATCCGGGATCTCTGCTCGGCTACGGACCTGGCGCTGATGGCCACCAAACGCTCAGCGCAAGCCATCGGCCGCTCCATGGGTTTTCTGATCGTCCTCCACAGACACCTGTGGCTGAAACTGTCAGATGTGAAAGATTCCGACTGGAAAGCGTTGCTTAATGCTCCCATCACTCCAGCCGGTCTCTACGGGAATGCGGTGGAGGCTGTCACGGAGCGTTTCTCGGAAACCCAGAAACGTGCCAAAGCTATGAGCCACGTGATCCCGCGTCGAGCGCCCCCAGCTCAGCAGCGTTCGCGCTCGTCATCAGCTTCTCGCCAGCCCCAGAGCTCTGCTAGACAATCAGTGGCGCCTCGCACCGAGCCGGATGCTCGCGCTTCCCGGGGCTGGCAGGGGCCGGGACCCGGGAGAAAGCCGTCTTCCTGACGGAGTGGCCAAGAGGAAGAGAGAGCGCGAAGGAGGACCGGCCTCCAAGCGCCGTGTTCTTATGCATTGTGTCCCTCATGTTCAGTTGAGCGACGATCGCATATGTGTGAATGTTGTTTGTTCTTCAATAAAAGCATGTATCCCTTCACAAAAAGAGCTTTTTCTTCCTCTTGCACCTCACATTGTGTCACCCGCCCTCTCACGAGACAGTGCAGGGTCACACTCGATGACTATAATGGCATCTCATGGGCACGAGATCGCCAGCACCACACTCAGCCCACCGCGAGCCGCACTCCCGCCAGAGTTATCAGCCTCGTGGTAGTGCGGCTCCAGTCTAAACTCACTGGTGGCGGCTATGACCGCAGTTCGAGCACGCACTCTGAGTCATTTTCTGGGGTGCGTGGGAATCAATCCCGGGCATTTCACCATGGGTGTTGGGCTTAGTTCGACACGGGTATTCGCTTCAGTTCAGACGCAGACCACCCCGCTTCAACGGCGTGATCCCGTCATTAACTTTGCCCCAAATCATTCCCGTTCTGAGACAGGAAGTTCTCAGTCTGCTCGAGAAAGGAGCGATGGAACCGGTTCCCCCGAACGAGAGGGAGAGTGGTTTCTACAGCCGCTACTTCGTGGTACCCAAGAGAGGGGGGGGTCTCCGTCCGATCCTGGACCTGAGACCCATAAACCAAGCACTTCACAAACGCGCGTTCAGAATGACAACTCTGAAGCAAATTCTGGCACAAGTTCGCTTCAGTGGATTTAAAGGACGCGTACTTTCATATCTAGATAGCAGCGCGCCACAGGCGCTTTCTGAGGTTTGCGTTCGAGGGCACAGCTTATCAGTACTCAGTACTCCCATTCGGATTGGCTCTTGCCCCTCGTACCTTTTCGAAGTGCATGGACGCGGCACTTTCTCCCCTCAGGTCGAGCGGAATGCGCATCCTAAATTATCTGGACGATTGGCTGATTCTAGCCCACTCGCGAGAGGTGCTAATCGGTCATGTGGAAATGCTACTTCATCACCTGGACTCGCTGGGAATGCGTGTAAACGAACAAGAGCGTGTTCACACCGAGTCAGACCACAACATTTCTGGGGTTGTGCTTGAACTCAATAACGATGCGCGCATAAAGTCTCTGGCTTTGTCTCTGGACAGTTTCAGACCAGGCAGGTCTGTGCCACTAAAGGAATTTCAGAGGCTGTTAGGTCTGTTGGCAGCAGCCTCCCCAGTTTGTCACCTGGGGCTGCTGCAAATGTGCCCGCTTCAAATCTGTTTAAAGCTCCGAGTCCCTCAGGGGGAGTGGTCGTCCGGCCTCAGGCGCATCACGGTCACTCACAGCTGCATTCGCACTTTGGTGCCGTGGAAAAACCCGGCGTTATTCAGTTCAGGGGTCCCCATAGGTACCGTTGCGCATCGCACCGCAAACTTGACGGATGCATCAACCTCAGGCTGGGGAGCGGTGTGCATGGGCGCGACTGCCTCAGACTTGTGGACGGAGTCGCAGCGGAAGTGGTATATAAACCGCTTGGAATTGAAGGCGGTATCCTTAGCCTTCCGGTCACAGTTAGAGCGTCAGCATGTACTGATTCGGACCGACAACATGTCGGTGGTCGGTGAGCAGTCGAATTTGAGATCTGAATTTGGGCAATCAAATTTAATCAACCTGAATGTATTTTATCTGAAATTCTGTAAGTTGATTTTTTTTTTTGTATCTGAATTTGTGAGCATTGAAAAATATTAATCCAAATTCAGGTTTTTAAAATAGAAATCAAGAATTTTCATAGGCCTATTTAAATTTCAGAGGTAAATTCGAAACAAATAAATTCAGATACATGGTTTCCAAAGTAAAATAATTTCAAAGGGGTGAATTCAGAGCAAATAAATTTAGATAAATGTTTTTCAAAATAAAATATTTCAAAACTAAGTATTCAGTGGGTGTGAAATTTCAAATAGTTATGTCTCTTATTTGCTTCCATAGTTGTCTTATTTAAATTTTACAACATGGAAATGTGTAGCCGCCGCGCTGGACTACTGCGGCAGAACTGTAGGAGGCTGGTATGTACTGCTTTTTTCCCACGCTCGTCTGCGCAGGTGTTGTGCCGAATTTCGACCCCCTGCAAAATTATTACCCCCCTCGTTGAAGTCAATACCTGTTTGCCTAGTCCTAACCCCACCCCTAATCTTAACCCCTCCCCCACAACTAATCCTAAACCTACCAATGCTAGGGGGGGGGTAATAATTTGGCGGGGGTCGAAATTCGGCACAACCCCTGTTTCAGAAATAATACTTTTCTGCTAGTCCAGCACTTTGCAACAACACAGCATTGTTTCGGCAGTGACGTTCAGCATGTTTCCTATAAATGACGTTTGCATTTTAAGACATACCACATGAAATCCGATCGTTCAGACTGAGGCTGATGTCCTGATATGTGATTTGAATAGGATTTCAAACCACATATGGATGTAGCTTGAAACGGATTTCATGTGCTTTTTTGGACTGACAATCTGAACGTATCCTATGTCGGGATAATAAATAGATGGAAGAATTGCAGTAATACGTAATTACGTGCTAGAGAAGCTAACTCGTTCGGATCTTTACCACATATTAACTTTAGTTTGTCAAAATTTTGCGCTCTCTCCTGCTTCCCAAGTCCTTCTCTATATGATTTTGCACGTACCACGTGTTTTTCCCGTGGTTTATTAGTGTAACAATGTGTTTAGTAGTACGTAAATAGTGCAATCCATGCTGTTGATTACATCCGAGTGCCTCCATAATGGCCGCGCATCCGGGTTACCGCCCAGAACGTGACTTTGGTGAAACCCCTCTATTGGTGTTTCTATCTCTCTACTTATCTAGTGCTGGAAAAGTCATAAAAATGATTATTTATTAATATATTTCTATATTAAATATTTGTATAGCTTTGCTTTAGTTGAAGTATTTCTCTCTGTGAGTGCGCTAGGGTGGGCGGTATGACGGTATATATCGCTACCGTGGTAGAAAACCGTAACAGATTTTTTTATTCCGTGTATACCGCGACATGTAAATAAGTGGGCATGGTTAACTCACGTGCTGCGTGCGTGAGACTGAGACACTGAGAGATTTGTCAAAGAAACATGGGGAAAGCAGATCAAGAGGATCCACAACGGAATTAAGATATCTAAAGGATTGTTAAGGTGATACTTTTGGGGGAAAGGCGCAGCAGTCACTAGCACCCGTAGGCTACAGTTTAGAGGAGTGACGCCGTTACAAGGTGTGTAAACTACTTCATCAACACTAACAGTAGCTGCTGTTCGGTTTTCATACTGCTGCTCTCCTTCTAGTCACTTCTGAACGTGATGAACTTGACACAACTGAACTTCTCTTTATTAAAGCTCCAGGTGACGGGTTGCCAGATATCACAAAAAGTAAAACAAGCCCCTTAAAAACGCAGTATAATAAGCAGACATGGCAAAAATGTACCGGGGAACACAACTAGTATTACTAATATCCTACAAAATTAAAAGGAAGTAACTAATTTATTATTAATAGAATAGTTCAATATAAAATATTCATATAAACTGATTGATGAAGTAAAGCAATAACATGAGATTGAAAAATTATTCATAAATGTGTTGTAATAGATGCAGTGCAGTAATGGTCTGTAAGACTGTATGATGTGGTTTAGGCTAGTGGCTGACCTCATATACGCTGATTAATCCCATTAAAAGACTAAAATGGAACATGCTGTTATCTGTAGGTGTGTGAACACCTTCATGTGTGTTTTAAACAAGAGATTATTCAGCCAGAGTCCTAGTCGCATTACAGAACTGTGATGTGACTTTATTTAAATGTGCATTGCGTTCTTTCCTCACCATCACTCATCACTGTTTTCCTCACTGGTCTCAGTCATTTCTTGATGACTTGTCTTTGTCCCTACAGGTGCCTGTGTTGTAATGTAAGGCAGCCCTTGCGGATGGGTGGGTTATCTGACCACTGACCACTCAATCTAGGAAACCAATGTGTGTAAACTGGTCTCTGCATCCCAACCAAGGAAACGAACTATTTCCCTGAAGGTAATTTACTGCTTAAAATAAACTTCAGCGATTTTCAAACCGCTTTGAATTGTTACAATATTGGTAGTATATTTAAATGAACAATGTTTCATCTCTGTGTTACCTGGACAGAGATGTTAGCTGGGTGACGTGACTTTTGACAGCTCCAGGGCTTTCATGAAAACTACAGATTATACAGTACTTCCGCATTTTTGTATCCCCGCCCACGGATAGTTGGATCGACTGAGGGTTATTAGCAGAACAGAACAGAGCAGCCTTTAGCCACTGCCTACAGCGCGTGTCGAAATATTACGAAGTCTGTAAACAGGACGTTTTCACATGCCAGAGATGGGATACACCGAAGACAAATGCAAAGAGGAAATGCTGTACCAGGCACAACAAGCTCATTGTTTGCGATGCATGGAACATAGGAAGAATTGGTGTTGGGGTTTATCTCCTGAAGTCCACTGACTGTCTTCAGAAAAGTTTTGATGGTAATTTATTTTCATCTTACCTCTGTATAAAGTAGTGTTTATAAGCACAGTGCTGCTTTTTGTACAGAGGTAATCAAGGAAACAAAATCATTGCTGTTTCATAAGTGCCACCTACTGTCAGAGAGTGGATTTGTGTTTCCATTCAGTCCGTCTGGTGTTTTTGTTTTGTGCAGGTGTGTCTTATGTTTAGGGCTGTAATCTCCCAGTCGATTATTGGTCGATACGTTCTGGCTTGACCAAAATTCTGATTGGTCGATTTTTTTGCCGCGTTCATTTCATCAGGTGGAAAGCACTAATTGCTAATGGGGGTGTTTTCAGAGCACCCCCCCCCCTGTTTTCACTTCTTTTGGATTAGCCCAACCCACTGGAGAAGAGAGATAGATTGAAGAAAGTAGGCTTCTAGAAGGTTTGCTGAATGTTATTTATTTAATTGTGAGAGCGTTTAATTCATATTTAGTCCTCTTCTACCATGTCAACAAAGACATCGGCAGTGTGGCAGCATTTTCTTTAAAAGTTTATAGTCTATTCGTGTCTCAGCCGTGAAGCTGAGCTCCTATGTTCAGCTGCACAGAGCGGCTGAAATTATAGTGTCTGTCAGTTATTATAATACATATGACAAAAACAATTGTCTAAATTATGTTGCATATTCCTCAAAAGATCTTGTGATGAAATCACTAATTGACAACGTAGTACTATTTTCAGAAATCATAGGCTATGATATTGCGCAACCAGTATCGGAAGCGGTGCATCTCTATACAATTTTAAACAAAGTAAGATTCAGTGTGGTACAAGAACAGTCCAACCTGAAGTCAAATGAAATTAATCAACTAATAGTCTTTAATTGACTGATGCAATTGATTCTTTAGCTGCTCATCAAGAGTGTAATTACAGCTGACTCGCTAATAGTTGCTGTTGATGCTGCACCTGCTCTGGATTTTACTAATCACTATTTTACTGGTACATTTCCTAATTGGACTTTTTGGCAAACCAAGAGTTAGTCATTGGCCAGTAAACCCTTTAAAACATCAGCTTGTTTTCTTATTCTAATATGCTTGAGTAACTAACATCCTCTCTCTGTCTGTCTCAGGCGCTCTCTCTTTCTTCTATAGGCTGCAGTCATGTTCTGGAAGTTTGACCTGCACAACTCATCTCAGGTTGAGAAGCTCTTGGAAAAGGAGGATTTGACCTTACAGGAGCTGCTGGATGAAGATGATGTGCTGCAGGAGTGCAAGGCCCAGAATCAGCGCCTCCTTCTCTTCCTCACCCGGGACAGCAGCATGCTGGAGCTTCTCACCCTCGTCACGCACGAGCCCCCTACTGACCGGGAGGAGAAACTGCGGTACAAGTGAGGGAAAAGATGCTCTGCACTTTCTGAGCGCCTCTTAAATAAAATGTTTTGAAACTTTGTCTGCAATGGAGAAAAAAGGTATTAATCGGTCTCATTAATTGACAGATATTTGAACAGCTTAATTTCATCAACCGATATTTGGCCAATTAGATATTATGTAGCATGCTGGTTTACAGATATATATATATATATATATATATATATATATACTGTTATAGTATTTATTAATATTTTGAATTAGCATTTATTTTTACTTCTTCATTTTCAAATTTTTTATTTTAGTTTAAGTTTTAGTAAATTTGTGTGCTTTTGTAATTCTATTTAGCTTTAATTTATTTTATTTCAGTTTTAGTAATTTTAGTACTTCAACTCAGTATTTCAGTTAGTTGGCAAGGCAAACATTTCAAAGTTTGTTTTTCAATATTGAACAATGCTCCACAACGAGAAGAGGTGACTGGACCCTGAGGAAGATTGTGGAGAAGGACCGATTCCAGACCTTGGGGGACCTGCGGAAGCAGTGGACTGAGTCTGGAGTAGAAACATCCAGAGCCACCGTGCACAGGCGTGTGCAGGAAATGGGCTACAGGTGCCGCATTCCCCAGGTCAAGCCACTTTTGAACCAGAAACAGCGGCAGAAGCACCTGACCTGGGCTACAGAGAAGCAGCACTGGACTGTTGCTCAGTGGTTGCATGTCATTCGGAAATCAAGGTGCCAGAGTCTGGAGGAAGACTGGGGAGAAGGAGATGCCAAAATGCCTGAAGTCCAGTGTCAAGTACCCACAGTCAGTGATGGTCTGGGGCGCCATGTCAGGTGCTGGTGTTGGTCCACTGTGTTTTATCAAGGGCAGGGTCAATACAGCTAGCTATCCGGAGATTTTGGAGCACTTCATGCTTCCACCTGCTGAAAAGCTTTATGGAGATGACGATTTCATTTCAGCACGACCTGGCACCTGCTCACAGTGCCAAACCACAGGTAAATGGTTTACTGACCATGGTATTACTGTGCTCAATTGGCCTGCCAACTCTCCTGACCTGAACCCCATAGAGAATCTGTGGGATATTGTGAAGACAAAGTTGAGAGACGCAAGAGCCAACATTCTGGATGAGCTTAAGGCCGCTATCGAAGCATCCTGGGCCTCCATAACACCTCAGCAGTGCCACAGGCTGATTGCCTCCATGCCACGCCGCATTGAAGCAGTCATTTCTGCAAAAGGAATCCCGACCAAGTATTGAGTGCATAACTGAACATAACTATTTGAAGGTTGACCTTTTTTTTGTATTAAAAACACTTCTTTTTTTGGTTATTATTATTTAAACCATTAATAATAGTTTTAGTTAACCATAACAAGGCTGATTATATAGTCATAATTTGACCTTTTTAAACAACCAATTTTTGGCCATATTGAGATTATCAGATAGGCCGATTATTGCACCGCCTTGTATGATAAACAACAGTGTTGCAACTTGTCCATTAAAAAATTGACTGACAGTCTTGCTAATGGATAACACACATTTATTTTTTTAACACAGTTCTTAATTATTTGCAGTGAATTTTGTAAATATTTATTCATGTGCTTGTGCTGCCATTAAAGGTAGGGTAGGTAATTTCGGAGAGGCTAGCAACATCAAGCTGACTTTGAAAGCATGAAATCCAGCCTTCCCTTCAGAGCGTCTCCAAAGCTATGCCTCCTTGAAAACACATTAAAACAACTCACACAGCAGCGTCTGCAAAGCATCACGAGAAGAGACTGTGTTAACAGCTCCAGGTAGAACATCACGACTAGCCTTATCTTAATTACGGTTACGACATGGCGTGAACGCAACATAAGCTCGTTGTTTTGGTTCAAGAGGAACTGTAAAAGGAGGCTACAGTTTGTTTGTGGCTTTCTATGTACAACTGCATAGCCTTACAGAACGCGCTGATGGCTTGCATGGCTGCGTGAGCAGGTGTGTGGAGGTTTGGAAATTATAATATTTAGACCTATTATTTATTGCTATCAGGATGTGAAGAAAGTTTCAACTAGTATAACAGAAAGTGTTTATAAAACAGTTTGCCTACCCTACCTTTAAATTTGCAGTGTATTTTGAATCTATTTAAGATGTGTTGGTCATCCACTAGTTGTATATGTTTTTTTTTCTCTCGGTCTCTCATGCAGGTATGCTAATGTAGCATGCGAGTTGTTGACGTGCGATGTGTCCCTCATCAACGATAAAGTTGGTGGAGATGAGTCTCTGCTGAAGACACTCTATAACTTCCTAGAGCAGACACCACCGCTGAACCCTCTACTGGCCTCGTTCTTCAGTAAGACTGTTGGCAACCTCATCACCCGCAAGACAGAGCAGGTGCGCAAACATGCATCTCTCTTCCTTTGAAAATCATTGATTTGTATTTGCATGATTTTTTTTATCCTGATCTTTGTCAAATTAATTTTTTCATCAGATGATTGGTTTCCTAAAGAAAAAAGAGGATTTTATAGGGCAGGTGTTGAAACACTTGGACACGTCGGCCATGATGGATCTTGTGCTGCGTCTCATTAGCAGCGTGGAGCCCGCTTGTCTCAGACAGGAAGTGCTTAGTGTGAGTGCATTCAACCAGCTGATTCATTTATATTTCTATAATGGACAATTTGGCTTTGAGAAAAATAAACTCATTAAATCATTTTAATATGCTGATTTGCTGCTCAAGAAACATTTATTATTAAAACAGTTGTGCTGTTTTTGTAGAAACTGACGCAATATTTTTTCAAGATTTTTTTGATGAAGTGATTAAATGAGTGCATTACATTAGTGCATTTGTTTGAAATATAAATCTTTTGTAACATTATACATGTCTTATATGTGTCCTTGATGAGTAAAACTAAAAAAAACCTTACTGACAAACTTTGAATGGTTATGTTTATAATATTGAAAGTGTTTTTGATGATTTTAGTTCTATTATATCTTATCATAGTTGGAATAATTCATATTTTTAAAGGATTTGTAATGAATTTATATTTAAAATGTGGCACATGGGAAAAACAATAAAAATGTGTGCATAGAAGTCATTAGAAAAAAACTGAAATGATGAAGACATTGTCAATATTTTCAAAAACTATTTTAATGTGACTTTCATACTACAAAAAGTAAAAACTGTAATCTTTAGTTCTAGTAAAAATCACCCTTTTGCATATAAAAGTGCTCAAAACAAAATGAACACCTGAATCTGTGTCTCATTTTTATCGTCGTCTTTTTTCAGTGGCTGAATGAAGAGAGGCTGATCCAGAGACTCATTGAGCTGATACACCCTCACAGTGACGATGAGGTCAGACATCACTAGAGTTTTACTACAGAATGAATTACATGACAGAGTTTGATAATACCATTAAGTACTTTTAAATCTCTCATCTTAAAGGGATAATTTACCCATACATGAAAATTCTGTCATCATTTACTCATGATGAAGTTGTTCCAAACCTGTATGAATTTTTCTTCTGATAAGATAAGATAAGATATAAGATAATATCTTATAAATAATAAGATATTTTGAAGAATGTCGGAAACCAAACAGTTGATCGGATCTTCATTCCTTAAAATAGCTTGAATGTATCCTGCCCCTTGGCTCATTTAGTATAAGTGGTTCTATAAATATGCAAATTAGCTCCGCCTCCACTCACACCAGCTCCGAGATTCTTTTGTTGATGATCACGCATTGATGTGATTGGTTGCAAGGTAGTTTTTAACAGGGCTGCACAATATTGAAGAAAAATGCGATATGCGAAAAATAATGTGATATTCGATATGCAATACAATAATGCTTAAAGTGTGTAAAATAAACTTAAATTATCTTTAAAATATATTTAAAATTATATAATCAACATATGTGTTTCACATTCTTTTTGTGACAAGAAAACATCCCTACAACGTCTGAAAATGAACAGCAGTGTTCTACTGCAGCATATGAAGTGTTATTTTAACATCAGTGTAAACCACAGGGTTTAGTGCAGGGGTCGGAAAGTAACTTTGGCCGCGGGCCAATATTTTCTTTATCCAGTAGATGGTGGGCCAGCTACACGCAGTAGGCCTATGGATACAAATTAAATACTCTTAATGAACTCTGTCTCTCCTCCCATTTCAATGTTGTGAATAATACATTTTTTGCTTACAATATTTTGTATCATTCGTTCAATCTTTTTTTTTTTTTCAAATTAAAACCAAAAATAAAAAAATGAAAAACGACTTGTTTTTCCATTATTTATTTATTTCCTGAACTAAAATGAAAAAACGAATAACGACGGGTTTTCTGATTTTCTGATTGTGTTCAATCAAAAATTAAAAAAATGAATTACTGGATTAGACTAATTTTAATTTTTGATTAATAATTAATTTAATTTTAATTTAACGCCTTTGTAGGCATATATCAATGAAATATTTTTAAACAGATCAAGTACTATTGTGGTAACAGATTACAGCCATTTTAATAAAGTTGTGATTAGCAATCATGCCTCATTCGCTTACAGTCCGACTTTTGAACTTTATTCCTTTTTTATTATTATTATTTATTCGGGACACACATATACACACCTAAGGTTTAAGGAGGTCTGCGTGGGACTGTTTTTTTTTTTTTTGGTCCCGCTCGCACAAGGTTCTATTCAGCAACCACTTAAAATACACTCTGTGTTCACCCGCTTTATTTCCCGACCTGACGGGTCCGCAAAATTTAGATCTCATTTCCAGAATCTCACATTTAAATGTCTCTAACGGAAAGAGAGAGATTAAGTAGCCTGTAACAATTATAAATGCTATACAAAAATTGTGTTCGTGTCAATAAAAAAATATTATTTTAACATTGTCCTGTCAGCAGAGAAAAAAATGCCTATCACTCAAATTTCTGCGGATGAAGTGCTGATACGCTGTCAAAAGATGTCGGGAGTGGGCTATTGTCAGTCAGACCGCCCGCTCTGTCCAAAGTATAGGTACACCAGAGTTCAGACCGCTACCGTCTTTATACTTTAAAATTTAATCCCGCGCAGCATGATTCCTTATGGGCGTTTCACACAGTATGCGGAGGTGAAATCGCAGCGCGGCTACGGATTTTCTCAAGTATTGGAAGAGTTTTGTGCAGCATTTAGTGCAAATATTTTTTTTATCAGGTAATAAAAATAAAAATAGTCTGATTAAAAAAAAAAAATAATTAAAAAAAAATTCCAAAATAATCCGGCGGGTCAGAAAATATTGCTGGGGGACCAGTTTTGGCCCGTGGGCTGCCTGTTGCCAACCCCTGGTTTGGGGTTTCAGGTAGGCCTACATTAGGTTTATAATGTAAAATAATCAATAATAATTGGAATAATCAAATGTAAAAATAAAGCACTGCTTAGTTTTCACTGTATGATTTAAATATGTAGTGATTCCTATTAAAGCTACAAAAGTTATTCCGCCAAGAGCAGTGGGGGATTCTCTCTTTGTCTTTTGTTCATGACCCCAGTTATTGCAAGCCGTTGCAATAATATCGCGATATATACATTTGCGATGTTTTGTAATGTAATAAACGCCAGCGATTTCAAACCGTGTTTTTGAGACTGTCTTTGGTTCACTGCAGTTTTAAGGAGAAAAAACGGTGTTGACACATGCATTTGGACATGGTTTGTCTTAAAGCATATTTAAAACACCACATAGACATATAAACATTAAAAGCTTGATTTTCACCACAGGGGGGCTTCAATAATTACATTTTTGGGTGAACTATCCCTTTAAGGATGATAGTTATACTGTGTTTATGCGAGTCCTTATGCAACATAAAACATTTGATTCCATCTTACAAATCTAAATAAATAGACATGAAAGATGACACATACATAAATGTGTTTACAGAGGCTATCGAACGCATCTCAGACCCTGTGTGACATCATCCGTCTGAGCAGAGATCAGGCCAGTCTGCTGCAGGAAGCTACAGAGACCGACCCTTTGCTCACAACACTAGAGCTGTGAGTGCGTGGGATCACTGCCACAGTGTTCAGTCACTTTTCATGTCAGCTAGATGCTTTCTTACTGTCTAAGTGGGCAGTCGTTAGCCAAAATAAGCAGAATGTGGAATGGACTTTATGATTTGAACAGATTAACTAAACTAAAGTCTCTGGCTGCTGTTTCAGACAGCAGAATGTTGAGGCCCTATTGAAGAACATGTTTGAAGGAGAAAAGAGTGTAGTGTGCATCGTCTATGGAACACAAGTGTTACTCACATTGTTGGAAACTCAGAGACCTGGGTGAGTTAAACAAATGCATTTAAACACACACACACACACACAAACAAACATACAATCACTGTTACTAAAGTGTATGTGTGTAACAGTGTTGAGCAGGTGACTGACCCGTGTTCTCAGGGATTGGAAAAGTCTTACACTGTTAATAACAGCATTTTAATGGGCATCCAACCACATCTAAAGCACTTCCACCACCTTCTGTTAAACCCACTCAAGGTTGGTCTGCTCCTCTGGTTTTATCAAGTCTTGAAACAAAGTCAAATCACTGAAAAATGTCACATAGAGGAAGTTGATGTTTTTTGGACTCTCTCCGCACTCAGAAATGTGTGATGTTGACCACGATGGGTGTTCTTGAGGAGCCGTTTGGCAACGCGCGTCTGTATGCGTCCAGATTGATGGCTGCTCTCCTGTACACCAGAGCTCCCAGAATCCACCAGGAGCTCTGCCAAATGAACATGATCAACCTGCTGCTGGTATGAGTCATCCTTAGTCTAGCTTACAAAGTCAACAAATAAACAAGATGTTTCCTTTCTTAGAGCCAATCATTTTTTAAATACTTTATTATTTGATCTATCTGGAAATAAGACAATTTGATATTATTATTTATTCATCATATGAATATTCATTATTCATCATATAGCATCATGTGACTGGAGTATTGATGATTGGAGTAATGATGCTGAAAATTCTTTCCCATCACAGGAATAAATTAAATGTATTTAAAATATAG
Organism: Meda fulgida; assembly: GCA_030578275.1. Taxonomy (NCBI): domain Eukaryota; kingdom Metazoa; phylum Chordata; class Actinopteri; order Cypriniformes; family Leuciscidae; genus Meda; species Meda fulgida. The sequence continues at coordinate 23,731,444 of CM060633.1, read as the reverse complement.
TAAAATTTAATATAATTATTTTTAAATTGTTATAATATTTCTCATTATTATTACTCTTTTACTGTATTTTTGATCAAATACATGCAGCCTTGGTGATCATTCTTTCAGAAAATATTTCCATTTTCTTTCTTAATCTGTTTCTCTTTTTAGGACTTGTTTTTTAAATTCTCCTGGAATAACTTCCTACACATCCAAGTGGAGCACTGTGTCTCTGCAGTCCTTAACCAGTCAACACAGAATGGAAAAACACATGACAGTCCAGATCAGATTCAGCTGGAGACACAAAACTCAGACAGATCTGACATGTTCACAAGCTGTGACTTGATAAAGCATGTAAGCATGACCCTCACTTATTGAAGCTTTGTATAGTCATATATAGGAACATGTAATATACAAATAAATTGGCAGTAGTGAGGCACTATATAGTACCATGTCAGCAGAATAATAATCAAGTTTGAGTCACTTGCTAGATCTGACTATATATATATATATATATATATATATATATATATATATATATATAACTATCACGCACTCAAACTGCCTTTGGTAAATGTGGTTTACAGGACTCTCCATAGGCGTAATGTTTTTTATACTGTACAACCTGTCGCATTACATAAAACTGCATTTTTTTTTATATAAAATAAAAACAGATTAGTATGCTTTTAAGCTATTTGGTTTATGAGATATGTTTATGGTTTATGACACAGGAAGTTTGTGTTCTCATAAACACACACACACACACATATATATACATATAACATATACAGTATAATACATTTACAGCACTTATTATATCAATTGTCAAAAAATGTAAAGGTTTCCTCTTGTGAAATACAGTATGGAGTATGTATACATCATTGAAATATAATTGTTTGTGTGCAGCTACTGAAGGACTGCAGGCTGGTTCAGAGGATTTTGGATGCTTGGGAAGAAAATGACAAAACACAGTGAGGACAAAGTTAAATATCTATGCGCTGAATAGTCAATACGCTTTTGCTGGTTGAGTATCTTATGATCTTATATCTCTGTGTGTATGTTATAGGGAAGCCGGAGGCATGAGAAGAGGGTATATGGGTCATCTGACCAGGATTGCCAACACAGTTGTGCAGAATGCAGAGAGAGAACAAGAACAGACCCAAATCACACAACTAATAAAAGGTAGCTTACACACTGATTTTGGGAGGATTTGTGTGTTATGTACGCATATATGTGTATGTATGTATATATATATATATATATATATATATATATATATATATATACTGTATTATCCTTCTTTAATGCATCTTTGCTGAATAACAGTACTCATTTCTTTAAAAAAAGAATCTTACTGACCCCAAACGATCCCAAATGATATTATTTTTTTAACAAACCTCATTCTTTGTTTTCAAATATTTGGTATGTCTGTGTATGACAGAGCTACCAGAGGACTATAAAGCTCGCTGGGAGCAGTTTGTGAATGAAACGCTAATGGAAACTAACAAGAAGAACACTGCTGACCTGGTGAGAGTTTGCATAAAGTCATGTGCTGTGAAATCTTAGGTAGTATTTTAACATCAAAAATGACAATCCGCAAATCACCTTTAATGAGCATCTTTCTCTTAACAGGTGTTCTCAGATTATCAGATTCAGCAGATGACAGCGAACTTTGTTGATCAGTTTGGATTGAATGGCGATGAATTCGGAGAGCATGACGGCAACATCAGGTGATTCCTGCACAAAGGGTTAGATTTAGAATTAAATGCAGATTCAACTATTATATATAAATATTCATTTAAAAACTGCATGTTCTTTAATCCTTGATTATGTAAATACTATAATTAGAAAAAAATATATAAAAAAGAATTGAATTGAATTTATTTAATATTAAAATATAATTTAAAATTAATTCATTTAATAATTAATTGTTTATTGCTTTGTGTTGTTAGCAGGTTTAAATTCTAGTTTATGTCTGTTTTTCCGGCAGCGCCACATTTGATCGAATCTCAGAGATCAACTTTAACCTGGGCGACAAGGGGGTGAGTCCTGTTTTTCTATATTATTTTTATTCTTTATAATATTATTATTATTATGATTAATTGTTCTATATTCTTTTCTTTTATATTTTTCTCATTCACACCCTTCCTTTCTCACTGTTGTTATTACCCTTCCCGTTTCTCTCCTCTCTCAGAAGAGCTCTGCAATCTTTGAGACTTGCACAAAGGAGCGAATACGGCCTTTTGAAGATCCTGAGGAGGAGGAAGATATCTGGGAGGATAAAGAAATCAACTATGCAACACAAGTGAAATCCAGAAGCAGGTTCATAAAACACACACACACACACACACACTTGCACACACACACACACACTTGCACTCACACTCTAAACATTGACTGCTCTGACTGCCGTGTATGGTTTATTTTTGAATAGGTTTGGACTGGTGACAAATGCTCAGAAGAGTGAGGTGGACGATGGCTCTCACAGGCGTCTGGGGTCACCTGACATGGAGTGGTTTCCAGAGACCAAACAAACCTCAGACAAGATCCAGGACATGGACAAGCAATCCAGCGATCCACAGAGTATGCTCACAGCTCACATGATCTAGATTTAGATCTCCCACCTGATCTCATATAATAACTGAATGGAAAAACGATTATAATCCAGCAGGTCCTGGATGGACAGCGAGTTTTGAAGACGACTTCAGCTGTCGGGATTTTGCTAGTATCGCCATAGATACAGGCTCCAACGTGTGGGGAAGCTCTACCGCCCAGCTCAGCGAGACGGAGGAGAAGGGATGGGCGACTTTCACTGACTTCCAACCTTTCTGCTGGTGAGGGAGAGACTGTGTTTTGATATTGTGTAGTCAGGTCATGTAGACACTGTGCTAAACGTTCTGGTGTTCTGCAGTTCAGATGCAGGACCCAGATGCAGTTCACCTGTGGACTCGGAAAATCCAAACAAACAGAGCCAAAATGAAGAAAGTGAGTGGCTTACGTGCTTCTTTCTTTAAAAGTATATTCATGTAATTTTTTTGCATCATTCCTCCTTATACTAAATGAACAACAAATACTTACATTTGGGTAATGTTTTTTATGTAAATAAACACTGTAAAATGTTACCAACTTTTATAAACCAGCAGCCATATCACCCTGTAGCCCAAGACTGGTTGCCCACTGAAGCTAAGCAGTGCTGAGCCTGGTTAGTACCTGGATGGGAGACCTCATGAGAAAACCAGGTTGCTGCTGGAAGAAGTGTTATTGAGGCCAGCAGGGGGGGCTCACCCTGTGGTTTGTGTTGGTCCTAACGCCCCAGTGTAGTGACCGGGACACTATAGTATCAAAGAGTGCCGTCCTTCGGAGGAGACGTTAAACTGAGGTCCTGACTCTCTGTGGTCACAAAAAATCCCAGGATGTCTTTCGAAAGAGTAGGGGTGTAACTCCGGCATCCTGGCCAAATTTGCCCAGTGGCCTCTGTCCATCATGGCCTCCTAATCATCCCCATATATACTGATTGGCTTTTCACTATACTGTCTCCTCTCCACCAGTAAGCTGGTGTGTGGTGAGCGTTCTGGCGCAGTATGGATGCTGTCGCATCATCCAGGTGGATGCTGCACACTGGTGGTGGTTGAGGAGATTTCCCCTTCTATGTAAACCACTTTGAGTGCTGAGAAAAGCACTATATAAATGTAATGAATTATTATTATTATTATAAGCATCTTGCATTTTTGCGTAAAAATTATTCTTTAATGTGTTATTCTTACTAAGCAATGCATTTAGAGAAAATATTTTTATTAGTAGTAGTAACTGTAATGATAATTACTGTATATGTATTGTTTTAATTCAATAAATGCATTTTTACTATGTATTTGATAAATTAATTTCCCCCTCCAAGTGCTTTTAGTCTTATAAAGAATATTAGTTTTTTTTTTTTAATGCAAGATACTTAAAAGTTTGGTATTACTTTTTAAAATAATAATATGAATAGTTTTATTTAATTTTTGCTTTTTTTCAATTATTTGAATTGTTATATTTTTCATTTATATTATTATTGTTATACCAATATTATGTAATACATGAATTTCTCCTCTAAATGCTGTTAGTCTTAAGAATATTTATTTTATGCAAAATGCTTATAAAAGTTTGGTGTTATTATTATATTGTTATTGAAAGGTACACTATGTAAATTTTTTACCCATTAGCTAGCGATAAAAAAAAAATCCATGTATTGACTGCGGATGAATATGATTATCATATTGCTCATAAAATATTCACTACTAGACTTAAGAGATATAACCAGATTAGATGGAAAGGATCTCAAACTGAGTAGCTGAAGACATTACTGTCTACATACATTAATAGACACGGTACTTCCTTGAAAGCACAGCACAGCGCTAAAACAACCATAATGAAACAACCCTTTACTATAGATAATACTTTAAAATGAACTCTGTTAGAGAGATACATATGGCAATTTATCCATTCAATAAAATGCCTTACTCTCCTGTTGAGTAATAAAAACGCCATCGACACGTCGACATTTCAAATCCCTCAGTTCTTGCCATCTCTGAAAAGCCAAGCCGATGTTGATTCTTGTTTTATTACGAGCTCTCTTTTTGCCAGCAGACTCTCCTCTGTTCAGTGTTTTTTTTAAACGTGTGATTCCCTAGGCTTGAGATTGTGACAATTAACCCATGCCAGTCCCACACCATACACGCGTCAAAATATCGGAGCAACTTTTTTTCCATTTGCGGATATGACGAGACACACAGCGAGTGACGTATATTCGCAATTTCCTGCAAAAACCATCCCAAGAGGTCTAAAATATAAACACTTTTAATAGGCTTAGTGAATCAGGTTAAGACCAAAAACATGTTTTGGAAGAAGGATTGATGATTTGACTCATTATTTAAATGTTAAAAGTTACATCATGTACATTTCACTTAAACATTTACGCAAACTTATTATTAATAATGATAATATATTTATTGTTTGCAAATTTACGATACTGTTGTTTGTTCTAAATGGTCCATGAACATGAGTTGATAGCATGTGTGTGTTGCAGTGAAAGGCTCGTCAGCGTGTGTGTGGAGTGTGTGTGGGACGAGGAAGGCTCCGCTGGTGGCGTCCGACAGCAGCTCCAGTGGCTCAGACAGTGAGGAAGAAGACAGAGCTAACATCATCACAGAGAGCGTCGCAAAGGAGAGCATTACACTCGCCTTCGATGCAAACAATGAGAAAGCAGTCTTCAACAGGTAAACATTCTTGCATTCCATCGAAGCATTTTTAAAGCATTATTGTACTTTTAAACATTATATGTATCATTCTTCTCATTACATAATTTGTATTATTAGTAGTAATACTAATGTTTTAATTTAATACATTTACTTCTTAATTCTTCTGCAAAAAGTTTGGTGTTGTTAATAATAAATAAAACACTCATTCCGTCTAAGCATTACTAAATTGTTTGCAGACAGTTGTTGAAGATTTAGCAGCTGCTTTGACGTTGCACATTTCGTCATATTAAGTCTTGAGTCACAGTGATGTCCTCTTATTGGTTGCTTCCACTGTCTTCCAGTGACACTAATGCCAAAGCAACAGATGTCATAGCAACAGGAACCATGGCGATACCCATCACTGGTACTCAGTCGCCCAAGAAGCAGAAGTAAATATAGATACATTTGAGTGTTCTTCCATAGGAAATTACTGGACATGTATTTAAAGCCTACAAATGTCTCATTCTACAGGGGCGACTCCAGTAGTAATGGCCCAATGTAACAGCGTTTGACTCGCCTCCATCCCCATGAAAACCGTCGCTCCGCTCATGAGATGTTAAATGCTGTGGTTTCCCTGTTTTGGCATTTGCTGTTCCCATCGATCTGCAGTGTAGTTGCGTGGGTCTTTTTAGTTTGAGCATGAGCGGTACTCTATAGATGATCTTGTGTCTTTTCTAATGAAGACGTCTTCACTGTTGGAGCACTGACCTTTGAACCCTGTGAGAGCGGCCCCACTCCAGTCTGTGTGCGTGTTGAGCGTTGTGGAACTAGAATAAGATGCAGATCCGCGGATGGATTCTCACGTATTATGCATAAAAATGCTTGGTACGTTGACAGGCGTGATGTTTCTAAACCAGTGTTTTCTATTTAGAACAAGCCATGATACCAAGTGTGTGTTTGCGACTGTTTATTTTTTGTACAACTATCTTTGTGAGGACCGGTTTGAGTTTTAGAGCATCGGATTGAGGACAAAGTAAATCGAGAACCTTTCTGAGAACCCTTTAAACGCCTGTTTGAGGGTCAAGACTTGGTTTTAGGGAAAAGGTTATAATTCGGTTTAGGATAAGGGATCGGGTTATGCACTTAAATCGATCTGTGTTTTGGTCGATTGGATCACAAGTAGATGAGGGAGACACATTCCTGTTTACACCTGGTATTTTAATCTGTCTCAACACGTCTGTAGATGACGGGAAAAAATACGGAGAGCAGCAGCTTTCGTTTCTGCTTTGGAGACTGCTGTGCTTGGTATGGTTTTCGTCTTCAAACCAAACTTGGGTTTCCAGCCGACAATGTTTAAATCCCGTCTGGCTAGTGCGCTTCCCATAATATTTATGCGTTATGTCAGTAGGCGGAGATTAGGCGCTCTTTTGTGACTGTTCGAACATATTCGACCACATGAGCGTTTACACTACGAAAATAATTAACTTGTGGTTAACAATTAAGTGGTCGAAAGTGGACACCAAAACGTTTTAGACCCCATTTACACCTGTATTTAGCGTCGTCCACTTGAAATTTGATTTGACCAAAGCGCATCTTAATACCAGGTGTAAACAGGGCCTTAGTTGTGATGGGTAATGTTAGGGTAAGAGCTAGAGGTTGCATTCTGTATATGAATGTCTTCACAAAGATGAACAAGAGTGTGTGTGTGTGTGTGTTTTCGTTCGTTCTGTCTTGATCAGTCTCAGTTTGCTGTAGCCCTTGGGCCCAGTACTGATTTTATTTCAGTGCTGATTTGTTTGCACTTATGTTTCCACAGCATTTATGTTTCCAGTTCTGCCCACAGAAACACACGTGAATGAGCAAAAATTATTGGGAGTAGGTCTCAATAGTTCTGTTGTTGTGGGCTGCTTTCATCTTAAAGGAAGTTCGCCTAAAAAAAAAAATTGTTACTTAAACACCGTCAGGTTTCAAACATGTATGACTTTCATCTTCATCTTCATCATATTCAATGATAACGCAGAAGTTCCATGCATGAAGGAATGTCATACAGGTTTGAAACGGCATTATGAGGGTGAGTAAATAATGACAGAATTTAACTTCCGAGTTAACTATTCCTTTAAACGTGTTTATGTAAGACTATTTGACTCCGATTGTGTTTGTGGTTGGTATTTGAACGAACTCTCAGGTGAACGTCGTGTGTCAGAGCGAGTCTATGTGCAGAAGAAGGACTGAGGCCGTGTGCCTTGAAATATCAGAGAATGACACATCAGTATGTTTAACGTGTGCGCACATATCCTTAATCAATCTTCCTAGATCACTGTCAGGTCTTAGTAATAATGTGTATTCTTTACGCTATGTACTCTTAATATTATATTTTTTATGACTAATTACTAGCGCAACACTAGAACGCTGCAGTGTCCATTTCAATCTAGAGAGATAGCAATAATAGTATGGATAATTTCTAGGGATTTTTTTCTTTTTTAGTAATGTAGCTTTGACGAAATGTGCACACAGGCACACAAACTGTTTGTGAGAGTGAGTGTGTGAGTGAATGTTAAAGAGGCTTGGTGTGTTTTCAGTTTGATTTTGCACTTTTAAAAACTTGATTTTGATACCAAATACATTGGGATGTTAGTGGCGGTATGATGACTATGATGAAAGCCCTCGGTCATTGTTCGGTCTGTGCAATTTTTTTTTTAAGTTGTGTTATTGATATTGCAGATGTCTGCCGATGCGAGTGTGTTTGTTGTGTTTAGGAGACTTTGAGCGAAACTCGAGAGAAATGGTGACCGATCCATACCAGGCTCTGTGCTTGAGTGTAATTCATAGTTTTTAATGTTTATTTTAAATCATTATTATTTTTGGCCAAAATATCTATTTAATATTCCATCTTTCTGCCATTCTGGATGACCGGGTTTCATTCTCTCCTTCCGGAAACTGACATTTGATCATTCTTTTGTTTGTTTTTGTTTTTCTTTAATTCAGCTCTTAAATACTGCCACTTTTAGTTGTGGAATATCAGTAAGGACTTTCTAGAAATAAAGGCAAGACACTAATCCCCTTTTATCGTCTTCCACGTACATATTAACCACTTTTTCTAAGTGTACTCTAGTCCAAGCATTTCTCTGTAATTGAGCTAACATTTTTAGTTGACCTGTCAGATACGTTACACTGGTTTAGAAAGTTCTCTTATAGTTTGTCAATGCATTAGCACACTGTCAAAAGTGATAAAACCCGTTGCCTTTCAAATGAAGTAAATAAACTTCATGCATAATTGAAAAAAAAAGTGACTGTGGAATTGTCAAGTTCAGTTCACATAACTAAAAATTAAGTAATAAACCATGCGTAATTAAAAAAAATTAAGTTGTGAACTTTACACGTTTTTTTTTACTTCATTTTGAGGCAGCGGTTTCCTCAGTTTTCTTTAAGTCAACTGATGACTTTTTATAGTACAGAGCATGAGAACGAGAATTTTTTTTCCAGAACTGTGACGTAAGAATTATGCTAATGTAATGACACATGTGGAACACACAATTTGTGATTCTAATGTACACTTTCTTTTCAATTGTTGTTTTATATCCCCTTCTTCCTCCACACGACAATGAAGATTTTTATAGCTGAAAAATAGAAGTATCAGAACCTGCAATGTAAAATTTGTTGTTGGGTTCTTTTCTCTTCAGCTCTTGTGTGTATTCATGTACCCAAAAACACAAACTCATATTGTATGTTATGAACTGGTACAATATTTTGTGGTATGTTCTGCCTTGAGCGTATGTCCATAGTATGAAACTGGAACACTGTTGTCATTTAGTCAAATGCCTTTTTATTGTAAACTGATGCTGGTGGTTTCTTTTTTTTCTTCTTTTTGGTATAATGCAATACTGTACCTGTTATCTGTTGTCAGAGTTAGGCTTTAAAATCCGATATCAAACAAATAAATATTTCAAATGGGTTTGTGTGTCTGTGTGTTCAATTCACATTTAATTATTTGTATAGCGCTTTTCACAATACACATCGTTTCAAAGCAGCTTTACAGAAAATGTCCACATTTCAATTTAGAGTGATCTGTTATCAGAGGTAACTGTCTAAGTTATGTATTTCAGGAATGTACATGTACAAATCACAGTTAGCGAAAAATGTATTAATTTAGACAATGTAATAATTTAAGGCAGAAACAATGAGCTCATTGAAGTAATGAATACTTGACTGTTAACAAACAGCTTGTGTATAAATTGGGTGTGGAAACAAATAAAAATGCCAAAAATAAAACTTGGGTAACACTTTACAATAGGATTTCATTTGTTGACATTGGTTAACTACATTAGTTGGCAATAACTATGAACACTATTTCTACAGTTATTATTTTTAGTTAATGTTAATTATTAACATTAACAAATATTATATTATATTAGCATTAACAAATTAATATGCTAATAGTTCATGTTAGTTAATACATTAACTAATGTTAACAAACACCTTACTGTAAAGTGTTACCAAAACGTTCATATACTTTGGCAAGTCAAGGCAAATTTATTAAGCACATTTCATCCTCTGTTTTAGCATGTGAAACACTGAATAATAGTAATAATAATAATCACTTGTAAAATTGAGATTTGTCTTTTTTTTCTAACAATTTAAGAATAGGGAATAATATTAGGGGAACAAATGCATTATGTTTGTGATCACATGCATATAAAGTTATATTAAAGTGTTAAGTAGAGTAGGTCCACTTTTTCACAGAAATTAATGGTGCAAAACAATAACATTGGATATTATCCTGTAAATGTGTGCATAATGTCTAGACATTCAGTGTCTGATTAATGCCAGCATTCCTCATGCATTGCTGAACATTATAATATATGTTAAGAAATATTTGAAACGTTTCCCTCTCCAGAGTATTGTTTCAGCCCTGATTTGCTCACACAGATGACACTTTTGAGTGTCATCATTTTTTAGATGTTTGTGATCGCTGTTTAACTGTAAAAGGCCTATTAGAACTATTGAGACCTACTCCCAATTATGTTTATATATATATATATATATATATATATTTCTTTTGTTGTTAAAAATACCATTTGGTTATACATTGGTAACATCGTACAATCTCATTTGTTTGCATTAGCTAACATGAACTAACAATAAGCAATGTATTTTTACAGCATTTCTTTTACATTTGTGATAGTTAATTGTTCATGTTGGTTCACAGTGGATTAACATTTTATGTTTTTAATAAAAGGTTTAAAAAATATATCAGTTAAATTTTAGTTGAGACATTCACTAGGAATTAATAAATGTGGAAGAATTATGTATTGTTAAATGTAAACTAATTTGATTCAGATGAGAAGTTAGAAAAGTGTTACCTTTATATTTAATGTAGTGACGTTCATACATTTTGGATGAACCATATCTGTTGTTCCACCTTCTGTCATCATGAACCTAAAGAATGAAACCAAACAATCAAAAATGCAACGACTCGGAATGACACCGATCCTGTGTGAAGAGCACAGAAAGTGAAAGTCCCCCTGGAGGCACGAGGGGGCGTGGCCTCAGGTGAGAGGAGGCGGGGAAGCCTAGAGATGGGGGCGGAGCTTTGAGTGAGTGTGTGTAAAGAGAGTAAATATTTTTCAGGACTGGTGGAACCTGTCCGTCTGCTTCACCGGAGACACAGCCTGAAGTGTAGGACACACAAAGAACAGCATAGAGAACACAAACACATTTACCAGCAAGAGAAACCAGACAGAAAGCTGGACTGAGCGGCAGTCTGTGCGTAGACCTCGGGGATTGGACAGACAACATGGGCATCGGGAACTGCTGTGTTTGTTTATGTGACAGGTGCGTCAGTGTGTTTGGGTTTGAATGAGGTGTGTGTGTTTTTCTGAGGACATTTAATGGGTAGAAGCATCCTGGATATGGGGGGATGTCAGAGTTACAGTAGCTCTGATGAAGTGGATGTCAGCGCTCTGAAGGCAAACCACACCAGCATCAGCCTGTTCAAAGTGTGAGTATATACTTTATTCCCTGTCTAGTGTGTGTGAGCATATACTTTACTCCCTGTCTTGTGTGTGTTTAGGTAAAGTAAGGATTGTACACATCAGACGAATGCCTGCTGAAGAGATAAGCACTACTATTCCTTCAGAAAAAGAGTGTGTGTGAGCGTATAAGTGTGTTTGGTCAGTAGTTTCAACTGTGCAGCTTGTTGGAGAGGATCTCCAAGTCAAAGGAAACGTCCACAAGCCCATGCGTTTATGTGTTAAAACATGGACCCCGTGCACAAGGGTTTATGGGTAAACACACCTGCTGCAGCCCGTGTATTTACATATTGCGTACCTGCGCATGAGTGCAACTGGGTGTTTGGGGGGAAAATGACAAAACAATGTAAATTCTACTAAATCATTTAAAATGTAAAAAATTCTTTGACTGATAAAATATGAAAGCCGATATTAAAGATATATGGGTATTTGATCATTTTACTGTACAGTACAAGAGGTTATAAGACCTGTATTCTTTATCTGTGCATTTTTGTTTTGTTTTTAATTTTGAGTAAACTAAAGAAAAACTAGTAAACAAAATAACATTGTAAACCGATGATGAGATGCGATGGTGATCTTGCTGAGGTTTGCAAAACAAAAAACTATAAGCCGAGTGGTTGATTTAGATAACTCAACAGGGTGTGATGAGAATCTCAAAAAAAGATTAAAAAGTGCATGCTCAGTTTCTTTCAAATAAATGCCACCTGCTTTGATATTCTGTTTCTAATAGCATTTTGGCCATTCATTTACACAACAACAGTGTTTTGGGGGCCTGAAAATGCAAACTTTTGAAAACAGGTTTCAAAGTGCAAGTTTTTGAAAACAACACTGTTATCGTCTGCATGTTAACTACAAAAACTCGAATTTGTCATGTTAAGTCTATAGGCGCGTATTGTTTCTTTATAAAGTGATATCGCCAACTACTGGCCTTGCAGCATAATACAATGTTTTTTTAGTCAGATCCCTGTGTGAACTGTGATCGTTTTGACAATGGTGTCGTCTGTATGTGAAAAATGCAAAGAAAAAACTTTTACTTTTTTAGTACAGCGTTGTCGTGTAAATGTACCCAAAGAGTGGCGTAGGTATCCAGATACTTTTTGGGGCCACCATATGGAAGATATTCCACCCCACAGCTTGTGTTTTAATCAGTCAGGGACAATGCCACCGTCCCAAACCTCCCACCACACACACTATCAGTTATTTCAAGGCTAAACTGGGCATGGGACGTCTGTTTTCTCTCTATGTACACACACTCTAGGTCAGCTCGCTCGCTCCCTCAGTCCAAGGTGTGTGTGGTTTATCTCATTTGCATGAAGGAAAATTAGGGCTGTCTACAGGATGCAGCACTCTTTCCAGTGTTAATATGCTGATTGCTCACTAATGCTGTCGGAAAACAGGAACAAGCTAACACAAACCCCTTCAGTACATACAGCAATGGACTAGCCCCATGTGCACACACGGCAAACTTAACTAAACTACATCCCTGTGTGTCCTTGTGTAACGTCACACCGTGTTTTCACAAATCATTCGCTATTTGCTCAGCAGAATAACTATTTAAACACAAATTAACTGGCAGACAAGCTCGCTGCAATAATTCTCATTGCCAAGTCAGCCAGCCACGTAGCCATTTCTAACACATTTCAAATGAGTAATGAATAAAATAAAATAAAAACATGGACATGCAAATTTAACATGAAACGAAAAGTGACCTTATTTGACTCTCCATTCCTAGTTACATTGAATATTCTGTTGTCTCTGTGTGTGCAGAAAGAATAACAGTCTGCATGTAGTCCCGTCTGCTGAGGTCAAACCTTACCTGAAAGATCACTTCCTGTCCAGACGCATCACTGACGTTGACCTTTTGACCCTCTCTGCCCTGCCGCACGGCCTAGACCAGCAGGAGTGGATAGCAACAAACAGTGAGTATTCAATATGAAATAATAAAGAAATCATTTATATTTGTATACCCCTTCAGTATTGAATATATATATATACACACACAGTATATGATATACATAATTAAGACTCAGAGAGGTGAATGCCATTTACAGTTAAACAGCGATCACAAACATCTAAAAAATGATGACACTCAAAAGTGTCATCTGTGTGAGCAAATCAGGGCTGAAACAATACACTGGAGAGGGAAACATTTCAAATATTTCTTAACATATGTACAGTATAATCTTCAGGAATGCATGAGGAATGCTGGGAATGTGTTGGGCAAGGCTCACATAACTAAAATGGCTGGTCTATAGTTTATAACTTATTCTGACCAGGAACTTGCCCACTTAAAAAGGACCATGTGATTAACATGTAAAATGACAAACCACAGCTTGCTTCTTTATGTGACCATACAACATACATCAGATAGTTCAGCAGCAGTGGTCTGTGTGTTTGCCAACTTCTTTTTTTGCTCTGTAAATGTGTGTTAACTCAATCTTACCATCTCTTTCAGCTGTGTCCTTTTTCCAGCACACTACACTGTTCTTCAGCGCTCTGTCTGATTATTGCTCAACGATAAAGTGTCCAGCAGCCAACAGCACAGGAAACATGTGAGCAGAACACACACTTCATTTCAGCTTGTTAAAAGAGAAAAACATAAGTCACATCTTGAATAAAGGATTAAGTGAGACATACATATACCCTTACAAAATAATTTGCCATGATAACCATAGTTTAATAATGCTGAACAATACAAAATTACAACAGTTTACAATAGTAGCTCTGAAGTCACTGTGTTATTTTGGTGGAATATATACTGTAAAACAAAGGCAGTAGTTTTAAAAGATTTCACATTAAAATCAGTATTTTATAAAATCTGTAATGCATTTTGTTATATACAAAAAAAGTTATAATATATATATATAGGATAATAGTGTAATTAGTTTTGTTTTCAGCTCTTGTGCCTTATTAACTTTATTTACTTTTAAATAATAATTTCTATAATAATTCTATAATATAATATGATTATTGTTTATTTTTCTAAACAAATATGGTGGAGGAAAATGTGCAACACTGGTGTGGTTATTATCGCTGAAAAACTTCAATACGAGTCGTCAAACATGCATGCACAGATATCAACACCCAATGATGACAAGCAACAAACATGATTTCAGATAAAATGGTCTAAAAATATTAGATAAGTACTGTAGCTTAGTTATCACAAAACAAGCAGCCAAAAAAAACATCAGGAAAGCAATTGTATTGATGGTCAATATGCATGTGTCTGTTAGCATCACACTATACAGTTAATATTTAAATATTAAAGAGATTATTGTTATAATAACAATTATAGTGATTATTTAATGAATCACAGTAAATAGTAACTTAATTATAAGCTGTATAAATACTACTGTATTTTTTATAGTGCATGGTTACCATTGCAATGTTTGTAAGGGATCCTTCATAATGAGTTGTTTATGTTTGTGTGTTTCCAGCCTGTATGAATGGACGGATGAACAGGGGAAGAAACTGAAGTGTTCAGCTCCGGTCTACATCGATTACGCCATGTCCTACATCCAGGAGATACTCGCTGATGAACGCGTGTTTCCCACCAAGGCTGGTATGTAGAAGTTTAAAAAGTTTACAGAGAGCCTTAGCACCAATGAGCTGAAAATGATCTGTGTGTGTGTGACTATATGTGTGTGTTTAGGTTCATCATTCCCTCCTGGATTCATCTTCTTGATTCAGAAGGTCTTTGTGATGCTCTTTCGTATGCTGGCTCACCTGTTCAGCACTCATTACCAGGACGCAATCGCCGTGGAGTTACACCCGCAGCTCAACACTCTCTTCACACACTTCATCACCTTCAGCCACACGTTCAGACTGCTGGAGCCCTCAGAGACGGCTCCAATCGATGAGATCATCGCCTTGCTCACGCACTGAATAACATGGAACGTAACACAAAAGGACACGTCATTAGACCTTGAATCACAAATGTGATACTCTGTCGCTTAATGGACCCAACAGACTGAAAGTCCTTATCAAATGCACTATTTTGGACAGTAATTAGTTACACGAAGAATCCCTTCGATGTTTTGACCCAGTAGAAACAGAATGTGTAAATCAACTTCAGCTCAGACTGAGCTCTGATTGAACAATGCGGCTGATCCCACCTATGAGTGATTTTTTTTTCTGTGCCAACTGTGAACATGGGCAATTTTCTCTTGGCCAGTGGCCACATGGCCTTTCACCGAGATGCAATTTCTGGCAATCCGAACAGCTTTCAATTGTGCTTTGCAAAATATGGCCACATTCCCTCTAGATGTGTTTGTCAGTCACACAGATTGAAAAAGAAAAACAGAAAGGAGAAAAAATAACTTTTCTAAAAGATACACTACCGGTCAGAAGTTTAGGGTCACTATTTATTTTTTATTTTTTAAAGAAAGACAGAAATTATTTTTACTCATCAAGGATGCATTAAATTAATAAAAGGTGACAGTAACGACATACATAATGTTACACATGGTTGCTATTGCAAATAAATTTGCAAAGGTTATTTTGAACTTTCTACTCAAAGAATCCTGAAAAATATTAAACATACCAACAAAAATATTAAGCAGCACGATAATAGTAATTGACTATATGTTTCTTGAGCATATTAGAATTTCTGAAGGATCATGTGACACTGAAAGACTGGAGTAATGATGCTGAAAAATTCAGCTTTGCATCACAGGAATAAGTTTGAAAATTGTAATATTCTTTCACAATATTACTGTTAATGTACTTCTTTAAAAAAAAAAATCGTACTGACCCAAAACATTTAAATGGTTTTGAATGAAACACTTTGCCCTGGTTTCACAGACGAGGCTCTACAGTGTAGACACAGACTAAAATGCATTATTGAGCTGATTTAACTGAAAGCAACTTGCACTGTCATATCTTAAAATATGTCAGCGCTATTGTTTTTGTCTCATAATGCACACAGTAATGTTTTTTTTTCTAAGGCACGTTTATAAAAGCAATTAAAATGTTCTAATTGAACTAAGGCCTAATCCTGATGTCTTAATCTAAGACATGTCTGTGAAACCGGGCCTTTATGTTTTAGAATCTTTTTTTGTGTGTCCATAATGCTTTTGGGACAGCCATCATGAACACAATCAAATGCTTCATTATATCGAATATAACGAAAAACGTAACCTGAGAGCGTAACATTTTATTCGGTCGCGTGGCTACTATTTCTTTAGCCCCGCCCATTTTTCCCCGGTCGACATTTGTTAAGAATTGTAAAGCAGATGTCTTATGATAAACATTACAAGGCTCATGATAACTTTCGTTAACTCTACAATAAGTAAATCCATTTCACCAGCTAATTACTCATCGACAGCGATGTCATAGAAATATACAGAGCGACCGCGAAAACGGAATTTAAAAGACAATATTCTAAAGATGGCTGCGCGCCTCTTTACTCTTTGCTTCTTTCTCTGGCAGTTAGCTAACGCCATACTTATTGATGTGGAAACAGTAATGGCGATACACCTGAATATTAATAAAATATGTCAGATGGCTGCGCATTTTCGCTTCCATAGTGGACCGACAGATTACTGTTGAAGTCGCTGTAAACGCATCCCATCGTGTCTGTTTAGGACATGGCGTGAGAAAGCAGAACTAAAACGCCATGTGTTGCAGTCGACAGCATTTATCACCTGGTTCTGAATCATTCACAAACCTCATTTAACACATATCACCTCTGTTGACTCATCAATTCAGGTTGTAATTCTGACTTGAACAATTAGCCTACTTGATTCACACAAAAATATTCTAGAGAATGATACTGTGAAGAGAATAACACAGCCATATCCTGCTGTTGAAACATGAGGATTGGGGGGAAACATATTTCTCCTCTATCCCAAGCATTCATAAATGAACAGCCCTGAGGATATCAGAAATACACACACACACGGAGAGCTGGCCTGACTCGAGGAATTAGATCCCTTTACTCACACAAATATCACATTCAGCCATTGTCATGATCAGTGTTTTATTACTTTGTAAAAAAAAAAAAAAAAAAAAAAAAAGTTTTACTATAAAGGAACTACATTTTGGGATAACTGGCTGTTAAATATTTTTCAAAAACAAAATAGACAACCCTATTATTCAGTAGACTATGCAAAATGTTTTAAACAGCAGCATGCTAGACTGTTGTCACATGATCTATCCACGTTGCATGCAATTGGTTGCAATTCCAGTACGTGAATTAATATCAGCTATTTTGCATTTTCAATCCATGTTCGTGCAAAAATAAGTTCACTTTTGGAAGTTAATTTAAATGAGTAAAAAAAAGTAAGGCATGTTGCATTGTGGGATGCTGCCCTTTGAAATGTGCTCTGATGTATACTGCACATTTAGGCTAAGAATGAATATTCATGTTTGTCTACTTTGTATAATATGTGAATTGTCTCTGAAGAATATAGTGTGTATCAACAGTATGCTATTTGAAACATTGATGGAACAACACATTCACTCTGTACTGTACTTATAACAGGTTTGATTTGAAATACATACTACTCCTACTAGATAGTATGCTATTAGAAATTGAGTCTTTGTGTCAAAGCATTGAGTAAACATAAATGTGTTTCTCCAGCAGGGGACAGCAAAGGAAAGACTGTTTTTGCAGAACACTAATTATAGATTTAAAACACACTCACACTACAGTATTTATTTAAAAGAGTCGGCTCCAAAGGGCTGTTAACACTGCGTTGTGAAACCTTATGAACCAGTGTTTGGATAAGAATTGGAAATAAAGCCCTTAGACCATTAAAACTTCTCATAAATGCACGGATGTGATTGGTTGATTCTTCTTTCAGTGGGCACCAGCTGATGAGCGAGATATGAGGAGTGAACGGGTGAGTGGGTGTGTAGTACAGTAAAATACAGTAGCTGTGATCACTAGACTGCTGTGTGAGAGGCTGAACTGTTCAAGTGCTTTACTGGCCTGATACAGTAGTGATGTCCGGAGGGAATATGTGTTTATAATGACCCTGCGAGTTCCATTCTATCAAAATATGAGGAAAATGTTTTATTTTAAATATGGGGAAGACCAAAACACTAAACTTGTAACTACAGCAACAGGTTTTATTTTACTATGCAAGAAAGCATATAGAACAACAAAAAGCTTAGAGGAAAAAGCATACATTGACTTCAACATAATCAGTTATTAATATTTCATTTTGTTCTCTCTTGTTTTTGCATGTTCATAATTTTTTTTGTGACAGTCTGGCCCAAACTGATGTCTGCACAATTTTCATGTTTCATTGCGTTATCACGAATAAAACAATAGACTACAATTGAAACTTTCAATCATATTTGAATAAAGGGTGAAGATATCAATTTTCCTAGGCCGGACCACTTTTAGCCACTATATCATGTGCACGTTTAATATGGTGTTGAATCAGAGGTCCTTCAAACTAAATATTGTTTGAGCAGTTTTACTTTTATATTCATTTTATTTGAGGTTTGCAACCAACATTAGGGACAGTCTAAAAATACAGTTTAAAAAAACTGACTTATGTGCTTTTATTTCCTGCAATAAACAGACATTAAATAAAAGTAAGTATAATATAAACACAGCTCAATAATGTTAACAGGTTTAATTTCACATTTATTTGTATAGCGCTATTCACAATATATATCATTAATTAAGAGTATTCTGTTCTCAGAGATGACTGTGTCAAAGTAATGTTCATATGGCAGAAATGTACAGTTCTAAGACCATACAGATCATTAGCTAACATCATGTACGTATTATTCATTGATGCAGAAACAGTTATGAGCATGTTAAAGCAATGATTACATGTGGTGGTCATAATGATTTCAACACATGTGGGAAAAAATCTGTCTAAACTGGCCTAACTAGTGACCAAATGTTGATTTATTGTTATTGATAAATTAATATTTTCTGCAAATAAAAAAAAAACAGTTTGAAAACCTTTTTCTTACAATAACATTTGGTTGAATGGTCAAGCTTGATCAATGCGGCATTTTTTTTTTAATCAGAAAATTCACAATTATGTACACAGTGACAATGCCCAGTTACTCAGTGTAGAAAGGGGTCAAAGCTGGATTTGTAACTGCATAAAAAAAAATGGGGTGAAAATAGGAAAACTATCACTGAGACAGATCAGAGATGAATTAAGCTCTTAACTGAATTTAATTTGGCACAATATACCACTTGAATTGTACAATATGCTTTTAATAGGATTATAATAATACTGTGATGAGTTTCTTATAACAGTGGATGATAGTTCAATGAATAATGAAGAGAAGAGAGACACTTGGACACACACACAAATATACACTTACACACACAAGCAGGCTGCTCTGTCTGAGCGAACTGAGGCATGAATGCAAACGTATCCTGTTGCTGTCTGACCCATGATGCAAAACACACACGCACGCACGCACGCACACGGCTAATGGTAAAAGTGTATGGTTTGTTTGTACTGAAAATAAAAGCTACAAAAGTAACAATTAATAATGAAAAAAAAAAAAATAATAATAATAATATATATATATATATATATATATACATAGACCATTTTTCTTTTTGATTCACAGAAAAAATATAATTCATCTATTAAGCTGATAAAGTAACTTTTCCAAATAATGAGACACCCAAAGTTTATGACATAATTTATGAGACTAAGATGTTATAAACATCCTAAGCTCTTAAACACACAGACATGTGTGCCTCTTAACACACTGGCACAAGAACAAACCTGTCCTTTATAACACTGCATTATAAATAAAAAAAATCTACAATTTAGACTATGGTATTGCTTATAAAATCACACTAAGGTCAAGGTTTAACTATAAAATGACCTTAAACAACAAATCTAGTATAGATCGACAACAAAGACCCCAAAACACACTAGCATCAGTAAATGTCTTCCTCACTCACTCACTCACTCACTCACACGGAGTCTCAGACGGACTCTCATTAACATTAACCGAACTGTTGTTAATGCTCTCTAAAATCCTCTTTAAAAGGGCACAGGACCGAGTGAGCTCGATCAAACCAAACACACACTTCTTATATTGTCTCTGACCTTTAAAATGAGCCACTGCACACCTGACAGGACAATTATATTTTTATATCATGACACAGTATAAAGGCTTGAAGCTAAACACTTCAACATTTAGAAATAATATTTCCATCAAGAACTAGCGTGTTATAATATAATTTACTTGCAAAAGAAAAAAGACCAGAAGGCAATTTAAAACAGATTTAAAAGTCAAATGCTTCTATAAATAAATATATATCCTCCAAAAAGCCAGCTAGTAAATAAATAAATATGAAATATATATTTAATACATGTTTATTTTAGTAATATATTTCAAGTAATAGGCCTATTTATTAAATATTGCACTGTTTTGTGCATTAAAAATATGGCAAATTATACAAAATATTATACTTATATCATACCATCTTAATTTATGAATGTGAACTATGAATATAAGTCATATATTTCTAAACCATTTAGATACATTTTATTAAGCATTTTATTCTTCAACAAGCTCACCAGTTTTAAGATTTAAATAAATATCAAGAAAAGTAACACTGTTAAAAGAACTAGTAATTTAAATATTAATTAAAAGCTATTATAGTCTTATATAGGCTACATGTGTTTTAAATGAGAAAAAATACAAAACCGTTATAGCATATTAAATCATATTAGCATATAGGCCACACTCCCAGTTATCCTGGTATATGACAGAAAACACTGATGGATGTGCTCTTTAAAAACATGACAAACAGCGGCATGTGGTCTCAGAAATATTTAGAAAACACACTGTTTATTGCAGTGATGCGAAAAGAACTGGTGGCTCTAAGGAGGATTTTAAATCATAATAATAATGGCTGATCCGCATGTGGAGTGTCAGTTCTCCGAGTCTCCTCCCTCTCAGTGTTTAAGAATCTGCTCCATCCATGAGCCAGCACTGAGTTTCTCCAGCCACATGCATCACTCACAGGACGCGATCGCAACAGTCTCAAATGAACGGGATACCTCCCCATATTAATGTGTCTATTAAAGTAGGGAGTTAATAAGCTTCTTCTCTGTTTAAATGTAACTTTTCATAAATGTAGATAGATCATTTTACTGATCTGACGAACTTTGTAAGTAGCCTAAATGACGGTCTCGTCTGTTCTCCTCCACAGGCAGCAGCGCGTCTCTATAAGAGCTGAGGAGCATCATCGAGTCGGACTGTAGAGGACAACACACTCCTATCATGAAAACTCTGCTGCTCGTGTGTGTGTTTCTGCTGCCTCTGCAAACTCTCGCGCTGCCGCTGCGCAACAGGTGAGACGCGCCGGACACCGGCGCCGCCCGGGCACCTGACCTGTGATGATGCCATCACCATCATCATCACAATCAACACACCATGCTGTTAATATTATATTTCCTGGGTGTTTAATATCATGATTAAAAAAAGGTTTAATATGCAAAGTTAAGAAAGGTTAATTTAGTGCTCGTGCGCGCAAATGTAACGCTGTTAACGTTGATTACCAAAAATTAACCTACGATGAGCAATATTTTTTAATAATTTAATCTTTAATAAAACACAATTGTTCATGTAAGTTCAGAGTGCATTAACTAAGGTTAACAGACACAACTTTTGATTTAAAAAATGTATTAGTTAATGTTGAAATTACCTTATTGGATAAATGCTGTAGGTGTATTGTTCAGTTCACATTATTCTAGTGTTATCAAAATAAACTTCACTCTTACAGGTAATCTTATTGCCTATAAATAGAAAATGTAGACATTAGATATATTGCTAAAGTTATCTTATATACATTGCTAAAGTTAAAGTTTAATTAGGCTATGCATGTAATGTCATGGCAAGCCATTTTAACATTCATAAACATAATCTAGCATATTTATTAGTATTACTTATTTTTAATTGCTTGCATTATTTTTTTCCCTTCAATTTCACTACTACTAAAAAATTATAGAAAGCAACTTGTAAACTAGTAGCCCTAATACAAAATGTTTTGTACAATTGTCATAGATAGGCTACTGGCGTCTCACAAAAAAAAGCTCAATACATACTATTGCTATATAGACTGTAAAAAATATTTTCATGATTTGTTATCGCAACATTTTTCTTAGGACAAACCAACTTAGATAATGTGGTTCAGATAACATAATACTTTGAGTTTGTATTTATTAAAACAATCTCCTTTATTGTATAAAAATGTTGATTTCATTGACATTTTTTACATAGTTGCTATTGAGATGGGGACTAGTACATTAGGCAGTTAAGAGTATATAATGAATAAGAAAAAGGGAGTAATTGAATAATCACATTTAGTATCTAAAGAATTGGTACTAAACAAATTGTTAGTTTTAAAGAATGGATGTTAAAATGGCTTGCCACATGTGCGTGAGTGTGTGTGTGTGTGTGTGTGTGTGTGTGTGTGTGTGACCTGTAGTTCTCTATGAGATAGTGTGTGTCACTTGACTGTCTACATTTGGCACAGAGAGCTTAAGAGAGACGTGCCACCTGTAACGTAGTTTCTCAGATTTCCCCATCGTGACCGCTTAGTCATGATTTGGATCAGGTTATTCCTAACTCTAATTTGCAACATGAAAGATCCTTCAACACAATCCACATACCTCCTAAAGTGTTGCATTAAATTGCATTGAAATGAATGCCAATTGATATTTTAACAAAATGTAAAGTAAAGAGCACACTTTCCACAAAAAAAAAACATTTCACAAAATAAATTGTGTTAGGTTTTAAACGATAAAACAACAGACATAATAAAATTCTGCAAATTCGACACCGAGTATTTGGACACTGACTTTGTTTTGGGTTTTTTTGTTAGAGGAACGGACTTCATACATCCGCTAAAAAGCTCTACAACACACTTACTATAGGTATTTGCTCAAATGTTTAGGTTCCAAAAAAGCTATATATATTTGTTAACAGGTGTTTTTATATTTTAATGGTGTCTAGTTTTCCAGTACTTTTTGGAGGCCACTTCACCTATTGGTCTGGGTATTGTAATTATGCCACTCGTGAACATGATCTCAAAGCCTGATAGAACAGTCTCAGTGGCGCCCCCTCCTGGTGGGATGAGGCAGTTTACTCCACTGTGACCTTCAAAAGTGAAACAAGCTTACAGAATAAATGTGAACACGCAGTGTGTGGCGAATGTGAGAAAAGGTCATACAGACTCTATGAGGTCACAAACAAACAGTGATTGAAGAATTTAATGTTCAACTGGAAATCAAATCCTCTTTTAGTCACACTCACACAAGGGCATAATAAATTTACGTAAGGTGGGTTTAAGCAGTTTTCCCCAAATTAGCCCCTCTGGCTCTGTTTTTAAAAATGTGCCTCTCAGCGAGTGGATTGCAACGTCATTCTTAACACTTTGTTAGATAAGATGGATATTTGTGCCTGATATCTCTCGCTTATGCGGGGCACGAACGTGGGAACAATCTCTTTCTCTCTCTCAACCTAAAACTTTCAGACTTCCTCCTCCTAGTCTTCCACAAAGCAGAATAAAACCCCACAATACGTCTCCTCTTCTTCCTCGGTCTCTCCTCTATAATCCAAGAGACACTTCCCCCAGCTGTCTTACATTTTCACAGACCCGTGTGTGTGTGTGTGTGTGTGTGTGTGTGTGTAATTTAGCACCTGAGACTGAAGTGTATGAATGGAGCAGTGAAACACTAGGACTTTAGCTTTGGGCAGAGGCTTAGAAGGGCTTATACTGGGACAGGGTGATTGAGTAACGGTGCTGGGCTGCTGCTCTCTGGAGCGATTTCAATTCAGAAGATCTTTATGATGGAGCAGAGGATTTTCTTATCTAATCACGGGACACTGCAAGACAGGATGTTAAACAAATTAAGATAAAAGCCGATTTCATAACTATAATGCAAAGTAAACTAATTACTAATTGAATACAAATTTGAAACGTGAATAATGCTTACCTGTGCAACAGTTGCCACCAGCAGGGTTGTGCGCCATTCACTTTGTAATTGAGAATGCCTTTGAATTCCTAAATTTGAATTAATTTTGAAGTTTGAAATTGAATTTTCAAATTTAAAAAGGAGTTTTGGAAAGAACTGAAAGAAATAAAATTGAAAAAATCAGACTGATAGAACATAGAAAGACACATACATTGATTGATAGACAGACATACAGAACGATAGATAGCTGGAGTCTCACAGACAGACAGATAGAACAACAGACAGATAGAATGATAGACAGACAAAGATAGAATAACTGATAGATAGCTAGACAAATAGAATAATCAGACAGACAGACAGACAGAATGACAGGAATGCAGAACTAAATTTTCAAATTTAAAAAGTAGATTTGAAAAGAACTCAAATTCAATAAAAAAAATCAGATAGACTGATAGAACAACAGATAGAGAGAGACAGACGGACAGAATGATTGATAAAACGACAGACAGATAGAATGAAAACGCCAGCTATTCAGGCACTGCCCGCAGTATCATGCGCTCATGCGGTAGAGAATTAAAATCGTGTAAAGAGAAGCCTGAGAATTTAAATAAAGAGAGGTAAAGAGAATTTAAATCTTGCAATAATGATCTATATCCTAACTCTATAGGATATCTCAATTCAATATATTATATCTCACAATTCTGACATTATAGCACGCAATTGCGACTTTACATCTCACAATTCTGACTTTATTTCTCATAATTCTGTGATATAAACTCGCAATTGCGAGATAAAAAGTCAATTATCTTTTAAAATGTTTTATTCTGTGGCAGAGACAAGCTTCTATGATGTTGTAAACAGCTGCATAATATTTTTATAGAAACCTTGATACACAACCTTGTTGAATAAATCTATAAAAGTATTAATTTCTTTAAGTAATTTCTTAGTGTACAGAAATCTAACAGGTATAGTACTATAGACCTCAAACCAAGAACTAAACACAGGTTTACACTAAATGCTCCTTATGACCGGAAATTGCTGAGAGACACAGTGATCAAAACAAGCGATTTTGTACATGTGTGTGTGATATTACTGCCAGTCAAGACTAATCTTGTTCAGAAACATTCTGATTAGGATTAGAATTTAAGAGTAAAGTTGCCCTATATCCCCCACTAATGCACAACATAAACTGACTCACAGCCTATAACACCCAGAGAAAATTATACAAACAGATACTCAGGTTCCATGCTTACTAAGGTTTATTCAGCAGCATTAAAATATTAAAAACATTTATATTATAAACTATATATAAACAATATTAAAAATAATCTAAAAGGATACAAATACTATATATATTCGAGCGTCTGGCTCAACCAATACCAACAGGATTACTGGCTGAACAATGGCAGAAGTTTGGAAAATTTCATTGAGAAAAAAAATAGGTTACACTTTATTTTAATAAAGGTAACGTACAGTAGTTGCATTGTACTTACATTATTACTGAGTAATATTAACTAACTACATGTACTTACTATAGAGTTACGATTAGGGTTTGGTTTAAGGTTGGTTTCTTTTTAATTATGCATAATTTACCGTTATTGCTATAGTAAGTGCATGCAGTAACGTGTAACTACATCACTTTAAAATAAAGTGTTACCAAAAATGTAGGCTGCAAATTACACAGAAAGGATAAACTTGAAGAACTAAATGTCATTTACAAATAAAATAAGAAAATTAATAGCAAATATAGTGTCCAAAATTCCATCGTGACAGTGCATACAATCATGTGGAACGATCCTCAGTCTATTGATTTTTAACCCCTCCTTCTCGTTTCTCAGATTTTACTGATATTCCAACAACAAAAACAAAACAAAACAATGAATGCTCTGAATGTTTGCTGTGAGCCAGACAGAAGACAGGGAAGAGTAGCACGTGAAGGAGTGTGTCCTAGAGTGAGGGAATATTAGTGCATGCCTCACATAACTTGGACTACAGCCAGAGAAACACTCGATTAATAAAAGGCTTCAAATGGTCTTTATGCTGCCAAGCCTCTAGTTTAACATTAAAGTGATGCTCAAACTACGACAACTTCAATGTGAATGTCTGAATGATGTATTTAAATAGATTTGGTCAGTGCATGCATGTGCTCCACTGGTGGTCAACCAAATTATTTCTCTTTCTCCCACCAGATTGAGTTTTCCAAGTAAGCCTGGGAAGCTTCCAGAATCAAGAGGTGGTATCGCCAAGGAAACCATCACTATTCCTTCAATGGCTTCAAATGCTGGGGCAAGAGAGCGCCGTGCGGTCTGGAGGGCCCTCCTGCATAAAGGACCCCTGTCAAAACAAACCAACACACCGGCCAATCAAATCAGCAGCGCTCAGGGACATTTCCGGGAGCGTCGGCATGTCCTCAGAGGGTCACGCAGTCGCCAGCAGGGTCAGCTGATGCGCGTGGGATGCGTTCTGGGCACTTGCCAGGTACAGAACCTCAGCCACCGTCTCTACCAGCTGAACAGCCAAAGCGGACGGCAAGAGTCGCCAATCAATCCCAGAAGTCCACATAGTTATGGATAAGACTATGACTGACCACACACTAAAAACCTTTCCAAAAATGTGACAACAGAAGCCAACAGACACCAGCGGGCAACAAACTCAACAACTGGAGTAATCAGTTTACAGTGGTCCTGTCCCGTCATGAAAATTCAAATTCTCTTGAAATAAAACAGTTCAATGTATGTAGTTTCAGAACTCAAAACTTATTCCCAAAAAGAAAGCATGTATTGAAACTGAGCCGCAAAAAATGACTCGTTCTAAACTTCTGAAACTCTCATGTCATCTAGATGAAAACATGAACATACAGTATGATGATCACCAACGTCTATGTAATGTTCAGAAACTTGGCCAGGTCATTCAGAAGGAGTAATAAGGGGATGTAAAAAACGACATCACTACTACTCCTAAAAACCAGAAGAACTAACGATAAGTGTAAAATGAGGGAAAGTTTGACAAACCTTGTGCTGTTCATGACTGGGTATAACACCTACAGTACTGTACTGCAAATACGTCTGAAGGATGTCAAGAAAAGTGGCATTTTTTTAAACAATGTCCTTGATCATTTCAGTCTCAATTGAACAGTTTGAGTGCCACATTTCAGCCCAGATTGTTCAGTGAATCTCATTAATGTCTTAAAGTAGTGCAACTTTGTAAAGAGGCCGTTTCTGATGGAGCAGCCAACAGAAAACACACACAACAAACCCAGTGGACCTCAGGGAAGAGAATAATGTTGCAATCTCTTGTTAAGAGAAAGTCTTAATGTTTCCCGCTAAATTATTTCCCACTTTTATAATTTATGCCCTCTTGTAATGAAGCGATTTGCACCTTCATTGTCTTTACAGTAATCCCACACTGTTTGAGAAGATTGTCATCTTTCTCTGTCCTGAGACAAATCGCCCTTGACTGAGCCAACTAAAGCCGAACAGAGCTTACACGTGAGCATCTTAAGAGAAAACATCCCGTATTTGAACACTTAATCTATGCTTAAATATCTATGGGTTTACTGCATTAGATAAAATATCAAACCAAGTGGCATTTATTTGAAAGAAAGATAGTACAAGCACAAAAACATAGTTAGGTTTTAAAGGATTTTTTAGTCACCCTAATGTCCCAAACCTGATCACCTATGTGACATGTAATGGTCGATGATTATTGGTCATGTCACAGTGACAATCTTGACGTGTTGCACCTAAAGGCCCCATATTTGAATGGACACAGAAAGCAGAGGGCTATTTTCTCAGTGAATAACTTATTTCAAGCTGTTTAAATGCAATTAAATATTAAATTAAAAGAGCCACACAAGTTGGTTAAAATAATAAAAATGCCTCAGAAATTGCAGTAAGTTCAGAGAAAAGCTCAGAATTTGCTTGCAGTAACCATTCGGTTTTCCGGAACAATCCTCCCATCAGCCATTAGTTGGACAAAAAGAAGCAAACTCACACCATTGGTTGAGTCGATGTCAACGTGTTGGGATGCTCAAACTAACAGAGTAATGCTACAAGCGTCACAGAGCCACACTGTTTACACTCTTCGGGGAAATAAAACTTACTTATAGCCTTCTCTGCACTAGGACTTGTATTTTCACTTCGAAAAATTACACATAGCTGCTTTAAGTGTCCACATACCTTTTGGGACCACTGTATATTCCCATTTAAACTTTTAAAACGTCAAATCTTCATCCATAAAGCTCAAGCTTTCAACACCATCTGATCATGTACGTTGCACATGCAAGTCTCAAAGCATAAAATCACGAATACAAATCAAACATGGATGACAACTTTAAATGACACTCTCTGTCCAAACAAGAGTGCACACACATACACACACAGCATCAGTTTGTCAGTGGTGGAATGTTTGCTATCCTCATGTTCACATTTAGGTCAAATGCTACTATTAAACAAAGCACTTTAAAAGCAACATGATCGATCACCTTCTTCAATGCCATTGACTTGAATGGAAGAGATGCTATTTAATTCTAAGTTAACAAAAGCTTTTGAGGTGTAAATATTTTACAAGAGTATAATGATGAAGTTGAGTTGATGAGTTGAATGTTTAGTTGTGAGTCACTGTGCTGTATTTTAATATGATTTAGCTGTGTCAATAAACAAAACAAATGCAAATGCTTGTTGTTTTGTTTGTTAAAATCATGCGGGCAGCTGTAATAGAATGCAAACACAGAAGCACAGATCATTCTACTGTGACCTTCAGTGTCAGAGTGACAGAAGTGGGATATGTTCAGTGTCATATTTTTTAATGTTTATGAAAGAAGTCTCTTATGATCCCCAAGGCTGCATTTATTTGATTCAAAATACAGTAAAACAGCAATATTTTTACATTTTAAAATAACCTTTTCTATTTGAATATATTTATACATTTAAATGTTTAACATTATAAAAGTCTTTACTGTCACTTTTGATCAATTTAATGCATCCTTGCTGAATAAAATAATTAGTAAGTTATTTGGATATTGTCTGCCTACGGTTACTGATAATGAGTTTTCAGACATACTTGACATAGCATTTGACATATGCTGCTTTATACTTAATGGACGCAGTTCTTATAACTTATATCTCAACTTAAATGGAGACCCCTTCTTTACAACATTCTCCTTGCATTAACCCAGAACAAACAAACACACACTTGGCTATCTAAACAGTGACATTGCATAGACTTTGGTATTCCTCAAAATGAACAAAAACGATATTACCATTAACTGTCATGGCATCTCGAGCCCAAAAGCCATTGGCACATCCGGTTGTCATTGGCATGTGCCACTAAAACTTGTGACGTGCCGATGGATTGCGATTGTTGTGGAGCATGTCGCCGTATGTTGTGGCACCTCCAACAACTTAGTGACACGTCGCTGTCTGCCGGAGCATCGGGGTATAACCATTTAGAGAAAATGTAAGAAAATGCCACAAACCATTATGAAGTGACAGACCATTCCAAACCGGATTATGAAAACTGCACCAGCCTTTCAGAAGTGGTGGACCTTGACCCTAGCTCTTCACAATGCAGAGTAATGTAGGTCTGTAGATATTATATTAAACTGGATGTCTATTATAATCTATCTACAGCAAGTTCAACACTTCAACAAAACATTCAGGCATCTCCAGGAGGAATGCATGTTCA
The DNA here is from genome assembly GCA_030578275.1 of Meda fulgida. Lineage (NCBI taxonomy): Eukaryota > Metazoa > Chordata > Actinopteri > Cypriniformes > Leuciscidae > Meda > Meda fulgida. The sequence goes on along the minus strand of CM060633.1, from coordinate 23,701,609 downwards.
CGCCATAAAAAAAGGCGTATCTATATTTTTATTTAAAGACTAATATCAGACTCCAATTACTTGTTTTTGCTACTGTCTAAATCACTTCCTCAATAGATCTTCCTCAAATGTCGTAAGATTTGGTTTATCGTGCCTTGGCCAGTGTTACACTTACTTACACTGACACTGGGCATGCAGCATCATGCAAAAATAATGGTTTGTAGTAACAGATGCGACTGATAATGTGGTATAGTTACTCATGATAGATTTATTTCATGTGTTTCCTAGAATGGGCAGTTTGCTGATCATCAAGATACAGCAGCACTGGTACTACACAACATGCAGTGGCATGTACATGCCACTCAAATACAGATGTGCCAAAAAAATGGTCTAGATGTTTGAAAAATATTACCGATTTGTAAACGAGTTTAATTTGTTTATTTATTTATTTATTTTTTTAATTTTTACGGCGACATGCTCCACAACATTGTCAGTGGCGCTGTCACAAGTTTTAGTGACACATGCCACTATCCGCTGGCACATGCCACTACTGATAAAAACAGTGAAGTGCAAACTCAGAATATTATGCAAACTTTATGCAATTAAACTTACTTTATTATCCAATGTCTTAGCTGCTGACATTCGATGACCCAATTCAACCATACTAAAAAGCAAAAAGGACTGTAGATAAATAACATTTGTGGCAGCACAGCTGAAAGGTTTGTTTGCTGCACCCTCTACTGTACAGGCATGCATTTGCATTTCCTTCAGCCTGAGGCTTATGCATTTCAGAAATATAACTTTTTTTTGTTATTATAAAAAAAAACTAAAAAAACAAGCTAAGCCCAGATGAGAAAAAGAAATGCAAAAAACCTAACTCATGCAATTAGATACTTTTTTTAGGGACTACCGCATTATTATTATGCATTCATTTTAAAAGTAACTTTCCACAACACTGCTTCTGGGTACAATCCAGAATGGACTTCAATAGAAAAATATGCTTTTTAGAGCTAGATAGTGTAGTTATAATATCTACCAGCGAGGGTTAACAAGGTAATTTAATAATAACATTTAATTAAGAGTCATATTTATTCCATCATCTCAATAATAGCATGACCAAAGGTGTTAAAAAAGTCAGTCAAGTAAAAAACAACAACAAAAAAGACAAAGACGAAGAGGAGAAAGGAATGTTTTAGATGTCAGAATGAGTGTGTGTGTGACTTCAGTTTATCTGCTGGGTTTTAACTTTAGACTGTGTACTGCATGTGACCTAGTACCAGACACATGCAGACTCACCCACAAACTATCAGCCAATAAAAACCAGGGGTGTAACACACACACACAGGTTGGGTTTCCACGTTTTATGGGGCCTTCCCGTAGACCTAATGATTTTTATACTGTGCAAATTGTATATTCTATCTTCTAACCCTAACCCTTTACCTACCTATTACAGAAAACTTTCTGCATTTACATTTCCAAAAAACATAATTCTGTATGATATATAAGCCATTTTCCTCATGGGGACCAAAAAACACCTCCACAAGATCAAATATTTCTGAAATTACCATTGTACAATGTAGAAAATACCTAAACCCCTCCCTTTTTTAAGCCATTTGGTTTATGAGGACGCAGGAAGTGTCTTCATAAATTATGTTTAATTTGTAATTCCCATGTCATTATACACACTTGTGTCCTAATAAACCATATAAATAAATATATATATATATATAAACATAATATTAAAGAAAACTTGCTGCAATCAAAGCAAAATATTCAAAACATATTTTACTTAGCATTTTTGTGTTGATGTCAAAAATTAAATTAAATAAAAAACCTACTGTACAATTTATTTTTAACGAAGCGAAATAGTGAAACGTAACAAAACCACTGTAAAACACAATTCAATAAAACACTAAAAATATGTAAATATAATGTATAATATAAATTCTTTAAATTTCTGTTGAACCAAATGCCCTTAGTCACTGTAATGATAGAGTATGTCTTTTCTGAATCAGTCCAATGTATTTAGGCCAAAATATCTGACTGACTGACAGACAGACAGACAGAGAGACACACATACACACACAGTTATTTTATTTGGAATGACCAATACTGATGAAAACAACACAGCATAAAAATATTCACAAAGAGTCTGTTATGTTTCACCTGACAATACAAACACCACTAATGGTCACAACCACATGAATAAATAAAAAAATAAATAGGCTATGGATAGAGGTGACATCGTCTTCTCCAAACATGCAAACTGCCTATGATTGCTGACACAGAACAGTATTTGGCTATTTGCTTAGAGGTGTTTTTACTCAGTCTAGCAATTTGCAAGCCTCTGTTTTCAAAGCCTCAATTTGCGCATAATCTGTGGACATGTCCTAAACTACCAAAAATTAGGATGATCGGTTTTGTGCTGTAACCACATACTGCTAAAGCATTTGTTAATGACGGGTATTTTAACATTTTGGGGGGGGTTCCCGGACAAGGTTTAAATTAAACCTGGAGTAGGCCTTAATCTAGAATAGTTAATCATGTCTTGAAAAATGGCTTTCTGTAACACAGATTAAGTACAGATTAGTTACACCTGGACTATGGAGTCTTGAACTAAAATCAGATTAAATTAAAACCAACTGTGCTAATCTGAATTAGCATGACAGAGGTTGACTATAAAACATGGAATGAACCAAGAAAAGCTTAAAATTGCATGGAACCGAGAAGCAAATCCAAGGAAAACAATGGCATCAGAAAAAGACTGCATTCAAAAAAAAATACTAACAAGAGAACATTTTTAGCAAGCTAAATAATCTGCACACACCAGCTATGTAATAAAAGAAAAGAAATGCCAGGAAATCTGTTTGTAATGATATATATATATATATATATATATATATATATATATATATATATATATATATATAAAATCAACAATGTACAACTAGGTTGTATTAATGGTGTTCATTAACAATGAATAACCATTTCAAGTCAGTTTACACCAATCACCTTTGAACTAGAAACCCAATACAATGGTGTTAAAACAAAATGAAATGTTTAAATGATTTATTAATATATGTATATGTGAGTGTGTGTGTGTGTGTGTGTGTGTGTGTGTGTCCAAGTAATGCATGTGTCTTCTTTGGAACACAAAGTTAATCTGAAGTTAAACTTGCCTCCAGGTAGGTTTAATTTAAGCCTCAATTTAGTCTTGGAGTAACTCTAGTCTTCCTCCAGGAAATCAACTTATTAAACTCTGGACTAAATTAAATCTAGGACTATTTAAAGCCATGACAGAGAAAGCAGATTTCTGTTAATCTGGTTTAAAGGGCCATTTTAGTCTAGGACTAGGCTTAATCTCTGTCCGGGAAACCACCCCTTTAAGTCCATGTAAGTATCAAAACAACAACCCACTTCCAGAATCAGAATGTTTTTAGAAAGTGCATTGACGACTACAATGTCTGGAGTATTTGGATATTCTCTGAGGACACTTCTTAGAGAGTTTATGTTATCATTCAGATTTGAAAACCAACTAGTTTGAACAGTCTTGTTTGCGTGTAATGCACTTAGCTCAAGAACTGTGCAAAGTTTTTGGACAGTTATGTTTACGATGCGATCGTGGCGCTCAATGTAAAGGCCTTTAAATGCAGGGCACCCGTTCATTATGTGCGCTATAGACTCCATTGTTTTATCGCTGTGTAATAAGCAGGATGGTTTGTGGTGTTTCGGAAACCACAGGGAGAGGTTGTATTTGGTCGGGAGAGTTTGCAGCCAAGCTTTGATCAATTTTAGGATACCTCTGTTAACACACACACACACACACTTATCTATCCGAAGTCTCTGAACGTTCTGGTGAAACAAACAACACTTCAGTTTAGAGATGATCAACAAATAAGAAACTACAAACATAATACCAAAGAAAACCTGCTGTAATCAATGCAAAATATTCAAAACACATTTTACTTAGATTTATTGTGTTAATTTATGTCAAAAATAAACTTCAAATTAAATAAAAACCTACTGGAAAAATAAACCTAAATCAAAGCCAAATAATGAAAGAGACACACACAGACACCGACACACACACACACACCACTAGAAGCATCAGAGAGAAAGTGAACTGGAGAAAGTTAAAGTTTGACTAGTTATTCCCACTACAGTTCAGAGACCCCATATGTGCAACATTTATAAATAGAGCACTGAGAGACGCCAAACACACAAGATCCTCCTCCATCCTGAACGACACAATCTCAGCTGAACCATGAGGGTGGTGAACCTGGTATGTACCTGACATTCAGACATTTACTTACATCCATGTTTCATAATCAATTTCCTCACTGAGTTGTAGGCATTAGCCTATACATGAATTACTTTTGCAATACTGAAAACTGTCAATCAAACTGTTATTTTGAGTTGGTAGTTAATATCTGTCTTTTAAGTCTTATTTCTTACACATAAACTATTACTCTTATAGGGTCCGGATCCTTCTCTGGCATATCGCCCCGAATGTCATGCAAAAGAACAAACCGAATTCAGAAACTTTGAGGTACAGTAAAATTTGGAATTTGGCATAGTATTAACTTATTCATGTATAATTCCTCTTAAATGACACTTATTTCCATTTTGATGTGTACATGCCTAATACAGAGTGGAGATCTCTTTGACCGTGTGTTTAATACCTATAAGCAGATGCACACGTGCCAAACGCTGGACTTTGTCAAACAAAAGGTTGGTCTTTGTATGTATGCATGTCAGTTTTTGCTCTGATACACCATGCATTTTTTAAAGTTATGTTCTGTATTAAAACCAGACACTAAATAGCAGGTAAAAATCTAAATAAATGAAAAGCATCTCTAATAAAGTAAGTAAAAGCCCTGTGGTGATTCAACTGATACAAATAAATGCAGACACACTCAAAACTAAAATCTGTCTCCATTGAACAGTATCTATATTGCAAGCTTTACTCACATAGTAAAGTTAATTCTAGTTCAACTGGACGTGTTTCGCTGTTGAAGTTAAACTAGAATAAAATTCAGATGCTCTGTGATGACATAAATGATAACCTTCACAAACAAACACTGAACATGGCCTCTCACCTTTAGCACCTGGATTGGGCGAATTGCAATCACTTCAGCATGACCATGATGGAAACCATCAATTCCCTGGACGAGCTTGTTGACGAATCCGACCCTGATGTTGACTTCCCGAACTCTTTCCATGCTTTCCAGACCGCCGAGGGAATTCGCAAAGAGCATCCTGATAAAGGTGAGGAGTCAGCAGGGACAAAGGTCACAGGAGTCACTTACATAGTACTTCGATAAGATGCTGTTTTACAAAAACACCTATCTAAGCTTGTTTTTGTCCAGTTTCTGATTAATATGTCCACACCTGCCGGGCTTCTTTCAGGACTGAAATCCATATCTAAATTTGAAAGTTCATTGTGGATATTTTTATTTGGGTGAATGTTAAAATACAACATTGCAACTGAATTTAAAAGCACTTATCTCATTTTTACCTGTCTCCAGATTGGTTCCAGCTAGTTGGTCTGATCCATGACATTGGAAAAATCATGGCACTGTATGGGGAACCACAGGTGAGAGACAAATGCATCCAAACACAGTCTAAAACCCTACGACGGTCACATGGGCTGAATGATGTGCAATCAGAACGCTGCCTTGTGTGTTTCAGTGGGCCGTAGTTGGAGACACATTCCCAGTGGGATGCAAGTTCCAGAATTCAATAGTGTTCAGAAACTCGACATTTGAAGGCAATCCGGATGTGAAGAACCCAACACTCAAGTACAGAAACACACCTTTCAAAACACAAATACACTTCTCTTCTAAATATCAAAACAGCTTTCCTGATCAGGAATATTACAGTATTATTTATATATTAGTGTTTGACAGTAACATTTTTTATGCACTTTTGTCGTTTTTATTTTAGTATGCATTTTTTCTTTTAATATATATATATATATATATATATATATATATATATATATATATATAGTTTGTTCCAAAAAATTCTATTTAGCTTACATTTTAGTTTTGGTCAATTTTAGTACATTGCTCATGTTCATAAGTATTTTAAGTTACATTTTTTCTCATCTAATATGTATTATATTTTATTTCAGATTTATTTAATGAATTTAAATGATTTTAAAAAGTGTTAGTTAACAATAACAACATTGTTCCTGAAAATACACAAACTATTATAACATGGTAAAAGGAATAACGGTTGCTTCATGTCGTTTCAAACGTGTATGACTTTTGTCTCTTGTCCATGGAACCCAAAAGGAGATGTTTTAAAGAACGCCCACACTTCTCAATAAGACTTTTATGATGCTTTAGTGTTCCTCAAAAGAAAGTCATACAGGTTTGGAAAAGCATGAGGGAGAGTAAATGATTTTTCACTTTAACGGTTAATAAAGTTAATAATGGTATCCTATGTCAACATAGAAATAAAATGTTCATTGCATTCTTTAGCATTCCACCTGATGATGTAGTGTTTGCTTACTTCTCTTAATGCAGCACAGAATTTGGGATCTATAAACCTCAGTCTGGGCTTGATAACGTCCTGATGTCTTGGGGACATGATGGTGAGTGATTTGAAGGATCTTTACACAACACCAACATGATTTTGGATCATCCCTACTGTTCAAACTGATCAAATCTTTCATTAAATTGATCAAAAAATACAGGAAAGACCAGGGGCGTGGGAAGATGTCAATACCTGCTTGTAAGCCAATGAAGATATTCTGTATCTGAGGCTAAATCACTTCATATTGAGAAAGCAATGACGCGTCTTATATTTTTCTAACTCCAAGCGCTCGGACACTGATTAGAATCAGCTGATAATCACTTCCTTTGATTCAATATGTCTCAACTTGTGTAAAATAATAACGTGGCTACAAGGTGCCATTATTTAAACTACTTTAAAAAAGTTAACTTTTTTTAACATTGACAATACTAAGAAATGTTTCTTGAGCATCAAATCAGCATATTAGAATGATTTCTGAAGGATCATGTGACACTGAAGACTGGAGTAATGATGCTCAAAATTCAGCTTTGCGTCACAGTAATAAATTACATTTTTAAATAAAATCAAACAGAAAACCGTTAATATAAAGATTTTTTTTTTTTTTTTTACTGTATTTTTAAGCATAAGAGACATTTCAATAATATGTATGTTGAATCTTACCCACCCCAAACTTTGAACCGGTACTGTATTTGCTGCTTAAGTGGACATTCTTCTTGCACTATTCTAGAGTATCTGTACCAGGTAATGAAGTTCAACAAATGCACCATCCCTGAGGAGGTAACGTCACAGCTTACCTGAAAAGCAAACAAATCTAACACACACAAACAATTTAATGTGATTTACACTTTTATAAGACACTTTTGTACATTTAACACTCCCAAATTCCTTCAGGGTCTTTACATGATCCGCTTCCACTCCTTCTACCCCTGGCACTCAAACGGAGACTACATGCACTTATGCAACGAGAAAGACCTGCAGATGCTTCCCTGGGTCAAAGAGTTCAAGTATGCTATCAGTTTCTCAATAAGAGTATCTCAGCTGTTATTCCATTTTATCAGTTGTGTGAGCAACATTTTGAAGACCTGACCTCACGGTCTACAAAGTAGATCAGTTTCTACAGGTAGATCAATAACATGCGTCTGTTTGTCTTTCCTCTGACAGCAAGTTTGATTTGTATACCAAGAGCACTGAACTACCGGACGTGGAGAGTCTGAGGCCGTATTATCAGGCTCTCATTGATAAGTATTGCCCTGGTGTACTGCAGTGGTGAATGTGTACAATAATTCTACGTAATTCTAGAGACTGAATATCATTCTGACTGAAGGGTGGACTCGTTTGACTTCCGCCAACTAGCAACCACACATGACACCTGGGAAGTTTCTTAAGAAAATGTCAAATAAAATAAATATTTGCTTTACCAACAACATTAAACAAAGAAAAACTAATTATTAATATCCTATTATCTTATGTATTCATTGTTATTACTATATTAGAATTAATCATGTAAGATAAAAATGTAAATTGTGAGGCTGTATTTCTTTGGAAATGGCACTTGTGCCAGTGTATATTTTTCTAAGTTTATTAAATATACAAAACAGAGTGTTTGTGTGTGTGTGTGTATCATCAATCATATTAACAATAATCATGTATTTATATAGATTGAAGATAAGAAAAGTAATTGTGAGGCTGTTTTTTTTTGGAAATGATGGCACTTGTGCCAGTGTATATTTTTCAAAGTTTATTAAATATATTACAAAACAGTAAAGTTTTTTTTTTTTTGGTGTGTGCGCGCACGCGAATCTTCAGTCATATTAACGATAAACATGCAATATTTTAACGACATCACAGTGGTAAAAAATAAAATAAAAAGCAATGTCACGAACACAACACACAAATTTAAGGCCATAACCAGTTACAGTCCGATAAACAATTTCTGGTCATATAACACCAAAAATACAAGATAACAGTCTAAGGGAAAAAATATTTAAGCATCTCTGTATCATTCATGAAAATAAAGTAAGATTGAAATATTTTCTGATATCTAGATTTCAGTGATACTTTTGGTATACCATAAGGCACAGCACATACTGGGCTTCATTCATAAAACATGAGCAGAATAAAGGAATGTCTGTGCAAATCGTCTTCATAAAAGTGCTGGTTGGCATTTCGATGCATTCAATTCAATGCAAGAATGCTTTTACAAACACAAATTCCACTCTTCCGTTTAATGAGGCCCAGTATGTGCATTTGAATGTACAGTTTGCTTGGTTTTTTACAGTTATTTTTAGGTCTCATGGTGGTTTTATTTAACATGATATCATGTAGGGTGTAGGCAAGTTAGTGCACACTGGGGGAAACCTACCTTGTTTTGAATTTACCAGTCAGACCAAAAACAAAAATCCCTCATTTTGCAGTGTGGTCCTCCTATCAGGAAAATCCAGGACACTACTGGGATAAATGAAAGCTTCACTACTCTGTCTACATCTCTCAAAAATGCCCATGAAAACAGAGAAATATCAATGTTTTGGCACAATGAAATGTAAATGCTGATGTTTTGGGGTATATGTAATTACCCTGAGCTGGTATTAAAAAGTCCAGAGTTTCATTTTAAAGCCACCGGAGATCATTTGAGGAAGAAAAAAAAAAAAAAAAAAAAAAAAAAAAAAAAACCTTCACTTCCTTTTCCTAAGGCTGTCCTCTTCCGTTTCCTCTGCACTCACTTCCTCTTCAATTTCTCCTTCCTGTTCCTCTTCACTTGTTGCATCTTTATCCTGCTCCTTTCCATCTTCCTCTGCATCATCTTTTGTAACCTCCTCTTTCTCCTCCTCATGTTTCTTCTCGTTCTTTTCCGCCACATTGAAGCATGTCCGTCCTGCGGCCTGTTTGTCTGGGTGTTGGTTCTGGAGCGATTCGTGTTGGCGATGATGTGCACGTGATCGCAGAGAGTTGAGGAGACACACGGTCGCTGCAGAGCTGAAGAGAGTCCACAGCAGAAGATGAGCTGGCATCTCACGGGCATGTTCACCAACATATCGCAATAACCGCGGCAGCCAAGCATTCGAGCTGCGCCTCGGAGGAGCCTTATCCTGATGGGAAAAATGGGAAGAGGGTATAGACCAGATCAAGAGATGGTATTTAATATTGTTAAACCTTCTTTATCTCTTTCCCCACCATTGACAAGATTTTCCATCATTTATGACACACATTGACGAGTTTTTCCATGTTTTCACTGTTATACGTTAGCGGGTGCTATATGCATCTTCTGAAATAGTACAGATGCTCCAAATCCAAAAACAAGTGAAAAAGAAGCAGAAACAAGCGATAGAAGATTGCTTACACACATGTAAGCTAACACAATCAAACATTCAACAGCATATGAATGAAAACTGCCTAAAGTTACTGAAAGAAATGTCAACCCAGGGAGAGGTATAGGCCTGTGCAAGCTTTATAGACATGATCTACTCGATCTGTTTTGATCATCGTCTTTGACTAAAAACACGATTTTATCAGCTTTTTTTTTTAAATGTTGCTTTTATTATGAAACATTCAAGTGTTGATAAAAAAAAAGCTAGAATATTTTTATTTATTCATTTATTTTTTGCAGAGGCTGTACTTTCTTTTGATATATTGTATGTTCAGAAATTCATACAACAAAATATATCTCTACAAAAATAACAGACACGAAGTGTCTCTTGATGTTAACTATAAAATATGTCTCTAAGCTTTCTATAAGCTCAATGAAAATAAGTGCTGCACAATTTAGAAAAATAATGTGATCTTTCTGATAAAAATTGCTGTAAATATGACTGTTCAATATGGCTGAAATAATAACTTTAGTATTACTATAATTACTATTATTTCACTTAAATACTCAATTTCTTTATTTTACAGTTAAATATTACAACCCTTTCATTTTTTATTTTGTTTAATATTTTTAGTAATTAATAATACAATAATAATAAAACTGTAAAATTACAATACTAATATTTATGGCTTAATTTTATTTTCAAATGTTAAACTCAAGCTTTTATTTTGGTGGAAAAACACCAAAAGCTTCTCTTTTGTTGGCAACAGGCTGTAGACGTTTGTTCATGCGTGTAAACGAACATAGCGCTGCACTTCACTCTGAAACATATTTACACATATTTATTTATGATAATTAAACTAAGCCGTATCGAGTTTTACGTTTTATTTGGATTAATCGTGCAGCTCTAAAGAAAATTCTTAAAAAAATTCAGATAACAGTGAACTTTAGCTCTGTTTGATGTTCACCTGTGAGGTTATAGTTGAAATCAATGTTCAAAATGTGTCCTGATTCAGACTCGTTTCTTACCTTCAAACCATGTTGAACCAGCATCTGTTCAAGGTAAGAGTCACCAAGGTGCACGATAGGATAGAACTCTTCCACGTACACCCGTCTCCACCATCGCTGGGGATATGAACTAAACGCACACAAACACAATAAGACATTAAAAGTCAAAGGAAACGCATTCAATGAGGCTAACATTAAACATCAGTGTTAACAATAATGCACTGTGTTTAGCAAGATAATAAAAATGTAATATTTAACATGCATTTGACAATTTATAGCAAGAGGCATTGTGGGACTGTGCATGCACTCACCCGTCCGCTTTCGGCTTGCTGAACCAGTATTTGTAGCGGTGAGCTCTAAGGTACGCAGGAGGCTGTTTGCTGAACGGATACTGAGACTCATCTGTCTGAATGAGTTTGACCACTGCGCAACACACACAGAGAACAGTATAGTACAAAACACTGAATTCAGCGCTGCATCTTGCTCAGACAGATGCACTGGATGCCTTTAAATCTCACACATGCACAAACGACGCATCCTCACCATCGCGTTTGCCCTGCAGGAGTCTGTGTAGGAGGCTGCTGAACCAGGGGCTCTGTGTCTGCGGCCCTAGAGCAGCAAACCACATCTGCCAGTCCAGCCTGGGCTGGTGCGGAGCCACCACAGGGGGCGCTGCGCTCATGTTCCCCGGCTTATACATGAACTCGATCTCCTGCAAAAATTTATTTAAATTTTTTTACAATTGTAAAAAAAGTAGATCAACAATCGTTTTGGATTCAGAATCGGATCGTGAGGTGCCTAAAAGATTCCCAAACCCATAATTTGAAGAAGTATTTTTGCAAGTTTGAGGCTGCCTGTCGCACAGAATTTCACATTTAAGATCTGGGTTAGATTCAATGTGTGAACCTACAACTTTTTAATTACAAGCCCATTTTTAATTTGTTGTAAAGTCCATCCTTCACATTCAAATCATTGCTGTAATTCAGACACTATATGCACTTCCTGAAAAACTCATAAACTGACCGTCCATGTGTGGCGATCCATGCTGCCCTCAATGACCACCTCTGGACGACCTCCAACCCCGGTCATTCTCCGGAACAATCCGTATGAATTGACCAGCTGGTAACGGTCAGTCATTTCAAACGCTCTCCGAACCCCAGGCCAAAGATTACTGTTGGCATCATACTCAAAGTAGGTGTAGGGAACCTGCACACATACTTTATTATTAGCCTCATTATGTTTACATAGCTTAAAGGGACAGTGCACTCAAAAAGATTAGAATTCTGTGCACTACATCTGAAGCACACAAGTTCTTATGTGTATTGTGAATGTCAGAATGAGATTGATAGAAAAGTGCAGAAGCTTCTTGATTTTGAAGGTTTGATTTTATTGTTTTATAAATTACTTGCATTTTATTCAATTCCCCACAAAAGCGATCAGACTCTTTGATAAGACTTGAAATATCGAATACAAGATGTATGGACTACTTTTACGGTCCATTGTTTCTTTGTCATGTTTGACAGCTGCAGTCAACATCCACACAACAACCTGGCAATTCTGCTAATTAACTGAACAGACAGGTTTAGAGTAGCATGCAGGTGACAAAAATTATGACAATATTAATTTTAAGGTGAACTATCCCTTTAAGGATTTACAAACAGGAAATAGTGGTGTTGTCATTAACTAAAACTAAAATAAACATGACCCGTGCAGGCAAAATGAGAGAAAAGTAGTTCAAGTAGTAGTTGTAGTAAAGTACAAACTTTATGTATTAAATTGAATTATTATGTATTATTTGTTGGAATCGGATAAAATGACTGAACTACACCTTTTTGAAGTCAATTTTGAGAAAAATCGAGAATGTTTTCTGAAGGTTCCAAAACTAAATAACCTAGCAATAACAACCTGTCAGAGGCGTCTTTGTGCGCACGCATCGCATTTGTCGCATTTGTATATATATATATATATTTTTTTTTTTTTTTTTACTGTAAGTTGAAATACTAAAACTACTAAAACCTAACTGTAAATTAAATAAATATTTATATATTAAAAACTAAATACATTTAAAAAAAAAACAAAAAAAACTTGAAAACATAAAACTAAAATACTATTATACTATATTAATGATACTAAAATAACACTGACAGGAAGTTTACTAACCAGACTGATGGAAAACATTGAGACAGCAGCCGCAGCCATCACTGCCCACTGGATTGTGCTCCAGAGACGCCACAACACGCCCCTCACACAAGCACATCTGGAACATATGCACACACACAAGCAATCAAAAACATTTGTTCGACCAGAACGCCATCTAATGGACATATTGCGCCAACAAAGCATAGGGGAACTATCCCGTAACACTTACTTAAACATGGCAGTGATGATCTCCCATGCGAGACACAGCACACCAATCCAGATACTGGGCACCGTGACTGTCTTCAGAAAGCCATTGAACTCAAAATAAGTAAAGGCTGAGAAACAGGAACACAAAGAGAGTTAAATCACAATGAACGATAACTGACCTCAATAAGACATCGTTGAGAGGTTCACCTGTTTTGGAAGACACGCTTTTCTTTTCCCAGTCCACCTGCAGGTCAAAGTATCGGACAGTCCAGTAGCCAAGCAGGGCGTATACACTGACCTCTAACATTACAGCCATTCCAGAGAATAGAGTCTGTAACGATGCTGAAAAAATTCAAATAAAACATGGACGTCTGGACCTGGTTTTATCATCTTGTCTTAACAAGGTACAACATACATTACCATCTTCATGTAATATTTACATCCTCACTGAAAACACAGTTTCCACAAATATATATAATGTAAATTAAATAAGAGCAGCAAATCAGCATATCATAATGATTTCTGAAGAATCTTGTGACACTGAAAACTGGAGTAATGATGCTGAAACAGAATAAATTACATTTAAAATCTACTCAGACAGCAGTTACTGTAATAATTGTACAATATTACTGTTTTTACTGTATTTTTTATCAAATAAATGCAGCTTTGGTGAGCATAAGAGCTCAATGTTAGTGTACTGTAAGTTTGTCCATACTGCTTTCTGTCTTCAGCGTGGGTCTGCGGAGCCAGAAGTTTACATGTTGGTCATCCAGCAGCGACAGGCACAGGGTAATAGTGAGAATATTAAAGAAGTTATAATTCCCAGACAGGATGATTAACACCTGAAGCAGGACCTGTAACACAAAGACGTCACAATAATGCACAAACTCGTAGCAGCTTCTCCATTTCTGATCACACACATGCATACACACTCACCTGCATGTAGAAGGCGGTGAGTCTGTGTCTTCGTATGGGGCTGAAGAACAGGAAAGGAACTGCCATCTCGATAACAAAGGCACCCACCACACTGAGTTTCTGGAACCACACTGGCAACTGATGAGCAAACCAGGCCAGCTGGGTCGGTATACACTGGGTCTCATAGTGATAGGTCAAAGCTGATGAGAGAACAACAGAACACGTGTATGACACACTGTTTGTTTAGTATCATTGAGATATTATATTATAGTTTTTATTAATGTAACGGAGGCCAGCTAGTGAGAACTGTGCAGGTAAACCTCACTCCTCTGATAACAAGAGGCACACTAGCACTAGCGCACTTAACCCTCATGTCCGACTCACCCGTGTCTTTGTGCGGGCCTCGAACCCGGGTCACCGGCATGGGAGGTGGGCGCACTAACAAACGGACGCTAAAGACCGCAGTCTCTAATGCCGTTCGCTAGTGTGCCTCTTGGGATCAGGGGAGTGAGGTTTACCTGCACAGCTCTCACTAGCTGGCCTCCATTACTCACGCCCCTAAACCTCACTCCCATCTGAGTCACGCCACCAATCTACCCCTCCGGTCCTACGCGCTCTGTGCGGGCCTCAAACTCAGGTCGCCAGCAAGGGAGGCAGGCACGCTAACAAGGATGCTAAAGATGGTCTCTAGCGCCAGTCACTAGCACGCCTCTTAGGATCAGGGGAGTGAGGTTTCCCTGCACAGCTCTCATTTGCTGTGAAACTCCGTGACATTAATATTTTGAATCTGTTTTTATTTTTATATTGTCCATTTTCATTTTTATACGTTTCTCAATTCATGAGCCCTTTCATTCTTAACCGTTCAATATAATAATGAGTTAGAACAAACCATAGATTTTGCTTCGAATTCATAGGTCATCTGCATTATGGGACACTGTATCTCATGTGGTGCACGATTCTGATTATATTCTGAAACTTCCAGTAGCAATACAAGAACACGTAGGCACTAATACAAATATATTGTACAGTTTCTCACCTGTCAGCCCCCACCAAGTGGGGCAGCGGCTGGTCAGTTTGACGACACCCGACGCAAACATCAGCCGAAACAACAGCCAGCGTACCAGCCAGAAAGTCACATTATCATGGAGGCACACCTTTGAAGACCAGGGCATTTTCATGGGAGCGACGAGAATGGCCAAGAATCCGGTCTCCAACAAGAGGTTATCCCTGAGAACAAGATAAGAAAGGAGACAGACATGTTTTGACACGTATCCAAATTCTGATGTGCTGCTGAGCTCATTTCACATGTGATATGAAAGCAGATAAACAGATGTGTGACTACAATAAATAATACTTTCAAGGTCAAGATTTCAAGGCTGTGCAGAGTAAAACAAAGCCAAAGACTGTTACGTAACAGATACAATTTAAGGAACAACAGCGTTTGTGAATCAATTTAACATCAAGTGGTGTACATGCAACAAACACTGACAAAAAGTCTCATACTCACCACTGAAAGTATAAGAATACCTGGCCCACCTAAAAACAACAAGCACATTTCAGTACTTTTTACTTTACCTTGTAAAATGAATTATTTTTACCCTTAATAAGTAGTATACGTGACTGATGTGGGCCACGTCACGGGTTTTTAGGATAATGGCCGACAGACAGCAGGTTGGAGATTTGAAGTTGTTAAATTGTATTATATTTATATAATAGCATTATATCAGCCATAGGTCACCCTGTTCTCTATACATCACATCAGCCATTGAAAAAAACATTTTGGTCAGTCAGTAATAGAATCCGATTGTGAAATAAGTTTGAACCTGGTAGAGAGACAGATACAGTATCCAGAGCACCAGGAAAACTCTGCAATCTCTGAGCGGCGGTAAAGCCAGAGTCATGAAACTGAGCAGAGCTCCGGTCAGACTGAACAGCTCCATGCACTGCTGCGTGTCCAAACCCAGACGAGGACCAAACCACAGCAGGGTGGGAGAATCCATCAGCTGCTCCACAACACTCTTCCCAGACACTCGCAGCTGCCACCGTGCTGGCAGCAACCCCTCATTTCCATACAGACCTAAAGGAAGAGAGCGCTCACATGGTCAATGCTAAAATATTTGCTGCAGAATCTGAAGTTTCCAGGTTTAAATTAGATTGTGAATCTAAAAAAAAAATAATAATAATAATAAAAAATAAACAAAACTGGATCCCATTGGGTACTGAATTATCACCATATTCCATTGCCATGGTATTGGAATATGGTGATAAGTATTATCCTGTACACATGTCCAAAAACATGCTGCTAATACTATGATACTTTTAGTTAAATAGAAAAAAAAACTATTTTGTGCAGTGCATTTTCTTTTTGAAAGTATGGCTGTAATATGCAGACCTCAGGACAGGCATCAACATGATTATACGAGATGAGACCCATGATGGGCCCTTTAAAATATTTTCATCTGTATCCCTTCACTGCAAAGCATTGCAATAAACAACCTGGAGATTTGAACAAACTATTACCTTAATAGAGGAGTATGTTCATTAAAAATGTAAGTCTAAAATACTTTTATTGCATGCGTCACAGAGTTAAACTCTTAGTTAGTTCAATGCATGCAAGTTAAACTAAAAATCTTCCCAACTCACCCGGAATCTGCACGTAAAAAGACGCAAAGGCAAACATATAAATAGCAGAAAGGCACCACAAGAACATGTGCCTCGGCAGTCTTATATCTCCCATTTTTGTATAATAAACTCCTAAAGGAAACAGATGGGGTAGGAATCTCCTAAAGATGGAGATCAGGAAGGTTTGAATGCAGAAGACTGAGCGACACGTCTGACGTGCAGGAACAGAGAAGAGTTTTTTTCCCCAACGAATCCTACTATGGCGAAGATTTGGCTTATGAATATTAAGTATGTCACGCTCGGGGAAGTCCAGTTGATTGGCTGACTGGAGTAAGATAGTAAATTGACGTTACAGGACTTGCGAATTAAAGGGATAGTTCACCCAAAAATGACAATTCTCAGTTCAAACCCGTAAGACATTCTTTCATCTTCGGAACACAAATGAAGATCTTTTTGATTAAATCTGAGAGCTTCTCTGGTGCTCCTCATTTGGGTGTGTAAATTAGCACAAGTTATCTTCCATCTTCGCGTCAGAAGAGACCGGACACCTAAAAATGAAACTTCCTCCACCCCAGTAAAACCAATGTAATTTATTTTTGTTACATTTTTGTTAAACATTGATCAGCAAACATAAATTAAATAATAAAAAAGTTAAAAAAAAAAAAAAAAAAGTTAAATAAAAACATTTTTTAATCATGAAACATTCATGAAAAAAAATGTTTCCGCATTTTCATGTTACTACCGAAACAGTTTAGTCCACTGAGACTGATTTTAACTCCGTTTGATCAGGAAATATTCCTGAGCCCCTCTCTCATAGCCTCTGTTCATTGTAGATAGGTACCATCATGTTGAGGGAAATGTGTTCAAAAGTCTGAAAATCTGTGTGTAACTTTAAGGAACGTCACTTCCAAACACCGTTTTGCTGCAATTAAGCTAACTTCTTTGGGTGTTATTCCATCAAATTTAGTTTTTATGTGTGTATAACTGTTCAGAAATGTGCTAGTTAATCATGTGCTGATTAAAATCTTTGAGTTCGGCTCAAAAGTATCTAAAATTGTCACTACCAAAACAGTCTACCAAAATATGTGTTGAAGTGTCGTAATAAATCCTTAACTTTGAAATCAGTATGATTAACTTAATGTCTTTTACAAAGAAAGATTGGATTCAAAATTCAACAAATCTTATAAAATACACTAGAAATATTGTTAAATTTGTAATGGTTTATTTACCTGTGAAAACTTAAAAAAAAAATAGCAACAAATCTATTAACAAGGTAGATGTAAACAAAATATTAATAGGTCAATATAAGCCTTCTTATTAAATTATTATTGTGTTTCGGTAGTTACAAATTTGGGGAGAGGAAAAATATTCAAAAACTTTCGGAAAATACAATATGATAATTAACTGCACTATTACTAGAAATGTGTGTCTTGGATAGTATACAATTTGCATACATATACAATTTGTGAAAAAATAAATAAATTCAAGACGCTTCCAACTCGGACTTTGAACCAATTCATGGCCCATATACAGGTCCTTCTCAAAAAATTAGCATATTGTGATAAAGTTCATTATTTTCCATAATGTAATGATAAAAAATAAACTTTCATATGTTTTAGATTCATTGCACACCAACTGAAATATTTCAGGTGTTCTATTGTCTTAATACTGATGATTTTGGCATACAGCTCATGAAAACCCAAAATTCTTGTCTCAAAAAATTAGCATATCATGAAAAGGTTCTCTAAACGAGCTATTAACCTAATCATCTGAATCAACTAATTAACTCTAAACACCTGCAAAAGATTCCTGAGGCTTTTAAAAACTCCCAGCCGGTTTCATTACTCAAAACTGCAATCATGGGTAAGACTGCCGACCTGACTGCTGTCCAGAAGGCCATCATTGACACCCTCAAGCAAGAGGGTAAGACACAGAAAGAAATTTCTGAACAAATAGGCTGTTCCCAGAGTGCTGTATCAAGGCACCTCAGTGGGAAGTCTGTGGGAAGGAAAAAGTGTGGCAAAAAACGCTGCACAACGAGAAGAGGTGACCGGACCCTGAGGAAGATTGTGGAGAAGGACCGATTCCAGACCTTGGGGGACCTGTGGAAGCAGTGGACTGAGTCTGGAGTAGAAACATCCAGAGCCACCGTGCACAGGCGTGTGCAGGAAATGGGCTACAGGTGCCGCATTCCCCAGGTCAAGACACTTTTGAACCAGAAACAGCGGCAGAAGCGCCTGACCTGGGCTACAGAGAAGCAGCACTGGACTGTTGCTCAGTGGTTGCATGTCATTCGGAAATCAAGGTGCCAGAGTCTGGAGGAAGACTGGGGAGAAGGAAATGCCCAAATGCCTGAAGTCCAGTGTCAAGTACCCACAGTCAGTGATGGTCTGGGATGCCATGTCAGCTGCTGGTGTTGGTCCACTGTGTTTTATCAAGGGCAGGGTCAATGCAGCGAGCTATCAGGAGATTTTGGAGCACTTCATGCTTCCACCTGCTGAAAAGCTTTATGAAGATGACGATATCATTTTTCAGCACGACCTGGCACCTGCTCACAGTGCCAAAACCACTGGTAAATGGTTTACTGACCATGGTATTACTGTGCTCAATTGGCCTGCCAACTCTCCTGACCTGAACCCCATAGAGAATCTGTGGGATATTGTGAAGAGAAAGTTGAGACGCAAGACCCAACACTCTGGATGAGCTTAAGGCCGCTATCGAAGCATCCTGGGCCTCCATAACACCTCAGCAGTGCCACAGGCTGATTGCCTCCATGCCACGCCACATTGAAGCAGTCATTTCTGCAAAAGGATTCCCGACCAAGTATTGAGTGCATAACTGAACATAATTATTTGAAGTTTGGCTTTTTTTTTATTTATTAAAAACACTTCTTTTATTGGTCGGATGAAATATGCAAATTTTTTGAGACAGGAATTTGGGGTTTTCATGAGCTGTATGCCAAAATCATCAGTATTAAAACAATTAAAGACCTGAAATATTTCAGTTGGTGTGCAATGAATCTAAAACATATGAAAGTTTAATTTTTATCATTACATTATGGAAAATAATGAACTTTATCACAATATGGTAATTTTTTGAGAAGGACCTGTATATGTATATATTATACATATATATATTATATACATAAGCAATAAGGTACGAGAGGCTGTATCGTGAATAAGTCATGGCTGAAGGGCGTTGTTCCCCTCCTGATCTCATAGCACAACATCACATTATTTTCCTCTATATATTAGGAGGCAACAAGTCATTTTCAAAAGACCATTGACATCTCTGACTCATTAAACAACAGAGGAACTTAACAAGGACCGAACACACCAGAGCCATAATAGTTTTATTCAATTATATCTTATAATATACAATTTTGATTTGTCCTCAGGCAAACACATATACAAAATAATAGCAATAAAAGTCAGTCCACACAGGAACAGAGCAGCCCACCTCATATCCAGAACAGTCATCTGTACATTCAAGTGTCAGTCCACGGTGAGCACACTTCTGCCCTGAAATATCTCTTTCTCTTTATGATTAACTGGCATTGCACATGCAAGAGAACTGGACCGGCCTCACAGAAGTCCGATCCAAACATTTGGATTAAAAATCATACATTGTGGCACATGGAAGCAAACAAACGTTTCCAGCATTTGACATGATTGTAAAGAGATCAGTAGGACATGAGAGGAAGTGGCTAATTTGAAACCAGTATTTAAAATCCTGAACTGCATGTCGGTGTGAGTGCATCAGTAGTTCATTCCTTTATTTAAATATAAAACATGGCCATTTAGAGTGGTTGACACGTTTACACTCTTTGAGAAAAGAAAACGCATTTCACAGACCTTCTGAATTTTGTAGCTGCCTTCGCCACACATGGACAAAATGGAATGTGACACATAGAAACATGGCAGACGACCTTTCTGAAAGGCATCCGATGGAGGGATTAAAAAAAAATTCCGAAATAAAAAAAATATTGGCCATTTACAGGGGCTAAAATATAACACATGGGAGAACTAACCAATCAGGTCATGTTATGCGCATCTAGATTTGAACGTCTTGGCA
Organism: Meda fulgida; assembly: GCA_030578275.1. Classification (NCBI taxonomy): domain Eukaryota; kingdom Metazoa; phylum Chordata; class Actinopteri; order Cypriniformes; family Leuciscidae; genus Meda; species Meda fulgida. The sequence continues at coordinate 23,680,818 of CM060633.1, read as the reverse complement.
TGGTTCACAATAAGACTTTACTTGAGTTAGTTGGTGTGTGTATGTTGGTTCACGTTCCTTCACCGTTGGAGGTCTGTGTGGTGGCTGACTGTGGCTGTACCGAAGCCGCCTCGACTTCAGTTTCTCGGACAAAGATGACGGCATCCCCACTGACGTTGATTAGGCACTGTGCCTGTAAAGTATGTGCAACACCAGCATAAATGAACAAACATGATTGGTTGTGTGTATGGACAAGTCTGTGTGTGTGCCTGTGTATGTATTAACCTGGTTCTTGTTAGGGTTCTCCATAAACACACACTCCTTCATGCTGTAGGAGACGACAGCATTCCCTCCAAGAGCAGCGACGTGAGCGCGAACCATCGCAAATACTTCAGCTATGAACGTATGCAGAAACCCGCTCACACCTCCCTCCTAAAACACAATAATAATTCTAAGACAATATACAACAGTACATTTTATATTTATAGAAATATTAATTGATTACTATTAATGTTAATATTTGTAAAATTTAATTTAATAATTTTAATATTATACAAAATATTTTATATTATCACATATATTTTATTAATTATATTATTATTTTAATAATGCTAAATAATTGAATAATATTATTACTATTAAAAGTGATTCTTATTTATAATGCTAATAATAACAAACAATAAATAAACAATAAGTTAAAACAAGTTAAACAAACAATAAATAATATTACTATTCATTTTATTTTCTAATGCTAATAAAACAAACAACATCAAATAATATTAATATCACATTTTTTTCATTTATATTTCATTCCATTAATGTTAATAATTGTAATTTAATTATATTAACACTATCCAAATATTTAATAATAATTTTAATTGTGCAATATTTTATAGTTACTTTTGAAAGCATTAATATTATAGAAATATTTAATATTAATATGAATTTAACAATAACAATACTTGTTAGTTATCACTATTTATAATTTCACTATTATATACTATATCACTATATGTATCACTATTTGTTTGTAATTGTAATTTTAAAAGCATTAATATAAAATATTTCATATGAATAATATTTTTTATTGTAATGATTATTAATTTATATTAATATATATTAATTAATTTAAATAGCATTCATATTATACAAAATATTTAACATTAATTTTGTATTAACAATAAACATTTTCATAGTTCCTAGGACTACCGGCGGAAGTACCCGTTTTTTGGCGTGTTCACACAGCAGGAACTAGGAACGATTTATGTTCTAGGAACTCCTACTTCAGAGTAGGGTCTAAACCAGCACTATAGGAACTACCAGTGACGTTAGTAAATTCTGATTGGCCGAACTCACGTGAAACACCAGTACCCGCCATTTAAAAAAAAGCTGTGTAAACCGAGATTATAGCCTGTATATTTACTCCAGAAACTAACTCTACGAGCATGGAAAACAGTGATAGATGGGCCTCTAAAACTTTAAGCGAAGGAGAAAATCCAACAAAACTTGAGAGGACCAAGCCAAACATGATTATGTGTTTCTTCTCGGCTAGCAACACTGGACATCAATCACACAGCATACTCTAATGCCTTTTCATATACTGTATTTCTATGTGTCAGACAGGGCTGAGTTTCCCGATAACGTTGTCTCTTAGCGCGCTACGAAGACTCTTAAGGTATAACTTAACTGAAGGTATACCAGTTCTAGGTGTGTTCCTCGAACCATGCCTTAGGAAGCCGCTTAAGATATACCTTCTTACGTGCAACGTTACCCGGTGCTGTCCGTGGCGATGGTGCTGAATTTGTTGATATCGATGGCTCGAGAATCAATTATTCTCTCGTGCAGGGGCTGCTTCACTGCGTTATGTGACAAAGCGGTGTTCTTTTTAAAAGAAGCACTTCAGAAATAGTGGAAATTGCATTTATTTGGACTCATGGGATATTATAAAAAAATAAAAAATTACAAATTGCAAACTAATTTAAACCCTGGATATTTTATATAATTTCAGAAAGAGTGCGCGAACGCACAAACTAGTCCTCAAACGTGTCATGCGTCTAACCCACTATAGTAACTACGCCGGTCTGCACCTTCATGTGCCTCCACTGAGGTCGCCCAACACCAGCAATCAGTGGCTCCAGAAAGCGTCGTTCTATCCGATGCGACTGCAGTGAAGAGCTGGTGAAGCTCGAAAAGGAGAAACTGGAAGTCCTCCGAGGGATCGAGCAGGGGTTACAGGAGACCAACAACCTCGCCCAGACCACGCTGGAGGTGAAGAAGGTGAAGCTCCAGATTTTGGAGAAGTAATATGCTTTGTCCGAAGCTAAATTTCAAAGGCCAACCATTTCTGTTCCAATTAAAATGCCAGGTGAAGGTAAGCTTGATTATGATACTCGGAACTACTAGAGTGTTGTCTGTTATCTATTTGTTCAAACTATTTGATTACATTACAGATGAACTATCAACAACCCAGTGACTGCGGGCTTCAGGAAAGCAGACTTTATATATGTTTATTTTCAAATACATATTGGGTCTGCAGAGCATCTTTATTGTAAAGAGTTCAATGTGTAATGATCAATGGCACATAATAGTGAATGATACGTTACTTTAACCATCCTCTACTGTGGAGGAGAAATAAACTCGGCTGTGCACAACAGCAAAAAAAATAAAATAAATAATAATAAAAAAATGACAGGGAGAAACTGTTTAACCACAAAAAGGGGAAAGTTTTATGTTGATGATGAAAAATTGGGTGCAAAAATACATTAACCAAAAACGTTGTGAATGATTTGCTGCCTCGTTTGTACACCAGCTGCGTGTAGGGCATCTCTAAGTTGGGGTGGGTTATGGACACCTTCCTCCTCCTCCTCTTCTTCTTCTTCCTCCTCCTCTTCTGGCAAAGCTGCCCCTCCACTGACTGCACTGTTGTGTAGCATTGCTGTAACTACTGCAACTGCACAACATCTTTCTGGCTTCAGACGCAACCCTCCAGCTGATTTATGCAGGCACCGGAAGCGCATCTTCCAGTGCCCAATCGAGCACTCCACCAAATTGCGGGTATGGATGTGTGCAATGTTGTAATTCTCCTTGGCCCGCGTGGTGAGGTTGGTGACTGGATTTAGAATATAGGTTCTGAGGGGGTAGCCGCTGTCTCCTATAAAAAAAACTCTGCCCAAAAAACCCTCTTTCTGCGTCTTGACCCACTACTGAATTGGCCCATACAAAGCTGTCGTGTGCGCTACCAGGCCACTTTGCCACCACATCTGCAAACATCTCCCTGTGGTCCATCACCACCTGGACATTGATGGCCGCGAAGCCCTTACGACAGATGAAGGCCTGGTTGAGCGCTGATGGGTTGGCTATGGGGATAAGTGTCCCGTCGACAAGCCCTATTATTTGTGGTATACCGGCAATGGCATGGAAGCTTTGATGCGCCTCCATCACTTTGTGCCTGGCGGAAAGCATGCGGATATAATCTGTGGCATGACGGAGCAGGATGTTTGTGACTGAACGAACGCACCGCCACACCGAGGTCTTACTCAGTCCATATCCATCCCCAACCACCTCCAGAAAACTCCCCACTGCATAAAAACGGAGAGCCGCAAGCAGCTGAATTTCAGGGCTGAGGGGATGGTTCCGTCGAGTTTGTCTTGACACATCCGGACTAATAAGACCTAAAAGCTGCTGAATTTGCTGTCGTGGCAGGCGAAATTTCTTTTGAATTGTATCTTCTGACATGGTAGCCAGGGGACTAAAGTTTTCACGAAAAGAATAGTGCACATACACTAAATGGCTTCGCGGACGGCGCCGTCTTTGATTTAGCACAACTATTCGCTGTATCGCTGCCATAGTTTGACCAAATTCCCCACCACAGTCATTCTCTTTAAATAGACGAATAAGCCTTTACTTTCGAATGGTTTTCCAGCTGATGTACTTTTGGATAATATAATTAAAAAGCTAACAACAATCAGTGTGATGACAATTTTATTATTTGCATGAAAACACTTGAATTAGCCTAATTGAACACTGGGTGTATTCAATTTAAAATAATATTTGTATAGACTAAGATGTAAAGAAGCTTTTTGCAGTGGTGCCCACTAGAGGAGTGAACTGCCAACAGTGATAAGGTATAGCTAAGAGTGCTCCAGACCAACCTTCCGAACGTATGACTTCCAGAAGGTATACTAACTAAGAACGTTTCGGGAGACACGTATTAACGATAAGGTACAGCTTTAGGTGTAACTGAAGAACGACGTAGCGTTAAGAAGGTTTCGGGAAACTCAGCCCAGGACTGTTAGACAGATTGTAAACTAATGAACACGGATGAAATGAAACTAATGCTCTGGCATTCTCAGCGCCGTCAAAATAAATGACATCACTTCAGAGTTCCTACTGGCGGTGCGAAAGCAACCAGTAAAATGTTCCTAAGGGAATCATTAGTTCTCAGGGAACCCTGGTGGCTAGTTCCTAGAACTACCCGGTGCGAAAGTATAAATAATAATCTTCATCATCATAACCAAATTTCTCAATACGGGTGAAGTGGGTAGTAAAAACAGTGAGACTGCTACCTCTCTCAGTGAGGTGGTCTCTCGAATGAAGAACATGTTGATGATGCCGAGGTATTTTATGATCTTTGCGCCCGGAATGAAAGAGAGTGGGGTCATTCTGACCACTGCAACAGAACTGCCTGAGTAGGAGCGATTCGACCGAAGAGAACGAGAGCGACCTTCGGGCAACGGGCTGGCCTTCTCCAGAGATGATGCTGTTGAGAGTGAGAGAGCGAGAGAGAAAGAGGGACAGAGAAAGAGAGAAAAGAAAGAGGGGGGTGGGAAGATACCAGACATGGCCTTCAGAGGGCGCTGTACAAGACCAACGCATGTGACGACACAAACATAGTGTGACCGAGGAAAAAAGACATGTGTATTTGTGTGTTGCTGATCAGCGGCGTGTGATCAAAGCAAAGCAAAGGCACTGCACCATGCAAATAAAACACCATGCAAATACAGAGAGACAGAGGAGGAGAGAAAGAATGAATGCACGCATGTTGATTCTGCCTTGATAAATCAGAAAAAGATTAGCTTTGAGAAGGGGTCCTCTTTTTTCCCACTTTTCTTCCCATCAAGAGTGTGAAAAAGCTCAAATTATCAAAGCTGTAAAACATCATACATGACGCTGCATCATGACAACTGTTATACAGGGCACTAATGTGCATGCAGCTCAAAGACATCGCTCAAACTATTGGTCAGTGGACTCAATTAGGGCTGGGCGATATAAATTGAATATTCATGCGGTTTTGGTGGTGATATACAATAAAACAATATAGAAAACACTGCATTGATTTTATGAAAAGCATTAAGACAGAATTGTTTTAATAGCATCGCTGACTAGAACAGTCAGTTTTGTCCCATTCATTTTTGTGAATCAGATCAAAAAGCCAGAAGAACTGATTTAAAACCCTAACTCAATGATTTCATATATATATATATATATATATATATACACATGTAGATGCTCTGAAATGGCAACTCAAAAGCTACTGAAGTATATATGTATATATATATATATCATCAGAATAAACAGATTTTTTTTTAGTTATAACGCCCAACCCTAAACTGTACAAACTTTAAAGCCAAACTTAAGATGCATTTATGCATCATATGCGACAGAGGCAGTCTGTGATGTGCTTTTAATTATACACATCTCATCAGCCAGCTCAAATATGAAATCACTGAGACAAAACTGAAAGAATGATGGTCTTCTTCATCAAGGTTGCTTACTAGGACTCAACCTCAACTTTCACACTCTGTCAGTCAAGTTCAGATACGATCGGATCGGCGTATGGCAGCAAGACTCGTCCTCCTTTAGATGCAGGGCATGGGAGTATGTGTGTAAGGATGGGTGTAGGAGTATAGACTGTAGCCAGAGTAGATGCCATTTTAAATTTAACTAAATATCAATAGATTTTTAAAAACGTGGCTTTGGAACAATATATCATACAGCGTTGTGCCTTGGTTTTGATCATAGCTGGCGAAACACTGTAAACTTCTTTAAACAAATTGTCCATAAGATAAATACACTGCCTGGCCAACAAAACCAAAAAAGTTGCTATTTGGATTTAAATAAAATGCTTAAGAGTCTATAATTCGATCATTTTTGCAGCTATTATTATGTTTCCATCATGTTATATGTTTGGCAACAGTTCTTCTAACCCTAATTGTTGGAGTGTGTAGCTTTTCATTTTTTTAAACAACCATGTAAGAAGACACTGGATGACAATGTCAAGATTCATCAGGCTCAAATTGTGAAAGAATGGTTGGGAGGGAGAATGAAGAATCATTTTCACACATGAATTGAGTCCAGACCTTAAATTCACTGAAAGCCTTTGGGATGTGCTGGAGTAGACTTTACAGTGTGCTTGACTCAGTACAAGATCTTGACCAAAACTTGATGCACCTCTTGATGGAGATAAATGTTGTGATGTTGTTTCCAAAGTCTTTTCACGAATTAAAGGTTTGGACTCAGAGGTACCAATTCATGTGTGAAAATGATTCTTCATGCTCCATCCCAACCATTCTTACACAATTTGAGCCTGATGAATCTTGACATTTTCATCCAGTGTCTTCCTACACGGTTGTTTAAGAAATAAAAAGCTACAAACTCCATCAATTAGGGTTAGAAGAACTGTTGCCAAATATATAACATGCTAGAAACATAATAATCACAGTAATAATGATCCAATCATAGACTCTTAAGCATTTGCCTATTAAAATCCAAACAGCAACCTTTTTTTTTGGCCGGGCAGTGTATATACAATGAGCCATGAAAAAGAAGTCAGTTTGGTACTAGCGAGCTGTTTGAGAGGCGGCTTGATGATAGCGCCATTTATATAGATCATTGGTGTATGTACTTTTGGTGTGAGCGCAAAACACCATGGGAATGACTAAAATTATGCGTAATACAAGCACTATTCAACCAGAGCCAATGAGTAAGTGAGAGGAGGCGGGTGTGTGTCAATTCGCCATCGGAGAGAAGATAGAGTGAAACGCACAGCTGGTATCAGTGTATCGATACAGCAGAAAAGGAGCATTGGAACTGTTTCAGATATTTCCATATTGATGCATATAGAAATATCGATATTTTTGACAACACTAAAATAGGTCTGCAAGGTATTTATTATTTTGGTGAAAGATTACAAAGACAAACATTCATTTCTTTGAAATAATGTGCACTGATGAAATGTAAATAGATTAGAGGAAGTAAATGTTCATGCAAATTTCATTAACAGAGTATATAAAGCAAACTTGGTCCATTTTAATTGCATCTTAAATTTAAAGATTCCTTTAAATATGCAGTGTACTCTGACTAGGGTCTATGAGAGTTGGAATGTGTCCGTGTATGTAAGCGAGTTTGCATGTACTCCTACTTGTTTTAACTGATCCGCGTCTTATGGTGTGAGCTTTCAGTCTAAGCTGCTCTATCCAGGAGCTGCATCTGTCTGCAAAGGAACTGTAATCAACTGAGGGGGCTGGACAAACACACACACACACACACACACGCACGCACGCGCACACATGCGCACACACACGCGCGCACACACGCGCACACACACACACAGAAAACACAGACACACATTCAAATATGTGCACATGCGGTCACAAACCCCACAGACACATACATACAACGACACAACAGAGGGACAAAGAGAAGAGGAAACAAGACACAGAAAGAAAGAAAAAAAAGAAAAAGGGGTAAAATGGATGATGCTGGGGTGTGTGCTGCAGCACTTCAAACTGTCAGACACAAAAGGAGCAGAAATGAAAAGAAAAAAAACACCCTGCTGCCTCCAGAACTCTCTGCAACGAATCAGGTACTGACCTTTGGCCGACGGATGGCTGCCAACCTCTGATAGACCTGTGACACAAAGGAAACCAATGCAATGAAAGCATTTGTAGTATTTAATCACCAGGGCTAAAAACTATAAACAATATTTTTTTTTTTACAATAATTAATCAAGTTCATCCAATCAGAAATCATTCTAAGCCTTGATGAAAAAAACAACAAAAAACTAATTATTCCAAACCTTTGACTGTAGTGTGTGTGTATATATATTATTGTTTAATATAATTGTTTTATTTTATCTATATGTGTCAGACAAAAAAGGATATACACTGATGGGCCAAAACTTTATGACCTGCCACAGGTGAAGCAAAAATCATTGATCATCTCCTAACAAGGCCACATATTAAGGTCTGGGTAGATTAGATGGTAAGCATCTTGGTTCTCAACGTGTATCAACGTGTTAGATGCAGGAGAAATGGGCAGAAATAAAGATCTCAGCTACTTTGACAAGGGCCAAAATGTTCTGGCAAGGTGACTGGGTCAGAGTGTCTCTGAAATGGCAAGGCTTGTGTGTCGCTCCCGGTCAGCAGTGATGAATTTACCAACAGTGGTCCAAGGAGGGACAAACCACAAACAGGGTGTCGCCTGGTTCGATGAATCCTTTTTTCTTTTACCTGGAGAAGTGATGGGACCAGGAAGAACTGTGGGATGAGGACTGGGAGTGTAATGCTCTGGACAACGTTCTGATGGGAAACCCTGGGTCCGGTCATTCATGAGAACGTAAATTTGACATGTTCGACCTACCTTTAGTTAAATAAGATTGTTATTTTTATTTCTTATACATGATAGTTTTATTTCTTATACATATGATGTGATTATTTTATGATTATTTTAATTCCTTTTCAATGTAAAGCTCTTTGAATTACCATTGTGTATGAAATGGGCTTTATAAATAAATGTGCCTAGCCTAAAGTGAAAGTAAACATTTGGTTATAACGGATGGGTATTAGCATAATGGATAATTTATAATAGCATAATGGATAATTTAAGAGCATTCGCTCTTAAAGTGACATCAGTCTAATACACCTGATTTGACCTGTCTGTGTCTAATTAATAAAAAAGGAAATAACTTACTGATCTTGACTGAACTTTTTTGTAGATTTAATCAAAATAAATTGATATTTAATTCATACAATGAGGACTATATGCAGTATTTTATTTTTAACATTTGATTATTCCATTTCTGTTCCATTTCTAACTACATGTTAAATAAATTGCACTTTAATTGTTATCGTGAAATAAAATTTCTCATAGCATGAAACATTTTTTGGTCATATCGCCCACCCCTAGATGGAAGGATGGATGGATGGATTATGGCCAGAGCTGGGTAAGTTACATTAAAAAAGTAATTAGTTATAGTTACTTCTCACAAAAAGTAACTGAATTTCATTATTACAAAGTAACTAATTACCTGGGAAAGTAACTATTGAGTTTCTTTTTTTTTATGTTTAAATATGTGAAATAACTTGGATACCCCCAATATTAAATATTATTATAATAATAATTATTATAAAACATTATATACTAATCTACACTATTTTAATGTTGCTGTGGGACAATGTGAGAAACACCTATTACCTTAAATTTTAAAATACAGGTCCTTCTCAAAAAATTAGCATATTGTGATAAAGTTCATCATTTTCCATAATGTAATGATAAAAATTAAACTTTCATAAGTTTTAGATTCATTGCACACCAACTGAAATATTTCAGGTGTTTTATTGTTTTAATACTGATGATTTTGGCATACAGCTCATGAAAACCCAAACTTCCTGTCTCAAAAAATTAGCATATTTCATCCGACCAATAAAATAAGTGTTTTTAATACAAAAAAAGTCAACCTTCAAAAAATTATGTTCAGTTATGTACTCAATACTTGGTCAGGAATCCTTTTGCAGAAATGACTGCTTCAATGCGGCGTGGGAGGCAATCAGCCTGTGGCACTGCTGAGGTGTTATGGAGGCCCAGGATGCTTCGATAGCGGCCTTGAGCTCACCCAGAGTGTTGGGTCTTGCGTCTCTCAACTTTGTCTAAACAACATCCCGCAGATTCTCTATGGGGTTCAGGTCAGGAGAGTGGGCAGGCCAATTGAGCACAGTAATACCATGGTCAGTAAACCATTTACCAGTGGTTTTGGCACTGTGAGTAGGTGCCAGGTCGTGCTGAAAAATGTAATCGTCATCTCCATTAAGCTTTTCAGCAGATCGAAGCACGAAGTGCTCCAAAATCTCCTGATAGCTCGCTGCATTGACCCTGACCTTGATAAAACACAGTGGACCAACACCAGCAGCTGACATGGCACCCCAGACCATCACTGACTGTGGGTACTTGACACTGGACTTCAGGCATTTTGGCATTTCCTTCTCCCCAGTCTTCCTCCAGACTCTGGCACCTTGATTTCCGAATGACATGCAACCACTGAGCAACAGTCCAGTGCTGCTTCTCTGTAGCCCAGGTCAGGCGCTTCTGCCGCTGTTTCTGGTTCAAAAGTGGCTTGACCCGGGGAATGCGGCACCTGTAGCCCATTTCCTGCACACGCCTGTGCACGGTGGCTCTGGATGTTTCTACTCCAGACTCAGTCCACTGCTTCCGCAGGTCCCCCAAGGTCTGGAATCGGTCCTTCTCCACAATCTTCCTCAGGGTCCGGTCACCTCTTCTCGTTGTGCAGCGTTTTTTGCCACACTTTTTCCTTCCCACAGACTTCCCACTGAGGTGCCTTGATACAGCACTCTGGGAACAGCCTATTTGTTTGGAAATTTCTTTCTGTGTCTTACCCTCTTGCTTGAGGGTGTCAATGATAGCCTTCTGGACAGCAGTCAGGTCGGCAGTCTTACCCATGATTGCAGTTTTGAGTAATGAAACCGGCTGGGAGTTTTTAAAAGCCTCAGGAATCGTTTGCAGGTGTTTAGAGTTAATTAGTTGATTCAGATGATTAGGTTAATAGCTCGTTTAGAGAACCTTTTCATGATATGATAATTTTTTGAGACAGGAATTTGGGGTTTTCATGAGCTGTATGCCAAAATCATCAGTATTAAAACAATAAAAGACCTGAAATATTTCAGTTGGTGTGCAATGAATCTAAACATATGAAAGTTTAATTTTTATCATTACATTATGGAAAATAATGAACTTTATAATGAACAATATGCAATTTTTTTGAGAAGGACCTGTAGTATCATTACTATAGTGGAACAAAACTAAACAATAAATGGTTTAGAACTTTTAATATCTATTGCACACACCACAACTGGCCAACAAATAAGTCTAAAAATTTATTATGCTTCTTAAGAAATGTACCAAAAATAAATAAATAGTAATAAAAAATCTACATACAAAATACAAAAATTAAAATAATAAAACTCATACACCTTTACAACTGGTAGACATACTGTATAACCTATTTGAAGTATTTTCTTCCTCACAAAAGTAAACAGTTTAACAAAACATGCTCTCAATATAATACTGAACAATGTACGAACATAAATAATAATACAAATAAAATATAATATTTTGGGTTTTATTTTTATAACCTACAAAGAACGTCATCATCAGAGGTTATTTAAGCCAAATTCTAGTCGTTTTTGCCGCACGTGTTCACAACCGGTCAAGCAAAGATGTTTTCTGGGAACGTTCCCTGCAGGTTATTCTTGTGTTTTATTTTATAACCATGCAAACTAATTAAAACGTTATAGATGATACCAATATGCTACAGAGATTATTCTAATGCTGAAATGTGTACTTAATTTATGATACACTCGGTCTCTCTCGCGCACTATCGAGCACGGTCTCAGACACTCTCTGTCTCTCTCACGCACTATCGAGCGCGCTCTCGGACACTCTCTGTCTCTCTCACGCACTATCGAGCGCGCTCTCGGAGACACTCGGTCTCCTTTGCGCACTATCGAGCACGGTCTCGGACACTCTCGGTCTCTCTCACGCACTGTCGAGCGCGCTCTCGGACACACTCGGTCTCCTTTGCGCAATATCGAGCACGTTCTCAGACAAACTCGGTCTCTCTCGCGCACTATCGAGCGCGCTCTCGGACACACACAGTCTCTCTCGCGCGCTCTCGGACACACTCGGTCTCCTTTGCACACTATTGAGCGTGCTCTCGGACACACTCGGTCTCCTTTGCGCACTATCGAGCGCGCTCTCGGACACACTCGGTCTCTCTCACGCACTATCGAGCGCGTTCTCAGACAAACTTGGTCTCTCTTGCGCACTATCGAGCGCGCTCTCAGACACACACAGTCTCTCTCACGCGCTCTCGGACACACTCGGTCTCCTTTGTGCACTATTGAGCGCGCTCTCGGACACACTTGGTCTCCTTTGCACACTATTGAGCGTGCTCTCGGACACACTCGGTCTCCTTTGCGCACTATCGAGCGCGCTCTCGGACACACTCGGTCTCTCTCGCGCACTAACGAGCGCGCTCTCAGACACACTCCGTCTCTCTCACGCACCATCGAGCGCGCTCTCGGACACACTCGGTCTCTCTCACGCACTATCGAGCGCGCTCTCAGACACACTCCGTCTTTCTCGCGCACTATCGAGCACGCTCGCGGCGTTCGCCTCGCTTTTGTCCAGTCCGGCACCTCAAACACACACAACAGAGAAAAAACTTTACAGGTCCTATGGCTGAGAGAGAGCCTACTCGGATGAAAACCGCTTTAGTGAGCTCAATTACAGTAACGGCATATTTCATTGTCAGTAAGCGTTGTAACGAGGAAACAGTAATTAGTTGATTACTTGTTACTGAAAAAAATAACGCCGTTAGTAACGCCGTTTATTTATAACGCAGTTATTACCATCACTGATTATGGCAAACATTTAATGAGCTATAAAGAACTGAATGGGGCATCTGGTGAAGTTTGGATTCACCAGGGTTTACCTTTGGGGGAGCTAAGAGGGTTGGAAGACGACATTTCAGCATTAAGCTCCAGGTTGAACTGAAGCTGCTCGTCATTTTCTGCAAAAGAAAATCAAAAGGAGACCATGCAGATCAGCTTTTCAGAGAGGTGTTTCCTACATGATGTACATAGACCACATGCTCACCCTTTTTTAGCGACTTATCCCCAATTTGTTTGCCATTCTCAAGAGTCAGATCTTTGTCAAAGCTCATTGCCACAGCTGTCACCGCCACCTGTAAATTAAACAGCACTGACAGATAATGCGGGAAAGAGGTAAAAAGGTAAGAATGAAACCTAAGAGGATAAAAAGATCTTGAGTGATCCATTATTACTTGCTTTAAGTTTCACAACAGTAACAAGACTGCAAATTGAAAGTTTAATGTTTATATTTAACAAAAAAGTAAGGTCAGGTGTGCTTTCACCTGGATGAGCTCATCTTCAGGTATGGCCACGGTGAAGTTCAGGTGACAAAGACAGCAGGGGACCAATGACCGCAGTTTAAAGTACAAACTCTACAGAGCACACATATATTCCAGTAAGAGCAGTGATATCCAAGCACGCATAAATCATTTAACTTGGTTTAGCTGGTCTACATTAGACCATGACAGAAATAAGATATAGGAAATATAGGAGAAAAAAATGTATTCACCTTAAGCAGGTTCTCACAGAGGTCACTGAAAACCTTATTCAGTCCCTGATTGGTCAAGTTGACGTTGTTAAGGCGAAAGACCCTCACAGAGGTAAACATCTGAAAGCAAAACAAAAATCTTTGTTTGATTCTACACCAAACATTGAAAACCTCATGTCAACTCACTCTGAAGAAACATGTACATTACATCCAAATATAATGTGCAAACATTTTATAGAAAATACATTTTCACATTTCACAAGCAGAAGTTGTCATAGTTGAGTAAACTTCTATAGTGGTGAACTGAAACTATTACAACAATTTTTACTTTCCAATTTGCTCCAACAGCAAAAGAAAAAAATCATGATAGCTTTTCTATGAATTTACAATTGTTTTTTTTAGAGACAGACAGAAGTGAGGAAAATGTAAATTGTTCCATCACTTCCTCATCGTTGTATTAGAAAGTAGTTTTATAAATGTACTTTTTTTTTTAAATTAAAATTATTTGCAAGATCTAAGATGTTAATAACTGTGAAAATGCATCATCACACTCTGTGAAAAGGTTCCATTGTAAATAAATATTTCTCGAAAATCCTTTGATATCTGTGTTTTGGAATGGCTTTTGCACATCCTGTCTTTATTAAAATACTGTTGGTTTTTGTTAAGTCATTAAGTTGCACATCAACAAATCGTGTTGTAAAAACACACCAACATTCTATCTGCAATTTTCAGGAAATGGAAAGGTTCACTATAGGCTTGCTACGATAGACGGTGTTGCCGGTGTTCAGCTGCAACACTGATTACATTACTTGCCCACCGCCGCACCACCCCCCACCGTCATTTAGATTTTTTTATAGTAATAAAAGTAATTTAGGTTAGTTAGAGCTCACTCTTGACTGACAAGACGACGGGGAAAGATTTGGTTTCAAAGCGAAATGTAAAATAATAATGAACCCACCATTCAAGCAACTGCCGCCCACGAATTGGCGCTAATTCAAAAGCGAAAGTAAAATGCAGACGGGCATTCATAATGGTGCGTGTCCACTGGAGCGAACCGAGTGTGTTCGAGTTTAACTTCCATAGAAATTAATCGAAAACGCTTGCACTTCTCCGCACCTTTATGAATGCCCAAGCGGCTGTGCGCATTTTACTTTCGACAAAAAAGGGTAAAAAATTCCAATGCCCCACGGTGATACCAGTGTTGTCACACGTCGATTAACCAGTGGGAACATTTACTCACAGTCACATCCCTAGTTCATTATGGTGAACGATACCTGTATAGCTGAAGTCCAGTTCTGAATCCCAGGCATGATTTCAGTGTTGCAGCTGTAGAATCCTGAACAGAAGACAAAGTACAAACACATCTTAATATACAGTCCAGTAAAAACATAATAGAGTCCAACAATGGTCTAGCAGAGATTTGTACCAGCTGGGGTGGGAGAATCAGTCAGAAGTGCATGAATGTCTTCCACAGCATCTGTGTCATCAATCTAGAAATGTATTAAAACATCAGACAGATCTTTCACTCCACAAAAAAGTCCAGTATGTCCAAGTTTAAGCTCAACCTCTAGTACAAAGCCAGTTTACCTCCAACACAAAGGCATCCTTCTTCCCATGGGACAGGTCTATTTCTGACACCTCATCTGAGCTCTCTGAGTGAGAACGAAAGAGACGGGACCTCTGACGGGGCTCAGGAATAGGCGAACCAATGATCTCTTCGACAACCTCCTACGATGGGAAAAAAAAAAGAAAGAAAATGTTTTAGCTGTGGTTTCAAAAGAGGAACAGATGGATACAAATAGAGTAATATAAAATAAAATATTAATAAATATTAAATAATATAAGATTTAAATACTTTTGCCTTGACGTGTATGTGTACTTACAGGAGGGTTGATTTCATACACTTCCTTATTTTTAGCGATGGTGTCATTGATTTTCTTCTGCATATTGGAGATGTGCTGTTCGTATGTGATGTCACTGGGAGTTTTTCCTGATACCTGGATTCCTCCAGGACTGGGTAACGCTGTCAGATAGACTCCTGTTGCAGACTGGATGCAAAAAACAACAGATATTAACAGGACAACCAGTTATATTTAATTAAGTAAACGCACTGAGCATTATGGGAAATAGCACACTGACCGCCAGTCCTAGCAGCATGGTCTCTCCCACGCTGATTTGGATACGGAGACCAAACAAAGCGTTCATGCCCCGTAGCTTCAATTTGTTCATCAGCTGTGTGTGGAGCTCGTACTCTAGAAACGGCAAAAGATTGCTGATGGCCATGGCGTTCCCCTCGCCCTGGGCCTTCTTTTTAGTCCGACACAGCCTAGAGTGGGGTGGAGATGCAAAGAATACCCAGATGACCTATCACATTTGCCAAAATGCTAGGGCTATTAAATGATTAGTCAGGCGATTATTTTATCGATTAGTTAACTAATCTATTGATATGTATTTGACTCGTAAATGACCACAGCATGAGTTAACGCTAACTAACGTTAAGTCGTGACTCGTGAGTTAGCTAACGTTAGACAGATAACGTTAAAAGCTACTGCAATCTGCTTCCTACCGTTACCTAGATCTAGCAGCTGTGCACTTTGGTGGTGCTAGGCTAACCATGGCATCTTAGCTCTGTGTACTTTTTAAAGCAAGCTTATTTTCTGTGGCATGTCCTTCCTTATAATGACCGTCGTCAATAGAAACGCATTATAACAATGCACATCCATGTATCACGCGCTCTCTTCATATACATTCATTAAAATACAAAAAAAAAATCGGTATAGTGAGTGTACAATAAATATACACATTATTATCTCTTAAATGTCACTCTTAATCGTCTTGTTTGAACGTGTTCGTTCGTCTTTGGCTCAAACTTGCAGCAAACTTTTCTTCGCGGAAGCTTCACGTTTATTTCAAGTGAGTGAGATAAAATATTTCAACTCAAAATAACATTTTGTGCCCAATTATTTCCCAGACGTAGTTTTGGTATTGAGGTCAAAGTTAACTTGCTTTGGGTTCGCTAACAGTGGGTGATGGTCACACAAGACGATCGGCAGATTTTAAGTGTATTGCAGTGACTTTTTCTGAGCATGTTCTGCAGTCAAAATTGTCACAGTCAAAATATGACCACACCTCAGATTTGGTCCTCTTAAAAGGCTGAAAAATCTCCCGAGCACGGTCACTGCCTTCCACAATTCCTTCTCAAATAAATAAAACCCAACTTTGCGCGTTATTAGTCTGTTATTATTTATAAATAAATAAAGAAGTGTCGACGCAAAAATATGACGTCGACGTCATCGACGCGCTGCTACAGGCCAAGAAAATGCACAGTATACCACCAGAACATACTGTGAGAAACACTGGCTATGTTTACATGCACACTTTTTGTTTCAATCAGAATTCAAATTGAATTGACGTGCGACTGTACGAATAAACAGTTTCCTGCTGTTTGTGCATACTATTCTCCTACATTGCTTCTTTTCTTTGTTTTAAAGAGCAGTTAACTTGGACAACAGTTTATAAATGCTTCTCATTATAAGTTTGTGAAAATGGTCGACACATGTTGCATTCCCAAATGCACATAAGCGACACAAACTCAGAGCATAAGTTTGTGTGGAGGGTCATTTACTGCAAACCGAGCTCTCGCATGAACACTGAAACACACAGCACATATATTTGTTCGATTAAATAGCAGCCTTTGCGATTTGATGATCACACTAAGACAAATCGTGATTTAGGTATTAATTCAATTCATTGTGCAGCCCTACACACTGCTATTTATTATTAATTGCTTCAGATACTACTTGCACTTTACTGTGCAGCATGCAGTACAAACATATTCCATTTGGACAGGACGTTATGTGCAGGTTCTACCTGGCTTGAATCAGGCAGCCCTTCCCGGTGATGTTGGCTTCAGTAGGCAGGTCGATCGTGGTGAAGAGGACATCGGGCACTTTGTAACGGCGACAGCAGCAGCAATAGGTGAGCTGAGCAGGAAATGGTATATTCAACTCATCGTACGGTATGTGACAGAACTCACAGCCAGGGGGCGCCACCTCCTCAAATCTTACAGAAATAAATATTCCAATTAGTACATAAACGATAACACAAGGGCACACACAGACCCAACCAGCCATAAACAGAATAAAACTATCTTTACATAAGCGTACAAATTTGTAAAGATTATTTTTGAACATAAAACACATACATATAGACAATAGGTTTTAGCCCCTTTGTTATGAAGTCCTTAAGACTTAATTTGGTTAGTAGCTGTAAAAACTGTCCCCAGCAAACATACACAGACACACACACACCAATTTAATTAGTACTGTTTAGTATTGAGTTAAAGGAAAAGTTCACCCAAAATTAAATTTAAGTCAGATTTACTTCATGTTGTTCTAAACCTGTTTGATTTCTAAACTCAGTATGAAATCAAAACTGGCAATGGACAAAATGAAGTCGCACGACTCGCACCCTAATTTTTTTCTCATTCGGGAAGCCATACGTCACAATTTCAGTTCCGTGCCCACTTTAAGAGCTACTGCACCAAGGAGAAAATTTACAGACTAATGACTTTTTTGTCATGATGAAATGGAAGTAGCGACAGATCTGTGATATTGTGTATTTGAGTGTAACTGGAGAAAAAAAAAAATGCTGTTTTTCCAAGGGCTGTTCAATTATGGCAAAAATCATAATCACGATTATTTTACTCAATTTGAAATCACTATTAAAAAGGTGGGTGAAATGATCAAAGTCTTATTTCATGAGTAATTTTAAATATCAGTGAAATTTCACAATTATCAATACTTCAGCAAAAACTAATACTAGGTTAATGTAAGTAAAAGTCCTCAAAACAGTTACAGAAGACAAGTAAACAGTCAGCAATACAATAAGAACAAAAACTAAATGAAAAACACTACCAACAAAAAATACAACAGAAAAAAAATACAAATGAAACAAATAGTGCTTTAGGTTTTTCAGGAAGACATACTAACGGCTTTGCTTATATATATATATATATATATATATATAGAAATAAAATAATGCGCTGATGAATTGTTCACAATAAGATCTATAACATTCATTTAGAAAATAGATAGGTTAAATTTTCATTTCACACCCTTTTTACAGTTTGATACAACATGAGGGAGAGAGTTAATGATACATTTTTTTATTTTTGGGTAAACTATTCCTTTAAGAGCCCCTAATATGGTGTTAAATAATGGACAAATCAGCACAAGCACATAAACAGTGAGCAAGTGAATTACAGCAGTGTGAGCACAGTGAAAAAGCTTGCATGTAAAATGTAAACGTGCAGGTAAAAAACGCGAGCACAAAAAAAAAAATTGTGCACACACAAATCAACAGGTTGCAAGGAGAGAAAAAAACAAAACTGCGAGTCAAGACAGGTCTCACACGTGAAGAACTGACCACTGGTGTTTCTCCAAGGTGGTTAGGTTTAGCTTCGTGCCTAATCTCTCTGGCCAGTCTTTGACTAGCTTTGCTTTGTCTAATCCATCTTCTGTCTCTTGAGTTAATCTTGAAATCCGACTCTTCATCCTGTCGACTTGACCCTGCCCCTACTTCTCTCCTGAAATTCTGCCACTCATTCAGTTATCTCTGCACCTATTTCTGACTCCATGAATACATCTCTTACCTCTGCTTCATTTCATCATCCACTCAAAACTGCCAGTTACCCCAGTTCTCAAGAAACCCAACCTTCACTCCTCAGTTCTATCTAATTATCATTCTATTTCAAATCTGCCATTTATTGGCAAATTATTGGAAAGAAATTTTGCCTCCCGGCTTCAGTCTTTTCTAGTTGTAAGTGATCTCTATAATCCCTTTCAATCAGTTTGTTGCCCATTTCATAGTACTGATATTGCCCTTGTAAAGGTAGTGAACGACCTACTACTTTCTGGTGACTCTGGCTCTCTATCTATACTTCTAGTACTCGACTTCAGCTCCGCCTTTAATACTGTCTGCCATGATCTACTCATTTCTCGTCCTGGTGTTATTTTTGATTCTCTCACCTATAAAGCTCATATCAACTATCATCAAATCGGCATTCTTTCACTTACTGTATGTCACATTGCCAAGCTTCGTCCCTTCATTGGTGTTAAAGACGCCAAAATGATCATCCATGCTTTCGTTTCTTCTCGTCTTGACTACTGTAATGCCCTTTTCATTGGTTTACCTGCTAGCTCCATTGCCAGACTGCAATATATTAAGGTTTCCAAACATGATTCATTTCATAAATGTATGATGCTTGGGAAGCTAAAATCAAAGTATAAACGGTCAGCTATTTTAAATGAAAGATGAAGGTAGTGATATTAATGTTATACAGGAGCCACATGATACGCATAGTCTTTTAAGCCTAATGTTTTTCTATCAGTTTACATAAGAATGGAAATGCATTTATCCACTCATTTTCCTCACACCAAGCATTAATAACTCTTTGAGGGCCATGATTTCTGGCAATTTCCTCCCCTCTCTCACGCCTGACTGGTTCAAAATTGTAGGGCTGTGGTCCATCAAGAGTTTGATGGTTTCCCAACTCTTCAGTCTCCCAATCTTTCTCCATAGTCAAGCCACAAACAGGAATCTAGCAGAGTACGGGTTGCTACTCCCTCTTATGACGTCATCACCCAGTTACGGTAAAAAACACGTTACCTTTGAAAAAACCCCAATAAATGTTATTTTAATGCATTTTAAGATATATATATATATATATATATATATATATATATATATATATATATATATATATATATAGAGCACTTTAATTTCCACATTAATTGATTGTGGTGGTTAACCTGCAATTTACACTTTAAATGTTAACTTTTGATAAATATTAAAGGTGCAGTCTGTAACATTTCTGAGGATCTATTGACAGAAATGCAATATATGATCCATAACTATGTTTTCAGTGGTGTATAAAGACCTTGCATAATGAACTGTTATGTTTTTATTACCTTCGAATTAGACATTTATATCTACAGGGTTCCTACAGGTTTCTTCAAGTTAAATTCAAGTCTTTTTAAGACCTTTTATATAAAAAATTAATACCTATTTCACGTCCCTGCCAGCAAAGAAAAGCAAAATCCTTCAACTTGTGTTCATTTAATTTTCAAATGTGGAATGGGTAAAAGATGATAAGCCAAGCAGGTGTGAAAAATAAAAACATTTCAGTAGGCCGCAAGAAAGTTTGCCGAACAATGTTAAGTTGTGTTTTAACATTAGCTAGCTACTTATTCTATGCTGGGAATATGGGGAACTGAGAGACCCATGAACAATAAACATCGAAAATAATAATAATAATCATGGTTGACAAATGAAACTTTTGAGGAAAAATACAATACGGAGAAGTTAAATACAGCAGTGTTAATTTTGACAGCAAATTTTGATTTAGTTTTAGTCTCAGTCTTTTGACTAAAAATATGACAAACTACTTTTAGTCATATTTTAGTCATCTGAATTGTTTTAGTTTTAGTCTAGTTTTAGTTGATGAAATACAATAAGATTTTAGTGATTTTAGTTTTTTTAGATTTTCCAAATGTACTGTAAACTAAATCTACAGTAGATTTAGTCGACTAAAATATAATGGGTTTAGGTAAATTGTAGTGTGTTAATTTAGAATTTCTCTAAAATTTCCAAACCCATATACTCCCAGAGAAAACATATTAACCTATTAATATGAATGATTTTTAAGTTTCAACAAGCAATACAGATACAGATTTAACTACTGTGACTTAAAAAAATATCTTAAAATTAAATAAAACCACTTTTCCTAAAGTAAAACAGTCTTCTTTTCAATGAATGATATATGCATTCTTTATAACAACTTACATACATAATTCTTTATTCTTTCAAGCAGACAATTATTTGTATGAATTAAATATAATTTATCCTTATTAAAGCTATTAACAAACAGTAAATGCTTTTCTCTTTTTCTTTTGTTGCTTGATCAAATTTAATGACACAGACCGCATGTTTATTGCCACTGTCACTTTAAGACATCGGATCATGTCCAATGACATGCGGATACGATTGCACTGATGCACACCCGATACAACTGTTTAAGACATAACCGACATAGTTTACTTGAATACTCTCCAAACTGGACATTTAGACATAATGTTGTGTGTATTTGTCCATTCAGACACGAAAGAGAGCTCAGAGCAGTACCCGCGCGCTGTATAGGTGTATATGTGCATGGCTCCACGCTTCGGGTTGGTGCGTGGTTGTTTACATTTTTAACATTTTATGAGACCGCGGGGTAGATCAGCACGTTACAGTACAAATGTGTGCATTTTCCCGTTTGCAAATTCCACCTTTCTCATTGGTCAAGCCAACCCTGTGACTTTTTCCAGATTTTATAGAGCATCCACACAAGTTCCCCCCTCTCTTTGCTTCTCGGTAGTCTCTTCATCGGTGTCTCTGGATTACTGTCTGCGGTCCGACTGCGGCCCTAACTTACAACCAGCCATGTGCTCACTCAGGAGAAAGAACTCTGAACCACAACAGAGTCAAGAATAACACAGCACGTTCAAGAGATTGCAACTTCAGCCCAATGAATCAAGACCTTCTTTAGAGACTTCAAGAGACTGCTTCAACTGCAAAGTCATTTAAAAAAGTATTGTACATTTAAAGAACTAGGTAAGTGTAAGCTGTGGACCCCTTGATCAACAAGGTTATTTAGAAACTAATATTTCTTTCAGATGGTTAACTTAACTTCATTTCCCCTGCTTCTGTTTGGTTTCTTTTCATCCAATTTTTACTACCCATGTATGCGTGATTTGTGTGTGTGTGTGTGTGTGTTCGTGTAGACTAGTTCCAAACTTTGTGCACAATACATATTACAGTGTTTACTAGTTCATGGGCCATTGGTGCTTGGGCTCTGATTATTTCTGCTTATGGCTATATTAAGAAAATATGCTTTATGTGCATGATCTGAATGAAAAAATACAGCATGAACCACCGCTATTCTGTGATTACACATTGTTTAATGTTGAAGAAAAGATCGAACGTTTAACGAATGTTAAGTATCAAACCAACTTTACTGGCTTATTTCAAACCATTGTGAATCGTGAGAAGATCAAGAAAAAACAACTTTTATGTCAAGTTCATAAGAAAACGACTTGTGACAAGACCACAAGAAAACAACAAATAAAAAAATATTAATGCAAGGCCTCTACAGGCTTCCGTAGTATGCCGCTGCTACAATTCACAAAGAATCTTACAGCAATAAGACATACGAACTTAGAAAGAAATTTAACTGTTTGCCATCCCATTCCAAACACAACATGTTTTGAGTGTGTTCGTTCAGAGAGGGCCAACAAGAACAGCACAACAGAACTCGCGCTTGTGGTCAGTTCTGCATGCGAGACCTGTTAGGACTTGCGGTTTTGTTATTTCTCCTCACACTGTGTTGATTTGTGTGTACAATTATATATTTTTTGCTCGAGATTATATTTTACGTGCGAGCTTTGTCACTGTGCTCACCGTAATTCACTTGCAAGCTGTGTTTATGCGCTTGCCCTTTGTCCATCATTTAATACCATACCCTATACAGGAGGCCAAAGG
Source organism: Meda fulgida (assembly GCA_030578275.1). Classification (NCBI taxonomy): domain Eukaryota; kingdom Metazoa; phylum Chordata; class Actinopteri; order Cypriniformes; family Leuciscidae; genus Meda; species Meda fulgida. Next base: position 23,657,823 of record CM060633.1, on the reverse strand, counting down.
TGTGTGTATGTGTGTGTATATGTGCTTGTGTGTGTCATTAACCTACCCCAAGGAGGCTGTACTACCCATATCCCCATCGACCCTCTCTGACCCTGTAGAAAAGACAAGCGGTTGCCGTGACAACCTGTGATCGGTCTCCAGCGGGCAGTCCTGCATGAAGCGGGAGCTGAGGATCGCAGCGGTGCCTGAAGCTGATAGAATACACACCTCCTCACTGCAAACACACATAAAAAGCACATAATCAGAGCATTTCATCACAGAACGGGATGAGGAAGCTGTTTTTGAGGGTGTTTTCACATGCTTTTGGTAAAGACCCAAATCAGTTTAAAGTCCCCTTGTAATCAATAATTTTATCCTATAAAATGACAATATTGAAAATAACTAAAAATGACATTTAAAAAAAATCCTGTGAAAATAATTTCTTCATGCCTTAAAATAGCTTGAAAGTAACTACACCATAGGCGTTGGTTTCGGTGGGGACGGTGTACGCGTAGCCACCAGATTTCGTCATTTGGTACCCAACACTTTAAAAAAAGCTCTGATGTCCTGTCCACTTCTTTTTAACATGATGCTGGTACAATTCTCTCTATCTGATATCGTGCTTCTTGTCATGAGTGTAGATGTCCCCTCTGCAGCACCATTTTATTTTTGTTATTTTTCAAATGAGTTGAAATGCATCAATCGACAAATTCTGTTTGAGATCTTAAATGGTCTAGTGGTAAATCTTTTGCCAAGCGTGTCAGGGGTTACAGGTTCTAATTCGCACACATAGTTTTTTTTTTCTCTAATCAAAACCAAATATGTTCATCAGTGGTTAGTCAATCAAGCAGGGACACGTTTGTGTGCATTTTATTTTGTGATTTCACCGGAACGAATAGAGTCTCCGCAACGGCGATAGATCGAAGTGAAGACTGTGCGCGAGCCACAAGAGAACAACTGTATCCATGCAACTGATAGCAACGGCAACGAGCGCTCAGCTTGATTTCAAAAACATCAGATTTAAGCGCTAATCTCTTATTTAATAGTGAACTAAATGAATGCTCTGCTAGTTAGCTGGAAATGTTTTATTTATTTGTATTAGGTACACCTGTTCTATGACATTAGTATATATTTTACTAACTGTATATTTACGTATTGCGTCATTGTACCCAGCTCTGAAAATGCACTTCCGAATGCGTCTCTGTCCCCAGCACATTTCAAACCAAACTGACGCCCATGCTATAGATGGATTCGTGAATATGCAAATTAGTCCCAGCTTCCAGCCCCCACCCCGCATCACACCAGCTCGGATTTCCTGATCCACTCGTTCAACTTTACTGTAGTAAACACTGCACAGTGAAAAGAGGAAATACTGGTTTAATTCAGCCATATATGCTTGAAACAGAAACTGATTCAGAAGAAGTGGAAGAGTGAATTATACAGGCTCGTCTACAAGTCGAAGTATCAGAATGGTAATGCTTTTATGTATCGCTCTTTACAACGTAAGACACACAGCGGTAATTAATATGATTAGCCTTTTGCTTAACTACGTTATCAAACAGCTAATAATGTGTTGCTAATGTTACACAAACCATGTTCCCGTTCGTCATCGGAGTCAGACAGCTGCCTTCTGAAAATCAGCATCCTTATAAACGCTCAAAACTTAGAACTGTTAAGTTATGTTTCTTCTACTGCGCATGTGTGAAGAGCACCTTTTATGGGTGAGCGCGTTTTTTTGTTGTGGTTGTTCAGTCTGACGTTCTATGAGAGGTAGAGCGGCTGTGTTATATGATGGAGCAATAAAGAATCTACCGTCTAATAACTGTTGTAGTTATTGAGTTAACATTGGTAGCAGAGGATGGCTGCTGCTGGGAATTACAAAAATCCCCCACCGTTTGACGAGAAGACGGCTTACGAAAGTTGGAAAAATGAGATTGAAATTTGGAGACACGTTACTGACCTGGAAAAGAAAAAACAAGCCTTGGCAGTTACTCTGTCATTAACGGGCAGAGCAAGGGACAGTGCTCTGGAAATTTCCGCTGAGGATTTGAATGATGACACGGGAATGCAAACACTCATAGCGAAGTTGGACTCTGTATTTTTAAAAGACGAAAAAGATCGGCAGTACGAGCCGTACACGGAGTTTGACCGGTGTTCTGACGATTTGTGCTGCCTTGTCGAAATATGCTACCGTAGCGCGAATCGATCACAGAATGTCGATTAATATTATATGAAATACAATTATAATACAATTCTAAGTTATGAGTAGCTACTGTATAGCCTAGGCTACTGTTTTTATTTTTAAAACGGTGTGAAAAGTAAAAATTATCATTAAAAATTCATCTTTGACTTGTCAAAGCACACCTTTCCTTAGTAACTGAAACTTTCAGTTATTCTTGTTCAGTTGGCTGACCGTACAGACATTCATATGGTAGTTAGTATTTTTTAAAGGGAAATTACATGATAACACGTGAAAATTTACCTTTTCTTAAAAAAAAACTGAGTCTGCACATGCGCATAACCAGTAAGTAGCAAATCTCGATGGGTAGCATGAATCGTCAGAACACCGGATCACTAGAGAGAGTGGTGTTTCTATGGTGAAATACATCGTCGAGTTCGAAAGTCGATACAACAGGCTACGTAAGTTCAAAATGGAGCTTCCTGATGCCGTACTAGTTTTTAAACTACTTGATACTGCCGGACTTACTGTTAAAGATAAACAGTTAGCACTTACAGCTTGCTCTAGCGTTTCTTTCACTGATATGAAATCAGCCTTGAAAAGAATTTTTGGAGATAACGTTACTTCACCACGAGAGGGCGGCAGTGTACTGCAAAACACAGATGGTGACACTGCCTATTACACGAGATATTCAGGAAAATGGGGACACAAGTCTAACACTACACACCAACCCCAAATCATAGCTCAAGGCACAAACCCTCTTGATAAATATGGAAGAAGAACGAAATGTGCAATTTGCCAAAGCACGTATCACTGGGCAAAGGACTGTTTAAATAAAAAGGAACATGTAAGACTGACAAAAGATGAAGGACTAAAAGATGACGTTGAAGAATGTAACATCACTTTGTTTTCAAATGAATCTTTGTCTAACACAGAAATTTTCATGGTGGAGGCTTTAGGATCAGCTATGATTGACACAGCCTGTACAAGAACTGTGTGGAGAAAAATGGCTTGAAGATTACACAAGTGGACTGCCACAGAGTGAGTTACTGAAAATAGATGACAAACAAAGTGCAAGACCTTTCAGATTTGGTGATGGCAAGGTTGTTTATTCCACAAGGAAAGTTACCATTCCAGCAAGGATAGGACATACCAGATGCAAAATAGAGACAGAAGTAGTTCCTGCAGAAATACCAATGCTTTAAGTAAGACTTCATTGAAAAGAGCAAGTGCAGTTCTGGACATTGCACGTGACAAAGCAACGATGTTTAAACAACCTGTTAAACTTGAACTAACATCTTCAGGACATTACTGTGTGAATTTGAGAGAAGACAGTCATCCAGATGAAAAGGAGACAAGTGAGAACAAGACACAAAATGAAAATGAAATTCTTGCTGTGACAGAAAACATGACAACAAAAGAAAAGGAGACAGTCTTATTGAAATTACACAGACAATTTGAACATGCTTCAGCTGATAGACTGCAAAAATTACAGGCCTGCTCAGGTACTCACGATGATGAAAGCAACACAATTCTCAAGAACATTGTTAAAAACTGTGATACATGTACCAGATACAGCAAGCCAAAACATAAGCCTGTAGTGGGTTTGCATATGGCATCAGCCTATAATGAGACTGTGGCTGTGGACTTACATGAGCTTGAGCCTGGAGTATGGTATTTGTATGCTATTGATCATTTCACACGCTTCAGTGCAAGGAGTATCGTCACCACAAAGAACCCAAAAGAGATAGTGAAGCACTTTATTCACTGCTGGATAAGTGTTCATGGTCCCCCATGCAGATTGTTTAGTGATAATGGAGCTGAATTTAATAATGACGAAATGAAGGACATGGCTGAAAAGTTTAACATTGAAATCAAAACAATGGCAGTGTACAGTCCATGGAGCAATGGCCTTGTTGAAAGGCAAAATCTGACCCTAACTGAAATTTTGCTGAAACTGAAGAGGGACAACAACTGTGACTGGAAGACAGCTCTAGATTGGGCACTAATGGCAAAGAACTCCATGCACAATGTGCATGGTTATAGTCCCTACCAGTTAGTGTTTGGGCAAAACCCGAATCTTCCCTCAGTCCTCACCAATAAGCCCCCAGCTCTAGAAACAAGTAAGAGTAGTTGGATAGCTAAACAAATCACCACACTAGATGCACTGAGAACAGCATTCACAGAAGCCGAATGCTCAGAGAGAATTAGAAGAGCCCTTCGTAAGCAACTGCGGCCCGTTGATGACAGATATGAAACGGGGGACAAAGTGTATTATAAGCGAGTAGATTGTAATGAGTGGAAAGGTCCAGGTGTGGTCATAGGCCAAGATAGTGTGGTTGTATTTGTCAGGCATGGTGGAACCTATGTTCGGGTACATCAGTCTAAACTAAGAAAGGTGGATGACCCACAAACAAACCTGGAGGACACAGAAAGGGAACAAATGAAAAAAAAAAAGAAAATCCCACAATAACACCAGCGGCAGATCTTAGTCACACTGAAAGTGAAACTGAGGAAATGACACCAGAAAATGATGAACCTCTTAATGCTGAGGATGTCAGTGAACCTTCTGCATCAGTGCTACCTGGAGGTGATAGTCTTTATCAATCCCACACGCCACAAACCTGCTCATCCACGAACTGCGAAGGTCTAAGCCTGAAAAAAGATCAAATAGTTAAATACACAGATAATCAAAGTGGACAAATCCATACTGGAAAAATCCTCGGCCGAGCAGGAAAAGCAACCGGCAAACACAAAAACTGGTACAATTTGCAGTTCAGTGAGCCTGAGGAAACTGCTGGCACAACTGCATCAGTCAATCTAGGACAAATGGACAATGTTCAGGTGATTCCATCCAGGTGAAGAAGATATATTGATAGTACATGATGATCTCTTCACGCATGAAAAAAATACAGAACTCAGCACCTGGAAGAGAAATAACGTCTTTGAAGAGGTGAAAGATGAAGGCCAGAAGTGCATCTCCACGAGGTGGGTGTGCACACTTAAAGAAACAACTGCTGGAATTGTACGTAAGGCCAGACTAGTGGCGAGAGACTTTGAAGAAATGAACACTCAAGACCTTCCCAAAGACTCACCTACATGTGCCTCAGAGTCTCTTAAAATGATCATGGCAGTAATATCACAAAATAAATGGCAGCTAAACTCCATGGACATTAAAGCATCCTTTTTACAAGGTAAAGAGTTAAATAGAGATATTTACGTTCGCCCACCACAAGAAGTCCAGAACAAAGGAACCATATGGAAGTTGAAAAAATGTGTTTATGGCCTAACAGATGCTTCTTTATTCTGGTATAATAGAGAGATACCATGCAACAATTGGGAGCTACCGTGTCAAAGGTAGATCCAGCAGTATTCTACTGGGTGGATGATTCCTGCAAGGTGATGGGGATTCTTGCGTCACATGTGGATGACTTTATTTGGGGTGGTACAGATGCATTCTCCATAAATATCATTCCTCAGTTGAAAGCTGCCTTTCAAGTCGGACGGAAAGAACATGACAGTTTCAGCTACATTGGAATAGAAGTACATTCTAAGGCAGATGAAATACAAGTACAACAAGGAACGTACATAAAAAATCTGCAACCCATCCCAGTGGATTCCACCAGAGCAACACAACGTGAAGCGTCATTGACAGATGTTGAGATGGACATGCTAAAATCAAAGATTGGACAAATATTGTGGGTTGCCAGGCAAAGTCGACCTGACATTATATATGACATTTCCATGTTGGCATCTAACACAAAGCATGCTACCGTTCAGACCCTGCATTGTGCAAATAAACTTATCAGAAAACTGAAATCAGAAGAGGTCATCTTGAGGTTCCAGTACTTAGGGGAAAACAGTTCTGTTAAATTGGTGGTGTACAGTGATTCCTCAATGGGAAATCTTCCGGACGGTGGCACACAAGGTGGTCATTTCATCATGCTTATGGGGGAAAATGGAAAATTTTCACCTATATCTTGGCAGTCAAAACGGATCAGAAGAGTACCTTAGCGGGAGAGACTTTGGCACTTGCAGATGGAGTTGACAGTGCAGTTTTCCTCGCTACTCTATACTCTGAGATTACCACTGGTGGCTGCTCATGCATCAATGTGCCTATTGTGTGTGTAATAGACAATCATTCTCTTCTTGATGCTCTCAAATCTACAAAATCTGTAACCGAAAAGAGACTGCACTGGAAATCAGTAGTATGAAGGAGCTTATACACTCTGGAACTATTCAGCAGATCTTGTGGTCAGCTACTAAAGAGCAGCTAGCTAACTGCTTGACCAAAAAGGGAGCATCTGCACTTGGCCTTCTGAAAGCCCTCAGCACAGGTGTTTGCCATCTTAAGCACTGAATGGATTTGCTTATGTTTTGTCAATGTCTAGTCATTTAAACTGAGGTACTTAAGTTATCCTGTTATAATAATAACAAATGCTTATGTTCTAAACTTGAACAGTTTTTTTTTTTTATAAAAAAAAGGGAGATTGTTAAGTTATGTTTCTTTTACTGCGCATGTGTGAAGAGCACCTTTTATGGGTGAGCGCGGTTTTTTGTTGTGGTTGTTCAGTCTGACGTTCTATGAGAGGTAGAGCGGCTGTGTTATGTGATGGAGCAATAAAGAATAACGTCAGTGGAGAAAAGCATATAGTTCATCATAACATCGTAATATACATCATACATAATACACAGACACATAATTTACCCGCTATATTGCTAAATGTGCCCGATTTTTCATATCAACAGAAAAATATACCGGAATAACCTGGCTTACCTTGAGACTCCCCTGATTCACAGCATAGTACAGAACTATGCTAAAGCCCGCCCGCACGTTGACGTGATTGGTTACGATGGCATTTGTGACAGAACAATTGCAATTTCAATCCGCGTTTTTGAAACTCTATCGAGAAAATACTCAGCAATTGTGTTGATTGTTGACTTATGAATTTGCACACGGTTTGTCTTAAATCATATTAAAAACACTTCTGGTTAGTAGGAAGTAGGATTGTTATGAATCTGATATGGATGTAGTCTTTGACAAAAACGCTAATCTCAGCTTTTTGTTCGAAACGTTGCTTTTTTAATTAAAAAATACTGACGCTGGCAACTTCTATAAAAAGCACTGGTGGGGAAAGAGTTAAAAGACCTTTTTTTTTTTTTTTTTACAATAGAAAGTTTCCATGGGTGTTAAATATTCTTTATGGAACCACAGATGACAAACTTTTATTTTTGAAAGTGTACTTTACCTACAGTATGTAAGAGATAATGTGCATGTGTCAGTGTCATACATACAAAATAAACACCAACGGGTATTAAAACTCTCAACCAAAGGGCCGGAGTAATTTTTAATTTAAAGTATTATTTTAAAAAAAATATTTCTAGATTTTTCTACTAGTGCCAAATTCTAAAAAAATCAATCCTTATCCAGTAAATCACAACCATCTGAAAATAATGAGGTTTTCAAATATTGTTGTGGACAATGGGAGGCCTTGGAGTCAAATAAGTTGAGAAGCACTGTTTGAAAAGAGTTGTGTCTGTGTGTGTGTTTGTTAAGTACCAGATGCTGGTGGACTCGCTGTACCCCACCACAGCGTGGCAGCCAAGAGCTTTGGTATGAGACTTTATTTCCTGACGGATCTCTTCCCACCACGCATCCCGTGTCTCTGGCTCGTCTGAAACAAACATATTTACAACATCACGTACACCGTTGGCACATTAACACTCCTCTTGCATTAACAGCATACTAGCCATGTTAGCTGGTAATTCCATGCAATCTGGCACAACTCCCAATTTTGCACTTTCACATATTTATTCATTTAATATTATTGTCTATATCAGGGATTCCCAAACTGTGTCAGCTTTGATCTAAAATTTTTACTTTAAGTATTTACCCTGAGACTTTAAATTAATTTTATGATCTAATTTTTAGCTTTTTATCATCTTACAAACCCCCGTTTGGGAAACCCTGCTCTATATCAATAATATGTTACATTAAATGGTTGATTCCCATTCTAGAATGGTGTTTATCACAAAAATAAAAATCTGATTGTCAGAAGCATTAAGGCCCATTCCCACCAATGACGATAACTATTTAGTTTAAAAAATCATTCTAACAATAACAATATCGTTGGAGTGATTTTTTTCCAGCTGAGAAGTGTTAAATACATTGATAGCGGATCAAAATAGACCCGACTTTATAGAGCTCAAGCATTTAAAGCAGCAGACGACAAAACTGCAGCATGTGCTTAGAATAAACAGAACTTTACGTATGTTGGTGTGGACTTAAATCGTTTTCATTATAGTTATTGTTCTTGATGTGAATGGGCCTTTAGGCCTGTTCCTCACCATTATTAAAAGAAATATTCAACATAGCTTCTTAGAAAATCGCTTTTTTTTTCTGTATAGAGTTTGGTTATGCATCAGGGGAAAAAACAAAACGTAATTAAGAAGCTGCCTGAGCATGTGGTGTGAAAAAGGCCTTAAAACAGCTTCAGACATGTTTAATGAATTAAGCTGTGCAAAACGTATATAATTTTGTAACAGTGACAGATATCAAAATTGTCTTCAGAGCTAACCATGCGCTAAAGCTAACAAGGCTAGTACTTGATCTATTCTCTCTTTCTCTCTCTCTCTCACACACGGACACACAGGTGCTCACGCTCTCTGAGAGCAAGGGGTTTTCACCGAAGCAAACTCCCCTGCCTGTTAACCACATACTAGGAGAGGGCAGGGGGAATGAGGAAGACGATAGTGATGGTGAAGATGAAGAGGACAGTGGTGTGATTTTGTCATTCTCCTGGCTGACAGCATTTATGACCTAATCAACAACAGTAGGCAGAGCATTCCCCTGCTAGTGCAGTCATGCTTCCCAAAGGAGGACAAACTCCATCATTTTCTGGATAAACAGTCCACAGCAAGAGGGAGTTTGAACGGTAACAGTAAAAAAAAAAAGGTGAACAGCATAAAAGAGATCAGAAGCAAAAGAATGTGCAAAAAATAAATAATGGTCTGATGCTCACCTTACCACTGCTATAATATGATTCAAATCACTTGCGACCTGCCTAGTAACTGAATATATATTAAAAATATACATGTACAAGCATTAAAATTATATAAATATATTATAAGTGTAATATCAAAGTTATATGACAAGTGTCCAATTGCTTTTGCGACGATATATTGTGTGTGTGTTTTATATATATATATATATATATATATATATATATATACACACATACAAAAAAAATATATACATATATTTAAAAAAATAAATCGCTCTGTAGTCAAAAAAAGCATTTCTGCCAATGGCAGATAAAAACTACTGGCCAATAAATATGTCTTCAGGCCTGGAATTTGATTATATTAAATTATATTATTATATTACTTAATTTAAATTACGTTTTTTATACCTATGACAATGGCATTATTTATAACACTCTCTCTATATTTGTGACAAACGTTTATGCACCAGTTTCACAGACAAGGTTTAAGCCAAGTCTCAGACTAAAATGCATATTTACGTGGTTTTAAGTGAAAGCAAGTTTTGTCTCAAGATGCAGACCAGTAATATTTTCTTTCTAAGGCATGTTTAAAAAGGCTACTTAAATGTCCAAATTGAACTAAAGCCCTAATCCTGGCTTTATCTAAACCCTGTCTGTGAAACCAGGCCTAAATGTTTTGTGTACATTGCTTGCACAGGAAGGTCAGACTATTTCTATTTACTCACCAATACCAATTTTTACCAAACATTTTTTATTAAAGATTATTCATTTTGGACTCTGCTGCCAGCTGTTCCAGTTCCTGAGCAATATTAAACTTTTTGCAATTTCCATAGTCACAAAAACACCCAAAAATGCATTAATGAAAAATATTTAAAATATTCAGTCAAAAAAACAAAAGTCTTTAAATACATTTTAAAAATCCCCTACTGAAAAGTACGAACCCAGACAATAACTACAAATCAATATCATTAGAACACATGTGATATCAGCTGACACAATCATAATCCATAATGTATGAATCCTTTTTACTTCAGTACAGGAAGCAACAATGACCAGAGGAACCAGCACTGCCAAGCACACAGAGGTCATGAGACAATCTCATTGTCTCATGACTGAAATTAGATCATTGCCAAAGTCCACTTCTCTGGATTGGTAGATCAAGTGGTCATGTGATCAGGGAGCAGTGGATGCTGGGTAAGGGGTCAGGTGAAGCGCAGTCCGAGCCAATCAAGGAATGATCGGCCAGAGCAGAGAACAGCCACGCATCTAGCTAAAGCATGCAACAGCTGCCCGACACACGTTCATTCAGAAGCACAGCGCATGGCAGCTCATGCAACACTCACTACTAATGAGAAAAAGCATTAATTTATATGAATTGAGTCTTTGTATATTTAAGATTTTATGTGTAAAGACTAGAACATAAGTATAAATGATTATTTTTACACATTTAATTTATCTTAAATGTATTTGTAATCACTCTTGACAAAAATCAATGAGCAAAGATTTTGAATATGCAAATATTTAACACATATAAAGGAAAAGTTTACCTAATTTTAAAATGTTGTCATTTATTTACTCTCATGTTGTTCCAAACATGTATGAATTTCCTACAAACTTCTTTTGCATTCCATGGAATAAATCAGTCTTATTCAATGAAAATCTACTGTCTTTGCGGAAACACAAGCTTTTTGTCGTGTTTGCACCCAGGAACTGGGAACAATTTTAATTATAGGAACATCTTTTGGGGGGACTGAATTAGCTCCTACTTCAGAGTAGGATCAAACCTAGCACAATAGGAACTACAGTACCAGTGACTTAAGTGAATGTTCCCTTAAACACTAACACACGTCATTTTTTTCAAGCCTTGTAAACACAAAGTTAACCTATATTTACTCCACGAACTAACTCCGCAAATGCAAAAACAGCGAAAGATGTCCAGGCACATTGTGTTATATTCTTAGCCTCGATGATATGTAGCATAAATAATAACTTGTAAGTTTCAGGACTCGACAATAAGGACTGTCCGATGAACCGGGGCCAGCGTGACCGATGCTCGGAACTTGAACTTCTTTTAACTTGTGCGCCACGTTTTTAGAATGCAGTGTAATTCGCGAGACGCAGCAAAAGACTTAAGTCCAAAGTTTAAACTGTGTCTTGCTTTTGTCTACATTGATAAACAATGGAAAAGTAGTGCAGTAGGATAGAAAAACTGTATATTGGATCTCTGCATTAGGTCTTAAAGTGACGGCAGCCTAATATTCCTGCTACTGCCTGCATTTTTAACGTTAATCAAACAAGTCAAAGAAAAAACGCCCATGGCTCTTGACTGAACAGCTTTTGCAACTTTAATAATGATTAATCTACATTTAATTTATACAGTGAATATTATGCAATGTTATTTTCCATTTTATTACTTTATTCAATTACTATATGAAAACTACTGTTAGACCAAACTGAAAAACCTGAAGAGCACCGTTTATTTAATTTGTATGTTTGTTCTATTGTGTTTATTTGTGCGATTGCTCATAATTTGATTATTTGTTCTTATTTTATTACTGATTGTTTATGTCTTTAACAATATTTGAAATTTATTTAAGGTGCCATAACCTTACATGGGTCAAAAACACAGAAAATAATAACTAGGCCTATTTTATTTTATTTATTACTTGTTTGTGGTGAGACTAGAGAAAACTTTGGCAGGGCAGGGAAAAAATAGAACCACTGTCCCAACCGGTTAAGTAAAAAAATCCTTCTCCGTTATAACAAAACTCACAACACAACAAAAACATAGCTCTGATCATGCCATTCTCCATCCTCCAGTTATTGATGTAACTGAATGCAGTGCTTAAATGACTTACGTCACTTTAGACTCCCTACTGCCGTTGTAAATGCAACCAGGAAAATGGCCCTAGGGGAAGATGTAGTTCTTGATGGACCACCCTGGTGGCTACTTCCTATAACTAAGTTCCTATAACTACCTGGTGCGAAAGCCCCTAATGACATGAAATCTACTGCAATATGTCTTTATATGCCAAGTCTGAAGGATTTTCAGTGAATTCTGGTTACTATTTAATTTTAAGGAGAGCATGGACAATACCCTGGACAACGCTTTTCGTGTTCCTCAGAAGAAAGAAAATCATATGTGTTTGAAAAACAGGGTGAGTAAATAGTGACAGAATTTTTATTTAAGCATTATAACTGAATTATTTACTAATGGAAAATATTCAAAACGCAATACTACATAGAACCTGATAATATATATTCACTCATTAGATAATTACATAACAGCTGAGCTGCCAGGGGCTGCGTATAAGTGTGTGTGTGTGTGTGTGTGTGTGTGTGTGTGTGTGTGTGTGTGTGTGTGTGTGTGTAAGTGTGTGTGTGTGTGTGTGTGTGTGCGCGTGTGTGTAAAGCAGGACTGAGGGTAGGGTAGTACCTGCAGTGAAACTATTCCAGTCTAGCAGTTTGTATGATCTGGTGTTACCCAAGGCTGAGCCAAATCGCCACATTAGTAGATCGGTTAAAAGAGAGAAAGAGAGAAAGAGAGAGAGAGAGAGAGAGAGAGAGAGAGAGAGAGAGAGAGAGAGAGAGAGAGAGAGAGAGAGAGAGAGAGAGAGAGAGAGAGGGGAGAGAGAGAGAAAGAAGGAGAGCAGAAAAGAAAAGAAAAAGAAAACCAAACACCAACTACAAACAAGAACACAACACTGGACAACACCACTCCACAGGAACTGCAAAGTCAGACAAAAGTTATCTGAGAGGGTGGCCATGAGAACGAGAGCAAGAGAGAAGAGATGGAAAGAATCACAGAGAGGAATAATATAGAGAATCAAGGGAAAAAGAGGTGAAGGGAGAGAGAGAGAGAGAGAGAGAGAGAGAGAGAGAGAGAGAGAGAGGCATGCAGCAGCATCTACAATAAAAACTACATGAGCAGCTCCTTCAACCAAACCATGCTTTAATTAATGCGCACACACACACACACACACACACACACACACACAGTTAAAACTTTCATACACAGATATAGTTGTAGATGCTTTTCAGTTGTATTTTGTTAAATGAAAATTGTGGGTGTTTGAAGCCATCTATACATTATAATTAAGAAAATAAAACAACAGATACCCTTCTGCACTCTAGAGCTTAATTAAAGTTTTCTGCCTTTTAATTACACTCCACTAACAAAATAATAGTTTCTCTGTGTGATACCTAATTTGGAAACACGTCAGCATTTGAAATGTAAATTAGTAGGTAATAGCTCAGCTTGGTTAGCTTGAAGCTTGAATACATGCAAGTTTTAAACAAATGCAATCAGAGATCACTGCAGTGGGCAGCCTCACAAAAGTTATGGTCATACTGATGATAGAGTGAATGAGAATGAGAATTATGCTATAAAAAAAAATCTTGGGTAGATAAAAAAAAAAGGAGATTATATACAGTAAATATCATGCAACAAGGATGTAAAATTTCACCCTGACAAGAATTCATTTTTTTATGCAATGCACCATGAATTAAATATTATTATTTCGGTCTGATTTATAATTATGCAATGGAGAAATCAAGTGAGTACAACAGCACTACAAACTCTCTGAAGGCTAAAGACAAGGTGGTACAAATGCAGGCACACAATAGTAAATTCAGATAGCATTTGCGTTTTCTACAGCTGTGATTAAAGTGCCCATGAGAACGCAGAGAACCTTGCCAGAACCTTCCTCCAGAGATGGAAATTAAAATATTTTACAAAACAATCATTTATGTTAAATTGCATCAATGCCAATATTTACATCCCCTACAATGCAATGTTAGTACAGATTAGAAAGGGTATGTGCAGGTTTACAAAAAGTAATTCTTTGTGCATGTGAAAAAATGCAACAGGCAAAAATAATATTCAGGGGAGATGGATGTCTCAAAATCTTCTATAAGCAAAGAAGAGTAATAGAGCATCAAATGCTGGACAGGGCCTGAATCTCGGCACAGGATTGCAGGTAGTTTTACTCGTTCCCAAAGGTTTCACGCACAGCGTGGGAACTTCCCGTAAGGTAGATTAGTAAATAATCCACACTGAATATCAGATCAAATCAGTGATTCAGCAGTTTGGCGTCTTCTTTCTCGCCCTCGCTCGCTCTCTCGGTCACTCTGTATCTTATGAGGAGCAAGTCGCTTCACATCAGCACATTGCGTCTGCACTACAAGCCAGCTGCAAGGTGCGATACAACATTTTAGCTCGCATTTTGGGATAGTCGGAATTATTACTTGCCCACATCACATCTTGCCAATTTAAACATTCAAGCGATTTTAAACTTTTCGGTACTTGTGCACTCTCTGAGAGAGTTGCATCCAAAGAGCACCCACATAAAGTGCAGAGTTCGTTTTCGAAGCTTTTTTCACTTAAATGACCAAATACACACAAAAATGTCAAGATGCCTGTCTTGGTGACTATCCAAGTCGGTTATGTCTTCAATGAACATAAACAGTTGAAAAAGAAAACGTGTAACAGTACATTGGATCTGTGCATTCGAGTGAAGCAAGCGAATAAACCTGCTGCTGTCTGCCATTAATGTTAATCAAACAACAAAAAACAGAGAAAAGCATACTGCTCTTGAATGAATAACTAAAGATTACAGTGAAGACTATAGTGTTATTTTACATGTAATTACTTTATTCAATTTCTGTACCTGAATACTAATGTTAGATAATGTTAAAAAAAAAAACTTATTCTATTGTATTTATTTGTGCTACAGCATGTAATTTATTTGTTCTTATTGTACTGTTTGTAAACTGTCACAACTGACTTTGTAAAACCAAGCTTACTTGTGCTGATGTGTGTAAGCTATTGTGTGAAAAATTTACCTCATTGTAAAAACACAAATACATTTAGGATTTAGATGAAAAAAACGTAATTTAAAAAAAAAAATGGCCCCCCGCCAACTTCCCCATAAGTCACCGTAGGGGGGAATTCCCTCTATTTTCCAAAACGAAATTCAGGCCCTGCTAGAGAGGACAAACATAAGGCCAAGAAAATGGTGCACGTGATGCAGAACATATACTGTACAATGAACTGAAATTGTAAATACAACGAAAGCCATGCACACTTCCAAACTGCCTCACGAACACACCTGCTGTATGTGTTCTTACTAGGGCTGGGTACAAAGACAAATTTCATAACTCAATGTCAATTCACAAGCTTTTGATTCAACTCTGATCTCGATTCGATTTCATTTTATATCAATTTATTTGGCTATAGATCAGGTTCAGTATAATACCAATTGTTCTCAAGGAAAAATCTCTCTAAACTAATGCAGTAAATTATACAGGAAACCTGGTACATTAATATTAAAGGTTAAAATGAATAACTGATTTGTATACAAACATTTAAATTGCACATAAGGCAGTTTTTTATCATGATAACTTCTTAATTATATAACTGTTTCTACTATTTTCTTCTATTTTATGTACTTGGCGGCTTTTTTTTATCATTCAAATTTGACTGGGTGGCTAATAACCCATTTTTCTGTGGTGTGACAAACTCAGAAAACATACTTAATTTTGACTTTACAGGGACTTCAATCTCCGCACAGTCACTTCACTTAAACTGAGACGGCTACGGCAATCTGTAACGCCACATTAAAGCGCACCAAAGTGGTATATATTGTTTGAATTTTGTAATTAATCTGACAGAATTTGAAAACTGAGACTGTCTCATATCAAAGTAAAATACAAAGCCTATTGCGATTTATTGGATGGGAGCTGTGCTACAAATAATGTTTAGTGAAGATTTGTTCACGCATAAACTGAAAACAGCATAGACTAAAAAGATCAATTCTAGGGGACTCAAGCATCAATATTGGCTAATCGATCAAAATCGAGAAATCAATATTCTCAACCCAGCCCTAGTACTTACTACAGTAAATGTTGTTTGAAATTATGTTAATGTATCATATTTTTGTTGTGTTGCAGGTATTTATTTATGTTTGTGCCTGTGTAATACGAGCCATCTTACCTGGGTTGTGAATTCGATCCAGAAGCTTTACTGAGCGTGCACTGACCACGCCACCCAAGTGGAGGAGAAATCCAGGTGGGAAGGATGTCAACGTGAAGAAAGGGTATTCCTGAAACACACAGAACGGTGATGGAGGGGTCATACAGAACGGACCCAGGTGACCCACTGTCATTCTAGCAAATGTCATCAAGACAGGTGAACTTCTGTAATGAAATCTTAACACACAACTGAAGATTTTTTACAGCACAGAAATTGAAACCTGCGGGTCGTGCCACTACATAGTCGATATTTAGCAATTACAACACAAGACTCATGCAGAGATCCAGAGTTTCAGACACTTTAGGCTGTTTAACTGGGTAACAACTCTGTGGAATGCAATAAATCAGGACTTTCAGTAGACGTAAGTGGTTAAAACAGTCTCAGTTTAGATGCATATAAACGCATATGGAGACCCTTATATTTACTTAACTTACAGACCACTCAAATGCATAATGACTATTCAAGTTCTGATAAAAAAGCCTGAACAAAATTGTTACCAGCACCTGTTTTTTTTTCTCATCCATATGAGTGTAAAGACAAGAGGCTTCAAAAATTCTGGCTCTTCATTTAGGCTACATTAATCATAATTGCATTATTTCACAAGACATTTCACCCCCGGAACAAAATCAGACAAAAATCACAAAACTTTGACGTACAGGTAAACATGAGAGCTTCCTAGCACCTGTCAGAGGTTCTAGAACATTCTCCATGTAAATAGGTGCATAACCACAGAACGCCCAAACCAATAGTCACAACACTAATGTGCCATTGGTTTGATACTGATGTCAATAGGACAGTAGAAGAGATGCAGGTCTTCCAGTTTATAGTTCTCAAACAGGGAGGAGTATGGGAAACAAGATAAACAAAAGATTCTACAACCAGAAACATTCAGCATGCCCTCTCCAGACATACCCCTGTCCTAACAAATGCTTCAGAGGATGATGAAACCCCCTGGAATCCAAGTGAGAGAGCGAAAGAGTGGAGAAACATAATTCTCATATACACCAGTCTTTTGTGATTGTGAATATATAAATACATGTGAATTTATTGTCTTTGTCTTACTCTCTGCTCCAGCGCTGATTGGGTCTGCTGCCTCAGAAGAGCTTTAAGAGGCCCCGCCTCCTTCCCTGCACTGCCGCCACTTCCCATTCCTGTTGGTGGAGAATTTCAGGGGAAATGAAAGATGGCAAACGATACTTCACTTCAAAACCAAATAAACAATATTACAAAATCTCATGCACTCATACTGTACATTCACCTCTTCTGTGTGACTATGACTGTGTTTACATGGAGAAGAATAATCTTATATGAATTAAAATAGCATTTATTAGTAAATCTACAAATCTATTCTGAATTCTTGTCATGTAAACAAATTACTTGTTTATATCTGTATTTTCAAGCAAAAAATTGATATAGAAAAGAGCCTCATGGCCTACATTTAGTTATTTATTTAACTCTTGTGGGCTGTTGTCAAAGTAGGAAAAGAACATGCATTCAGGAATATTACAATTGCTGTGGAGCATATATAACTTTTTTATATAATAACCTATTTTTATATATAAAGCCTTGATCAGAATACCTGAATAAAGAAATTATGTGCATGCAAAAATAGTTAACATACAGTACCGTTCAAAAGTTTGAAAATCGACAAGATTTTAGAAAGTCTTTTATGATCACCAAGATACAGTAAAACAGTAATATTGTGAAATGTTACAATTTCAAACGGTTTTCTATTGCAATATATTTTAAAATGTGATTTATTCCTGACGTTAAAGCAGAGTTTTCAGCATCATTACTCCAGTCTTCAGTGTCACATGATCCTTCAGAAATCATTCTAATATGCTGATTATTATCAATGTTGAAAAGATCCTTGCTCCAATAAATAATTAATTTCTTTACCTAAATAAATAGAGTTGTACTGACCCCAAACTTTTGAACGCTTGGTTTAATTAATTTGGTGCACATAGCCTTGACAGCCAATAAGTGACTTTCAACACTCTATTAGGTAGAGCAGCGGTCTAACATAAAGAATTTAATCTTGAATTGGAGATGTTCACATCCATTTTGAAAACACAAGGCAAACTTTATATTCTAAAAGTATTAAATTAGTTGGATAAACACTTAAAGAAACAAATATGAACCCATAGAGAACATTCAGAGACTCTTAAGACTTTTAACCGTGCGTTCACACCGCTGCCGGCGAGAGCGTCAAAGTGGCCGGAAGCCATTCATTTTCAATGAGAGTCGGTGGCGAGCTCCGGTGAGGGCGGTGCGTCCTGGACGGCGAGAGCGGAGAGGAGAAGTTGAAGTCAGTTCAACTTTATGGTAATGAGCTATGACGCAGTTCAGCGGCAACCAATCAGAATGTAGAAGTGCTCCGTTTGATAGGATTCCAGGGTCCGCAGTCCTGTAATCTTTGGTTCCGACCACATTAGTTCCCAAGCAAAATAGAGGAGAGTTTGATCATTTGAATTTCGATAAGAAGGCGCGCAACACTATTTATAGGCAATATGTTCGCGCTAGAACGCTTGTTTTTCAGCGGGAATGCAAATTAGATTAGCACTTACCCATAAACACAAAAGCCACACCACACAAATGGCTTTTATTGGTTTATTTAGTTAGCAAACATGTCACTATAATTGTTAAGTTCTTTCCATCGATCAATGTATTACTTTCACATTTAAAAGATTCCATGAGGTTAACTTATACCTTACTTTGTCAGACTGCAAAAATAACGATCGACATGCATGTTTGCTTAGCGACCCCTTTAAATACAGTTCTAAAAAAGACCAAGCATTCGATCTACGTCAGAGTGTCCACGAATCTTTCCACGGCGTCGTTGGCAGGGCGGCGAGAGCGAATTTTGCCGGTGTGAACGCACAGTTAGAAATAACATTCATCACAAGCAGTTTCACCTACTCATTCACTAGCTGGGAAACTTTATCTAGTCATCACATATGGACAGATTAAAACAATTAACAAACAGTTTCAGACACACAAGCTCAGAGCCCAGGCACTAGGAAATTAGATTTTATGGAACCAGACAGATGACTGAGGGCCAGTGTTTTGCTTTTCTTGTTTGCTCTTCCATTGGCGGAGGAATCTAACTTACAGTCAGGCTGAAAAAACATGCAAGTGGGGTTTTGTTAAATCAGAGTGCTCAAAAGAAATTAAACCACACTGCTCTATCATAAGCACTCAGAGTGGATTTGTGGAAAATGTGGGCAAATGAGAGACAGGCATGTTATTCTGCCAGGGGCAGCACAGCGGTTGGTGTGGTCACACTGGATGCAATCCCTGCACCAAGGGTCCAAGGCCATAGGGGCAGCAGTTGGTGTGTCCTACCAGAGGCCGCCAGCAGCAGTTCCTCACTGAAAGACACGCTCTTTCTCAGCATGGCTGTGTCTGATTGGCTGACATGGAGTGGGGGAGGAGATGAACTCCAGGAGGCCATCCCTGGCCGAAAGTGATGGGGCAGATGGACAGAGGGGAGGGAAGATGATTCAGACTCAAGGGCGGGAGTACTGGGAGACAGAAATATCCTCGCTGACAGAGAAAGAATGAGACAGAAGGAGAGTTTGGGGAGGAAGGCATGAAGACATCGCATGATAAAAAAATAAGGGGGGTGGGTGACTGAAATGTAAAAAGAAAGAGGAACTCAGAAAGACACGGATGCAAACTGATGAGAGGTAAAAAAAAATAAAACAAAATAAAAAGTCAGAAAGTCACAGGTTTCCCAGGGTTTTACTTCCAGCAAGCTGTTTTTGACGGTATACACTGTATACAGTTCATCCAAAAATGAAACTTCTGTCAGAATGACTTTTGTAGTCCCTTTCAGATCTTTGACTTGACTTAGACTACCTCGGAATTTTCATAATTCGGTTTGCTCCTCATACAAAGCCGTCTCATCACTTGAGAAGACTTTGATTAGTCATATGGACTACAAAAATTATGCTTTTATGTTTTCTAATGGTGATTTTCTTTTTAGCTTGACAGACATGGTCACTATAAACTAATGTTGTATGGAAACATAGAAAGACATGGGGTTGAGAAAATAACATTTTCATATTTGGGTGAATATGAAGTTCAAACCTTTTCAAAACATTTTATTTCAAAATGTAGAAGATATAATTCTACACTTTAGGTAAATTTACTAAAAGCAATTCTTGCATTTCATATGAAAACATAAAAAACATTGTAATTTATGAAATGTTGCTGTATCCTTGTCTTTTAATGTAAAACTTATAAAGGATGAAAAAAAGAGAGAAAAGGATGAAGATAAAACATACACAATATTTATAAATATACCGTGCCCTTTCGTTTCTTGTGAACATTAACAAGTCATTGTTTGCTTACTATTTCAAGGGATGCTTAAAGTGATTTAAGTGAGAAAAGATTGAAAAACTTTAGCTTTTCTTTTTTTTTTTTATTGTAAAATGACTATCAGTTTTCTGTAAATGACAGTCTACAAGGAAAAAACGCACCTTATCTTTTCAAAAAGTGTATTATTTAAGTTGTGAAAACTTCAGAAAAACATTTACGCAGACTATCTGTGCTAGCATTGTTGTTATCAAGCAAGTGATCACCCAATTATCTACTTCACAAAATACCTCTCTTCAGAGGCCTCATGTTGAAGCGATAGTCCATCCAAAAATTCAAATTCTGTCAAAATTTAAGGCCCCGATATACTCACGGCGAAGTTCTTTTATGTTTTTCGTTTAGGGGTAAAGTTCGAAATACGTGACCAGCGATATACTGTTAGTGAACATCCGACGCCGCCAAGACTGCTGAGAGCTGCGTTTAGATGAATATGTAAATATGTCCTGCACACTTTCCTCTCAATAACAAAATAAACACACGCCAAATTGAGAAAATGGCATGCATTTTTGTTAAATAAAGCATAAGAAAAGCACCTGATCATATCATCATGGATATGTTTGCACGAGCTCTGCAATTCGGCACTCTAGTAAAGTCACGTTATGTCATTTATATAGCACTTTATAAAATAGATTGCTTAAAATCATGCAGCTTTACCATTTTAAACATGAAAAACAGAGTCAGTGTCTCTAGAAAACTTCATTTTCTACTATAAAGCAGAACTTACGGACGTCTGACCACAACCGACTGTACAGGCCAAATTAACTACCTATTACGTAATCGCCACAGACCAATGGTAGGCACAAAGATGTTTAGCAGCCGGAGCGCTTAGGCAAGCTGTTTCGAACTCCCAAAACGAACTTTGTTTCGGCCTGATTATGTTCGAAATGACGTCACATCAGTTCATTCTTCGATTTCGCTTTAAATATAACAGGGCCTTTACTTACCTTCAATGTCATTGTCAACTGACTTGCTTTCTTCTACGGAACACAAAATAAGATATTATGAAGAATGTTGGGAAACAAAACAACATTGGACCCCATTGATTTCCATAGTATGGACAAGAATTCTCAAAATCTCTTTTTTTGTGTTACACAGAGGATATAATGTCATACAGGTTTGGAACGACATGAGGGTGAGTAAATGACAGAACTTTAATTTTGGTTGACTGATCACTTTTAAAATGTAACCTTACTGTAAAAATATAAGCTCCTTGGTTCAGCATGAAACAATTAATAAGTGACCTATTTTGTATAACAAACCGAGGATTTAGCATAAAGGTGAGCAGTTTGCATACAAAGATTAAAAAAAAGATATAATTTCTTTTAATTCCAAATGTACAAAATCCGAGATCACAGCCTTGAGTCAAATAGACATAAACATTTCACACATGCAGATTAAGAAATAACGGAGGGACAACACAACAAACATAAATTAAATAAACACAAAACTAGATCTAAAAATGCAGAGACACTGTGCCCTACACCCTCTGCCTCTAGGCCTTGATACTGGGGTCAGCACACTGATAGAGATTAAAATCAAAGGCCATGGAGAGAGAGAGAGAGAGAGAGTGTCTGGTAGAGTGCCTGAGGTCAGGTGGGGACGGGTATCTTACCGGTTTTGGGGGTTAAGCTGAGCTCGGTGTCAGAGGAGGAGGACTGGCGACTGTAGGACTTGGAGGGGGAGAAGGAGGAGAAGGTTTGTGCTCTCAGAGGGGTGGGGGGTCCTGAGGACAACGGGACGCCTGGACCCTCCTCCCCAAAACCTGGCCTGTCAGAGCAAGGAGTAACACACACCATCAACACACACGGACTCACAGGGTCGTACATGAGGACTGTGCCCGTGTGCGTGTTTGAGCGTGTGCATGCGTGTGTGTGTGTGAGTTTATGTGTGAAGAAGGAATAGAGGTAGAGAAAGAAAGAAGGATAAGTGATGACTGCTTGCTGCTGAAAGGGTAGAGTGTGAGGATGTCAAGAAAAGACAGGAAAGCATGTAGTGGGCGGGATAGAGAAAATAAATGGAAAGAAATCCAACACTGAAAACCAAAAAAAGAGGCAGAATGCAAATGAGATGAACAAGAAGCGTGTTTCAGCCAACCAAAGCACAACACTTTGATAACAAGGGTCGACTACTGCCATTACAAGGCCAAAATGTAAAATTCAACAACCCTGCCTGTGAATAAAGGTACGCACGCACAACTTCAAAACACATAAGCTAAACCCACATCTCTGATTGGACATACTCTGAGTGACAGCTGAATGCAGCTCACTGATTGGTCAGAGGTGTTTTAAAGCTGTACACGAGGTTGCTTTGGCAGCTGAAGGGAGGGGGTCTGGTGATGTCGTAGCTGTCTGCCAATGAAGAACAAGGGGGTGGTGAGAGGTCCGTGGCGGGGTCATGGGGGTCGTGGGGTACCTGCCTACACTGCCTGGCTCTGGGGGCTTCTGAGCTCCTGTGTCTGGGTTTCATACCGGCGAACAGCAGTGTCGGCACAGAAACGGAGAAGCCCTGAGAAAGACGACTGCTCGCACTGTGAACTGGACTGCTGTGAGTGGAACGACATCCGAGAGTGGAAGGAGCAGCCTGCGGAGAGCTACACACACATTCACCCATATTTCATACATTAAACACACATGCACCCACTGTGTACAGTACAAATCACAGAGAATGTGGATGCACACACGTAACATTGACATAACAAAGACATGCACGCGCACACATAGGGGTAGTAAACAAAAAAATCTATTCTCTCAGCATTTCAGTGTTTTCATCTTTAATACCATTTGAAATGCAGTATAAATGCGATACATGAAACTCAATTACTGACAGACATTTGCTTTCAAATGCTTATGTGCGCTTTCTTTGTGTTCGTCCTGCAGGGCGCAAAATTAATGTAAACACATTCATGTCGTAAGGACAAAACATCTGATAGTTTAAAACAGATCTAAAATAGATCTGCCGCTGTCTATGATGGCTATGACTCTGATTGTGTCACATACACCAAGGATGGCTTGAGGGTAGTGTTGGGCGATATGCTCCATTTTCATCGTCAGCCTGTGAGATCGGCGATACGATACACGATATTATCGTGAGGGGGAAGGGGCTTACTTATTTGATTATTAACTTGCTTATTTATTCATTAATTTGCTTGTTTTACTACTTTGTTTTATATATGAATCTCTTTCTATTTTGCAAGCAAAGGTTGAGTGTTTATTAATAGACTAAATCGCATTCTCTCAGAGACGACGATGGATATAACGGTATAGCAACTATCTTCATTTACTGGCTTAATTTTTCTCTTGTGGACCTACATTAATGACAGTGAAAAACTTAGAAGAATATTTCTTGTTAAACAAGTGTTTGAAGCTGCTTTTGATTTTCACAGATGGCAGAGTTGTGCTGTGTTCGTGAGCTAAAGACTGTTGTTAGGCCTATATCATTTTAGTGATATTATTATTATTATTAATAATAATTAGTAATTGTATTGTTTTTAGTGTTATTAGTGTCATTAAACGTTTTGTTAATGTGCTATGGAAACAAAATTATAAAAAGCTTTATAATAATAATAATAATAATAATTTAATACATTAATGGTAAAACGAGCCAATTATCGTATTATATTGTCAAAGGCATCTGCCATCAGCGATATCTCGTGACTATCGTCGATGCACAATACTATCGCCTATCGGCACAACCCTACTTGAGGATGAGTATTTTTGGAGTGAACTAACCCTTTTAAGATACCCACCTCTACACAAACACCCAAGGCAGACCGCATCAAAAACCGACAGGGAGGAAAATCATCTTTTTCTTAAAACCTAGTGAGCTGACTACCTAGACGGCACCAAAAATGCTGTCTAGTTAGGCAAGTCACTGCCGTTCAAATGGGTCTTAGCTCCTTAGAGAGCAAGTGGAAAGATAACACAAACACAAAACACAACAGACTCAAGGCAGCACTCCGGATGCAAACCACAGCTAGTTCTGAAATGCACAACTGTACAGCATTAAGCAGTCTAAAGCAAACGCATGCTAGTGCAGCATGCAGGAGAACGTCAGAAAAAGACAGCGAGGGAGAGCAAGAGGGAGATACAGGACATGCAGGGGAGAACAAGATTGTGGTGTGATTGTGTGTTGAGAATGCATTTTTGTAGAAATTATAAAACAGCAACTCATAAAACAAACACACACACCCTCATACTCATTTATAAATATAAAAACAGAAAACAGTGAGCAATTGTACAGCATTTTCCCATTTTTCATGTTGCATTAATACCTGTGTAATAAAACCAAAGGAATGTTAGAACATTTTAATTAATTATTTTGATAAGTTGCTGGGGATAAAAATGTCTGCTAAATAAATAGACACTACCATTCAAAAGTTTGGGGTGAATAAGATTTTGTTTTAAAGAAATTAATAGTTTTATTCAGCAAGGTTGTATTAAATTGATCCAAAAAAATCTATTTCAAATAAATGCTGTTATTTTGAACCCTCTGTTCTTTAAAAAAGAATTAAGAAAAGGTATCAGAGTTTCTACAAAACTAATAAGCAGCACAACTGATTTCAACAGTTTTCTTGAGCATCAAATCAGCATATTAGAGTGATTTCTGAAGGATCATGTGACAATGAAGACTGGAGTAATGATGCTGAAAATTCAGCTTTACGTCACAGGAATAAATTACATTTTAAAATACATTCAAAAAGAAAATAGTAATTTAAATTCATTGCAATTGTAAATCTACTTCACAATATTAATGTTTTTACTGTATTTATGTTTGACTTTTTGATCAACTAAATGCAGCCTTGGTGAGATAAGAGACTTAAAGACCCCAAAGTTTGAATTGAAGTGTACAGTAAATGAAAATTCAAAACAAACAGCCTCTATTCTTATTTCAGTAAAGTGGTGTAAAATTGCATGGATGCGTTTTGATTTCTAAAATAATAACCCATGTACAACACATTCATTTCTAATACAAAATTAAATTCTGGACTTGTTTTCGTTTTAAAAGAAATCTAGTCAAATGCACTGCAGATGAACTGAGATAGCTGTAAGAGAAGCAAAACAACCACCATTTCCAAATCTCTTTAAAAAAATAATGCAAGACTTGATGCTGACATGCGCATAAACAGTGGCATTGTATCATTGATTTGGAAGACAGGTGGTTTGTGTGTTGTGACACTTACTCTTTTATGTCTTTTGAAGGAGAGGAGTTGCTGGGAAGTGTGGCTGTGGCAGGGAATGTGCTGACTTTCTCAAGTGTGCAGGCTGTTCCGATGGCACGAACCACAAGGCCTGATTCCCCTTCCAGATCAAAACACTGCAGGTACCCAACCACTGCATTCCCTCCCATCTCCAGCACCTTCAGACCTATCTTCCTCTGCAATTCACCTACAACAGAAACACGTATGCATTTACACACCCACCACACGAGCCAAGAAAATATTTTCAGTAGTGTCTCAGATTGCACACAGTGACACAGGAAAGTCACATTTTTCGCCAGCACTTGTTAATTGAAGTCTGTGAAGATAAACATAGACTCGCTTGCTTTCAGGATTGTTCTTTACATGAAATGGAAGTACTTGCAATAATTTGTAACATTTACATGCAAGTATACAACTGTGAGATGTATGCTGTGTATCGCAAATGCATTAAACAACACACACAGACAGTGCGACAAGCCACGTAGGTTTATGATTTAGCTTGAAGTACATCTTATTGTTTAAGACGACTTGAATCGTGCACTTATCCGGCAGCAGCTCACTGTCCCGTCCTATGGGGGAAACTCATTACACACAGCAGTGTTTAAAACAACAGTTTTCATTCAGTGCACATGTGCACAGAAAAGAAAGACCCGCACCAAAATATTTCAGTATGAATCCATGTACCGTTACACCCCTACTTGTAACTTATGAAAACTATTGGAACAATTCATATCTCCTACAAATATCTTTTAGTCTCTCTTGAACACTGTTTGTGTATAGGTACCTGACATGAGGAAGATGAGTCTCTGCCGGGCCTCGTTGGATGCACGAGGGGTTCTGATACGGTCGATCCACTGGTACTCTGGATCCTCATTCACCACAAGCTCTTCCACAAAGCCATGAATCATAACGGCCCGGTAACATCGGGGAATGGAGGTTGCTGAAGAAAAACAGAATGGGTCTCATTCACTAATAATTGCGTGGATTATTTTTCGTAATTGTATGCACAGGAATTATTACTTCAATGAGCTCTAAAATTGTCTAAATTAATACATTTTTCACTAACTGGGATTTTGTATATGTACATTTCTGAAATACATAACTTATATAGTTACCTCTGATAACAGATCACTCTAAATTGAAATGTGGACTCGTGCATTTTCTGTAAAGCTGCTTTGAAACGATGTGTATTGTGAAAAGCGCTATACAATAAATAAAGGTGAATTGAACAGGAGAACTTCTCACGAAAAACCTCTGCCTAATTCACAATACATTTGTACGCACATGAATTTGTTCTTAACATTGTTCTGATGTTAGTGAATTTGGCGTATATACTTCAATATAATTATAGTCGTGCTAGGATGAAATATAATAAGAGTTTTCATTGTCAGGAGGCAATGAGAGCAGATGATCTAGATACTTACTACAGAAGAATTTGACCCCACATGAAGACTGTCTGAAGCGGTTCAGGTCGTTGAAGAGATCAACTTTCACCAGCACATTAATTTCCCCTCTTATACCTGAACACAAGCATGTCATTACAACAAAACAATTCACGATATTACAGACCAGTAGATTGTTTGCTTGCTTTGTTCCGAAACAGGGATTAAAAATGTTACACTGTTTAAATTTGTTCTTGGTTTTGCTCGCTTTTACAAAGCAACATTTCTAACGGACCAAAACTTGTTAATACAAGTCACGTGCGAGTAGTAACCAGCCCTCTCATTGGTCAGTGTGCACCTGTTTATGTTCCGGGATTCCGCCAATAACGGTCATCCAATAAACAGCTTAAGACGCTTTTTACGGGTTTCTTTGTAGCTGCCGTTATATTACTTAATCATTTTGAGCAAGGATCAAGGTCTGTATTTGTATGCATTTTGGCCAGTTGTTCTGAAACTTCAGCCCATGATTCATATTGAGAGGCATTAAGGAAGCAAACACTGCTGCTTTTAACGCAACGCATGTAATTACTTATCATATTGTGATACAGACTGGTCCGTTGGGTTCAGATTGCGGTCTCACCGCAAGCAAACCACTCCAGAGTTCGTTTTTAAGCAGGCCGACCGATTGTTTTGGTGTGGATCTGAGCGCGATTGCCATCTTCGTTTATGGCTACTGAACTGAACTATGGGAGAAAATGTGCTAGGTTCCAAAACAAAAGCTCCAAATGAGCCAAATGTGAAAGAGCCCTAAATTTGCTTATGGATACACACCATGTATAGTGTCATAAATGGGGAGCCAGCCAGAGATGACCGTAGCCGCTTCACTGCAGAGTAATGGATCAATGTCAATGTACACTTTTCCAATAGCATCATTAGCGCTGTATGTGTCATGGTCAAGAACAGTTATCTGCAATGGCTCATCCTGCAAATCTTCATCATCCACCTGAAGGAAAAAGATAGACAAACATAGGGAATAAACTCCATAAAAGTCCAAACTATAGCAGGAAAAAGAAGGAAGGGTAACACTTTATTTTGATGGTCCCTTTTGAACATTCTGGTGACTATAAGTAACTTTGCAACTACATGTCAACTAACTCTCATTAGAGTATTAGTGTACTGTCTGCTTAATATCTGATAACTCTTCATTGTGATGGTCCTCCAACAGAGTCTACTGACTATAAGTAACTATGCAAATACATTTCAACTTATTCTAACCCTAACCCTACCAGTCTACTAATACTCTACTAACACTCTAATGAGAGTTAGTAGACATGTAAGTGCAACGTTACTTATAGTCAACAGAAGGTGTTAAAGGGACCATCAAAATGAAGTGAAACCGAAGGAAGACCTTACCTCGAATTTGAACCACTCAGAATTCCACTGAGGATTCAGGGACTTGGGGTACACATCAGTTTTAAATGTTGTGTTTCCGAACTTCACCTGTGGAACGAAACTTTATAAGTGGTGATCTGCGAAATAACAAGGACTGTTCCTCAAAACTTGAGCTGCATAAAGCAGCATTTTTTAACTAACGTGCAGAGCAGAGTGACTTTATTAATAGACAGGTTCTCAACTGACCTCCACGAAGGCATCTGTGAGATCGCTGGCACGGTCCATGACGGGCAGGTGCCGGCCTGCAACAATCTTCGCCTTTAACTTCCCAGGCATTATTCCTCTAATCTTGTTTTTTAAACACACATAAACACAAACATTCTGTTTCCACACTGGATCAAGGCTAAAAAGGAAAAAAAATAAACAGATCATAAGCAACCTGACCCACATAAATCCATACTTGAAACATGTTAACAGAACAGGTGCTTTTGACAGATTAGACTAGAGGACAGACAGAAGGGCCAAGGACTAATGCAGCAGATATATGGTGCGTTCAAGTCCTCCTGGGAAATTGGTATTTACGAAATGGAAAGTCTTGTTTTTACGTCAGGTGCATTCAAGTCACTTTCATCAGAGCAAGATGGTAGTGTATCTTATAATTAATTACACAAAAATACAGCAAGGTTTTTAAACTCTACTTTCAGAAAATGAAGACCAAAATGTGCATCATGAGGTGTGTTTTGCTTTTATAGGTTTCTAAATCCTTTATGAAGCCACTGTAAACTTTATCTTTACATATTATATTGTTCTATTATAATTCTATTATCTTTTGTTCAGGAAATTAGCTTATTTTGTTGTGAAAAAAAAGAATAACAACGTTATTATATCACTGCTAAATACCTATAAATATTGTGGTGTGTTCAGCCATAATTTTGAGAAAATAATTAAATAATACAGCTAATCGTTATGTAGGTTTCTAGGTTCACCACCTCACGGCTAGCAGTCTCATGAACATTATTATTTGAACAAAATCATTAAACGTAAAATAAGAACTCCAAAACATTTTATGGAAGACATAAATCGATAACAATTCTTATACAAATCATATACATAACGTTAACTCTGTATGGTTCAGGCAGTAAGCGGTTAAGCTGCATTCACATTGTCAATATATCACAGCAGCACGATATTAGATACAAAAGCATGTTTCTATAAAGATCTGTGGATAAACTACAGATATAGATGAGATTATTTTAATGTTTTTGATCCTGTCAGCTCACCAGAGTTTCACCTTAGCGGTTCAATCTGACATTAAAGTCTCTCCATCGATCCTCGTGCCGATTGAAAGGCTTCTTGTCTCATGCTTAGATCTCAGGAAGGTGCAGCGTCGATTCTGTGATGCATTTTGGTCGCAATCATATCAAAATGTAGATGTTTATAAGGCTAATTTCAAATATAAAATCGTCTGTCAAATGAAACGGCTTTCGCAGATTCAGGCGCATCGCTCACGCAGTTTGTTGGACTGCGAGGCGGGCACGTCACGGTCAGAGCACATCCGGGTCACGGACATTGACGCCATTTGGGTTAGATGTGTGATGATTTTAAATATTTGTAACTTTCATCCAAAGTTTTTTTTTCCATCACGTCTATCTTAGATCTTCTCGCTATTAAAATAACTGGACAAATAAGCATTTAACGTTCCCCAATTGTCGAGGATTAAAAGTCAGTCTTAAAGTAAAGTTAATCCCATTGCATTAAGAGTCAGCCAGTGGATAACAGCCTGGACTGAGACACTGCGTGCTATTCCACTGGAACCCTCCTATGTAGCATGTGTAAACAAATACAGGTCCTTCTCAAAAAATTAGCATATTGTCATAAAGTTCATTATTTTCCATAATGTAATGATAAAAATTAAACTTTCATATGTTTTAGATTCCTTGCACACCAACTGAAATATTTCAGGTGTTTTATTGTTTTAATAATGATGATTTTGGCATACAGCTCATGAAAACCCAAAATTCCTGTCTCAAAAAATTAGCATATCATGAAAAGGTTCTCTAAACGAGCTATTAACCTAATCATCTGAATCCACTAATTAACTCTAAACACCTGCAAAAGATTCCTGAGGCTTTTAAAAACTCCCAGCCGGTTTCATTACTCAAAACCGCAATCATGGGTAAGACTGCCGACCTGACTGCTGTCCAGAAGGCCATCATTGACACCCTCAAGCAAGAGGGTAAGACACAGAAAGAAATTTCTGAACAAATAGGCTGTTCCCAGAGTGCTGTATCAAGGCACCTCGGTGGAAAGTCTGTGGAAAGGAAAAAGTGTGGCAAAAAACGCTGCACAACGAGAAGAGGTGACCGGACCCTGAGGAAGATTGTGGAGAAGGACCGATTCCAGACCTTGGGGGACCTGCGGAAGCAGTGGACTGAGTCTGGAGTAGAAACATCCAGAGCCACCGTGCACAGGCGTGTGCAGGAAATGGGCTACAGGTGCCGCATTCCCCAGGTCAAGACACTTTTGAACCAGAAACAGCGGCAGAAGCGCCTGACCTGGGCTACAGAGAAGCAGCACTGGACTGTTGCTCAGTGGTTGCATGTCATTCGGAAATCATGGTGCCAGAGTCTGGAGTAAGACTGGGGAGAAGGAGATGCCAAAATGCCTGAAGTCCAGTGTCAAGTACCCACAGTCAGTGATGGTCTGGGGTGCCATGTCAGCTGCTGGTGTTGGTCCACTGTGTTTTATCAAGGGCAGGGTCAATGCAGCTAGCTATCAGGAGATTTTGGAGCACTTCATGCTTCCACCTGCTGAAAAGCTTTATGGAGATGAAGATTTCATTTTTCAGCACGACCTGGCACCTACTCACAGTGCCAAAACCACTGGTAAATGGTTTACTGACCATGGTATTACTGTGCTCAATTGGCCTGCCAACTCTCCTGACCTGAACCCCATAGAGAATCTGTGGGATATTGTGAAGAGAAAGTTGAGAGACGCAAGACCCAACACTCTGGATGAGCTTAAGGCCGCTATCGAAGCATCCGGGGCCTCCATAACACCTCAGCAGTGCCACAGGCTGATTGCCTCCATGCCACGCCACATTGAAGCAGTCATTTCTGCAAAAGGATTCCCGACCAAGTATTGAGTGCATAACTGAACATAATTATTTGAAGGTTGACTTTTTTTGTATTTAAAAACACTACTTTTATTGGTCGGATGAAATATGCTAATTTTTTGAGACAGGAATTTTGGGTTTTCATGAGCTGTATGCCAAAATCATCAGTATCAAAACAAAAGACCTGAAATATTTCAGTTGGTGTGCAATGAATCTAAAATATATGAAAGTTTAATTTTGATCATTACATTATGGAAAATAATGAACTTTATCACAATATGCTAATTTTTTGAGAAGGACCTGTATACTGGTACTTAATGCCACACAGACTATTTCCAGTTGTTAACGTGTTATTTCAATATGTTTAGCTGGTTGTAATTTACCAGATAAAGTAGCCTATGAAACTCTAAATTGTTAAAGATGGAAATCATACACAACAAAAAGGCCTACAAGTTTTTTTAAGAAAATATATAGACATTCATTATAAAAATTATAGACATTTTTAATACTATATAGCCCGTGGGTGCATTGTGCAGTGGCATTTAAAAAAAATTGTGTATGTTTATTTGTAAACGTTAATTAATTCAATTCTATTTTGTATTTACACTATGTAATTAATCTTCTATTTATTAAAACCAAGCATAAATCTCATCAAGATAGTTTCTTAATGCATTTTTACATTTAGGCCATTCTAAAATAACTAAAGGCAGTAACAATTTAAACCGTTTTATTTGTGAACTGATGTTCAGCTGTTCTTTTTAATAGTAAACTTATTTTCATCAGTCGTCAAGGTCGGTGAACACTGGTCACATGAAGATGTACTTTTAATTTCACCATGCTGATTGCTCACCAAATAAAACCCACAGTCTTCATGTTTTCAGGCCGTTTCAAATTTGAATTTGGAGTGGCATAATGCAGTGATATCTACGTAACGTGGTTGAGTTGTTTACTTACGCTTTAATTAGTCTTTTCTCATCCTTTTGTTCATTCAGACTAGAGAGGTGCAGGACAGGTATGAGGTCACTTTGGCCAACCGGAAGTTAGCATCACATTGGTTCCCTTGCCAAAAAAAAAATGATTTTCCCATAGTCTTTTGGATTATCGCTGAAAACCAGCTCTATGATCAACAAAAGTGTACGATACTTGCACATTTTGTCCATCAGTTTAATTATCACAGATGAACATAACTTTTATGAATTTTGAAGCCTTCTGCAGTCTCCCGATGTAAAAAGCTAAAGGTAGGCTGTAAACAAACTACACCACAGTCCCACGAATTCAACGTCACCATCACTAAGCTTCCGACAACTCTTTCAGTTTTTATCTAAAAACATTTTCCTAGAACATTTGAGTTAGAATAGTATATAAGAGCAGAGCATGACGAGATGTAGCGGACTAAGCTTCTCTGTTCGGCGTGGTGACGTTTAATGTCCCCGACTGTCTCTATTTTCCCATTTAGCCACTTGTTAGAAACCGCCTTTTTCAAGACACATAACAGCTTCAAAAAATCACGAGTTGGGTTATATTGTTGTATTTTACGTCGTGGAATAAAACGCGAAAGTGTCTTGAACTTGTGTACATCACAGACCTTATTTCAGCTATTTAACCAAAATCCCATAATAAAAAAAACCCCCGTTGACTTCGGGACAGTGGAAGCGGAAGTGCTAAAATGCTAACTCGCTAAGTTTCATGATTTGACCTACAAAGTGATGTCATACCTGCACCACTCTGTGCTCACGAAAACAAGAGGCGGGGTCGCAGGAAACAACTATATCCACCTATGATATCCACACATAACCGATTATGTCCAATCACAGCATGCTGGAGGCATTGCCCCCTCTCACTTGACTTTTCCCCATTCCCCCATCTGTTAAAAGTCAATGTGCTCAGGAGAGGCAAGCATCCCGCTCTAACTTTACCTGCTGGTGTCGCTGTTGGACCGTGTTACTTTAGAAAAAAGAGTGATTCATTCAATTTTGAAATACTTGTGCTGTTTTTTTTTTGTTTTTGTTTTTTTTATAATATAGGCTAGATTATCGAGATTATTTTCTCATACAATTTATTTGAGGAGACACTGCCTCCTTAGAGGAAACGCCCCATACAGTGTGTGTGTGTATAGGCCCTATATATATCTATATCTCTATATATATATATATATAAAGTTAAATATATACATTTTAAAATATATATATTAGGCCATTATTATCTTGACCAGAGCTTGATATAATAATCAGGCCTATTATTGAGCTGCACTATTAGATATCTCTATTAGATTTGATGAATTATGTGATGTTTGTAATATCAGTTGGTTTTTCTCACACTTTAAAACATTCCATCTTGAATGATAAATTACCAAAAATTGTATAATAACAATATGAATATATTTATAGCTAATTATTTGGGTTCAAGCGGCCCTAAGACCTTTATGTCATCTATGCTGTAAGGGTTTTGGCCAACCCGAAATTTATGTGTGTGTGTGTGTGTGTGTGTGTGTGTGTGTGTGTGTGTGTGTGTGTGTGTGTGTGTGTGTGTGTGTATACATATTCATAATTGTATATGGTCCATAAGTATATAGCATGGTCCTGAAAGTGGTCATTGTATTCTAATCAATCAAGAGTTAAGGATTTATACTTATCCAAGATGATTAACAAATATATTACTTTACTTGACCAGAGCCTATTTTTTACACCCTTTTATTTTTTTATATAAAAACTTCCGAACATAAGTAGCCTATATCCTTTTCTTTTTTTATGTTACAGAGTTAGGCATACTGCCGCTGACCATGTGTCCAACAATAACCATTACATAAGCAAGCATCATGTTACATAAAAGCCATAACTGATATATTGTTATCGAAGACTATTTTTATATGCATGAGTGCACTTGTTGGCATCATTTGTGGGTAACACTTTATTTTACTGTGTCCTTGTTTTATATGTTACATGTACTTACCATAGTAATAACAGTAAATTATGCATAATTACATGCAACTAACCCTCAACCAAATCATAATCCTACCCTAACCCTAGAGTAAGTACATGTAGTTGCTTAATACTCATTATTTGTGTACATACCCATTTGTGTGTATGGAGTTTGAATGTTTGTGTGTTAGGTGGGTAAGTTAAGTAGTTTAAGCTTCTGTTTTAAGGATCGATTCAATATCTCGTAAATATCGGCTTAGTTTCAAGTGAACCCTTGGATCAAAGTTTTTTTTCACCTCATTGAGCTGCCTTAGGTGGAAATGCGCTAATTTGAGCTCAAATATGCAAGGGGATGCATGAGAGATATTCCTGACACCCCAAGCTGCCGAAACCATTCTCCTGTGGTCAGTGCCAGTCATGCCTACGCTCTCCATATAGAAAAGTGAACTGAATAAATAGACAAGTTTTTCTCACTGAATCAAAAGGACTTTTTGCTCAAATAAATAAATAAATGACCGGCATTTAGGGTTTTGCCAGATCTGATGACTTGAGTGTCCAAATGGTCCTAATCAAGAGGATTTATATCACTAAGAATACACCAACACAAAAACTATGTGGGTATATAAACACGTATTCTTGATTTCAAACACACTACAAAATGCATTAAAGAACAATAGGTGTTTAAAATGAGTATGGAAGTGAGGTTTGCTTTTGTGAGAGTGATTGTTCTGTCCTATGACTAATGGATGGAAACCTTTGCTTTATGCTATGTCTTGTTATTTGACTGTAATGTATTCGAGGTGAAGAGTTAACAACCTGCCATTTCCTGTCATTTACAGATGTGTCTGGCTGTCATTTTTAGTCAGTGGACTTTTCCTTATACTTACTGTTCCTGTTTGAATTCATAATTTCCCATTTTTTTTATAGGATGTGACATTTTTGTCCGCTATACTTATTATAGATGCATATTCAAATTATTTGAGTCACATAGTAGGCTTTGAATTGCTTTGTCCTTGTGGCATAGGACACACAAACACACGCCCAGTCTCTGATATGTTGAGGACAGCTGTCCATTCATCCTCATTCCTGTCTCTGGGAGCTAAAATTACAAAGCTGTTGCCTGTCACACATAAAAACAATTGTCTCTGTCCTTTGTGTTTTCAGAAGCTGGGTTGACCCAACAGGCAACACCTCAGGTAACACACATCTCTTTGTGTCAGCTACCACTTTCCTAGACATCACTCAACACTGGATCAACAGAACAGAGAAGATTTATTTAGTTTAGTATTGTGATTGTAACTATACATCATTGTTTATTTTTTATTTCTGATATCACAGGTTTCACGATGGCAGACGAGTAAGTAGTTTTTATGCCCTGTTTTTTCGCTACTCTGTGAAACATGAACACACATCTTTGTATCTGTATTTATTTGATACCATTATTATTTCCTTCTCTTTTTCTCTTTGCAACCACCAACAAACATACAAATCCGCAGCGATGTGAGTAAATTGTCTTTTGCATATGGGTCTTTTCAGACTGAAATTACAGTAAAATAATTAGTTAAAGGGTTAAAACCTTTAAACCTTAATTAAATTATACAATAATTTTCTGATAGGGACAATGTGATTTATACAATGTATTTTTACTTTATCTATTTAAATTTTCATCAGAAGGCACCTGCTCCATTGGCCCCTCGGGGGGGAGTACAAGCCAAGGTATTCACCAGCATATTCAACAGTATATTGTGATTATGATATTGTGACT
Source organism: Meda fulgida (assembly GCA_030578275.1). Lineage (NCBI taxonomy): Eukaryota > Metazoa > Chordata > Actinopteri > Cypriniformes > Leuciscidae > Meda > Meda fulgida. The sequence goes on along the minus strand of CM060633.1, from coordinate 23,621,479 downwards.
TATACATTCATCTATACATTGTTGAATGACAGAACATAATGCATAAAACTTGGGATTAAATTCACTTTAATCTCCCCCCCCCCCCTTTTTAGCCAAAGTCTAAGATCTCTGCATCTCGAAAACTCTCCCTGAAGGTATGGTGTGTGTGTGTGTGTGTGTGTGTGTGTGTGTGTGTGTGTGTGTGGTCCTGATAAACCCTACATCATGGGGCAATATCCAAAATCCTTGTGGTGAAATATTTTGGTCAAAACAGCTTATAAATCATACTAAGTGATGTGTTTTGAAAATGTAAAAATACAAAAAGTTTTCTGTGATGGGTAGGATTTTGTTTAGGGTATAGAATATATAGATTGTACAGTATAAAAAAATCATTAATTCTATGGAAAGTCCCCATAAAACATGAAAACACAACGTGTGTGTGTGTGTGTGTGTGTGTGTGTGTGTGTGTTTTCTATACTTTGGGGACTAAGCAAATGTGTGTGTGTGTGTGGTAGACATGTTGGTATGTTTTTAAAAAAAAAAAAATCAAACTACAGAATGTCTGTTTGTGTTCTGTTTTCTAAGATCCTTTTGCTCCAAAGAGCCATGGAGGAGTTGGAACAGGAAACGGCCAATCGTGACGATGAGAAGGTGAAATATCTGAGTGAGAAGCTTCCACCTCTTCAAATAACCGGCCTCCAAATTGAGGAGTTGCAGGTTAGTGAAAGATACAATTATTCATAATTTTTTTTATTACTCGTATTTATTTTATTTACATTTATAATTATATTACCAGTTTGAACACACAGAGTGAAATTATGTTTCTCATGAAGTTTGAATCCAGACGAAACCGAAGCTTAAATACAAGATAGTTCGGATTTATTTATTAATATTTTTCAGTCACCTCACAATTTGCATATTTCCAATTGCGTTATTTTAATTTGATATATTATAATACAATATTATTATATAATATTATTTAAAAACACGAAAAGTAGGAATAATTAAGAATGCGTATTTTTACACATCCAGAAACTGTGTCGGCAACTTCATGCCAAAATCGACGCAGTGGACGAGGAGAGATACGACTTTGAGGCCAAAGTAAATAAAAACAACAAAGATGTGAGTATAAATGAATGTACCTTTTCTAATCTCATACTAAATGTTTCTGTAATGAGCAGAGTGTGTATGTGTGTAAAAGATCCATGAGCTGAAGCTGAAGGTGCAAGATTTAGGAGGGAAGTTTAAGAAACCTGCCCTGAGGAAGGTGCGTGTGTCTGCGGATGAGATGATGAGAGCGCTGCTGGGCTCCAAACACAAGGGCTCCATGGACCTCAGAGCCAACCTCAAATCTGTGAAGAAAGAAGACATTAAACAAGAGAAGGTACACACACAGAACACTATAAGCATTACATTTTGTATTACATTAATGGGGCAAATATGCCTAAATGCTGCAGAAATGTGTCATTTTAATTGTCCTTGACAGGTTTTTAGAGAGTTAACTGAATAAAGGAAACACGTTTTCAGTTCCTGGACATAACTGTACACTGTATTTCTGTTTTGTCAGGTTATGTCGACAGAGGTGGGCGACTGGCGTAAGAACGTTGAGGCCATGTCTGGTATGGAGGGCAGGAAGAAGATGTTTGATGCTGCTGGTGGAGGACAGTAATAGGAGTGTATATAAGAGTGTATAATTGTGTATATGTATGAGTGTGCATTTGTTATTAGTCCAAATGAAGAAAATCACCTGAATCGTCACCAATAAAAAAAAAAAAAACAATATGTATTAATACAAATCTCAAAAGAAAGCTTGTTACTCTGAATATGGAATGTTTCATATGACTTTAATTTAAGGTTATTAAACTGTTGATTATGCTAATTATGTGTGATTCATTATGACAATAGACTGTCATGATATTTTTAACACACACTGGATGGATAGAACTTCACGACCTTGTGTGACTGACAGTCACAATCACCACTGACAGGTGACAATCGACTCATTGAGAAAATTGACACTGTGACTGGCTCTGTGTTTGTGCTCAAGGACATGAGAAGGTAGTGTCTCTGGCAGTGATTTATTTGGTAAACACCTGTCTGAGACTGACAAAAGAGATGAGTTGTGGATATGTAATGTGACATGGTTTTGGCAGGCATACTGTAAGAACATGAACTGGTAAGTAGAGTGGAAAGAATAGTTTATCACCTCAAAATAGCACGACTATGACAGGGATCAGCACTCTTATTCTTACACATTCAGTGAATGTGTGAATCTCCAAGACACAATACCCCAAAATCAAAAACAAAAATGTATGCAAAATACTTTATAGTCTTTAAATAAAATTTATAAAAAATAAAGTCTTTATTTATTTTTTTGCATTGTGACATTTCATGACAATGGAACTCATTTTTTTCGTGTTTATTATAGACGTTTAACTTTTTTTTAAATATTCCTGTTATTCGGGTGATTATCACTAGATTCACAGAGTAATTTGTACTTTGGTCATATATATATATTTTTAAATGTTTTATAAAAAAAAAAAAACAATATAAAAAAACAGAACACAACAAATAGCATATTATAAAACTTTACGTAATATTAGAGAATTTTCGCACAAATGGAAAAAATATGCATAAATGCTGCAGAAAATCCTTGGGGTCAGTAAAAGCATAGTATTGTGACATATTATTATAATTTAAAATACTGTTTTCCACTTAAAATATATTGTAAAATGTAATTTATTTCTGTGATGCAAAGCTGAATTTTCAGAATCATTACTCCAGTCTTCAGTGTCACATGATCCTTTGGGGGGGGGGGGTTGTAAACATTGTCATTAAGTCAAGACTGTGTCTTAAAAACTACGAGCAACTAGCTGTTAGTTAGTCTTTCTTTTCGGTATTAAATAAAACCAATCTACGTTTTTATGTAACTGACTTAAACTGTTATGAACAGTCTTAAAGAAAATAAATCAGACCTAGCAGTTTATGCAACCGTCCTCAGAAATCATTCTAATATGCTGTATTTTTGAGGAAACCATGATGCATTTTAACCAGGATTCTTTAATGAATAGGAAGTTCAAAAGAACACTTATTTTAAATATATTTTTTAGTATTTACTGTTGAAAAAAATAAATAAATCAAAGGCTGTATCTAGTGCGTACTATGCAGTGTGCTAACACTCTCACACTGAAATAAGATTACAAACCTCCTTTAAACACGTCAAAATTTAAACAATTGAGTTAGATATGAGTGTGAGCATTCTTTGTTTGGACTAGTGTGGTGAGTTCAGCTGTCAGCAGACGTGAGTGTGCATTTATAGAACTCCAAATAAATGCACAGACGTGAGCCTTCACTAAATATAACCCAACGTATAAAATGAAAAGGCATTTGCAGAATTTAAACATGACAATTAGAAGCCAGTCTCATTTTAACCCTTTACAAGCTCATACCAGCAGGTGGAGGAGGGTATGCTATATATAACTTTCTAGATGCTCTAGAATTAGGTAGGCTATTGTATTCACTTTTACTATTCGAGCGTTTCTTATTTTTGGTGGATTGATTCAGAATTTGAAATTGAAAGCACATTTATTCAAGTCAGCAAGAAACAGAAGTTGCAATACTCTTTTCTTCACCATTGTGACTTACATCCGAGTGATGAAACGGCTGAAGTTCTTGAACAAGCTAATAAAATGTAGGGCGGTATTTGATTTTGTCCACTGGTAATTGATTGGATTGTTGAACGCTTGTGGTTTGCTATCTGTTGTAGAGGGTATGCGTGTGACGTCACCGTCGGCCGGTCTGCCTGCAGTTACGCGCAGTGAGTGGCAAAAAGACCGGCAGCATTTGTTTTCAGCGTGAATGCCGCGAAAAACTAACAAAACACATATAAAGCGGGAAAGAGCTTTGCGATTGACTGTACAACTAGATTTGACAAGAAATATAAGGGATATCTTTACAGAATGACGAAAGCTACAGACCAGAGGAGCAAATGGATCGCTGCAATTCACAGAAACAACTGGACAACTGGACAGGACAGGTGGATTTGCAGTTATCATTTTGTGTCATTATGCTGACTTTAGGTGTTAAATCATACCCTATATATTGTATTGTTATATATTGTATTAACAACTCATCAGTTAAATATTTATCATTGTATGCATTAGGCTATTGGATGTTTTTAAATAAACAATGACAAAAAACGATACAAGTTCTTGGGCTGGATGATATGATGATGAGATATATATATATATAACACTGATATAAGTGATCACCCAGATTTAGACCTAACTTACTTTGTATTTACATAAAGCGTTCACAGGTAAATTTGCTTTAGGCCTATGTATTTCCCCGGCGTCGAAATCAGGCACACATAATGGCTACATGTCAATATCCATGGATCACTGGATCTTTAGAAAGTTGTAAGGAACACTATATTGATTCCAAACTTTAGTTAAATTGATAATCGTTCATTTTACTTGCATTTTCACAGTTTCCCCTATAAAATCCAGTCACAGTAGCTCTTTTGCCACTCAGTCTGGCTGAGGGGGCGTGTGACGTCAATGCATTCCCTCTATAGCTCTGATGTCACGCGAGGTTGTCCCGCCGTCGCGCCAGTAAACCCATCATCAGTGAAGACATGTTTGCAACATGGTTTGCAAGCAGTTTGCAAGAGGGTTCTTTTGATTAAAGGTTACGAGGGCAAGACATTTTTAAATAATAATAATGTTAATAGATAAATCATTTATTATAAATAATGCAATATTCCATAAAAAATGATTTCACGGTGATTTAATTTCAACTGCAGTGTTTCATTTTAAGTGGCGAGTTTTACCTTTAAAACTAACAAAATGTATAACTTCTGCACAAGACTTGTCAAATACAATGCCGAATGTTTATCCAAGTGACTTTTTTTTCCATGACAAGGCATTTTTCCACCTTTAGGAAGTGAAGTGGAAATTGTACTGATGGAGCTTTACTGCAGTTCAAGCATGAAAAAAAGCATGTTAATTTTTTTCTTTTTTCCAAAACAAACGTACCTGCTTCCACTTTAAACAAATCATTTACATTTGGAGTAGCATATGCTGAGAATTTTACTGCAGTAGCCTACTGGGAAATGTTCCTTGAGGTCTTGGTCTAGTTATTTATTACGACAATGATGCACATTTAGTTGCAAGCAGCTATTTTTAGAGTTTGGCAAACAACAAACAGGGGTTACATAACAGAAGAATGATGAAACTAACATATGTGTGCCACATATGTGTTGGAGAGAAGAACAAATATCAGGAAGTTTATTTTAGCCATAATGAAGTACAATATGTTACAGTCAGACAGTAAAATAATGAATATATTTGATTAAAGGCCATAAACAGGTGATACACTGCTGATGTTGATCGTATACCAAATAAAACTCACCACCTGGCGAAGCTTCGTCTGCTGTGCCACATTTTTAAACTGGCCCAGAAGAGCCATTTATGGACTCGCCAATTCAGATGAATTTTAGCTCTTGTTTATCCAATGATGTTGTCAAAAATGTCACCTTGGCAAAAAGCATTTGTGAAATGTCCCAGGAGCCTGGACTAACATCTGAGGCACAGATCCAACCGAAAACTAATGTTGACATCTTCCAGGTTTGGAATCTGCTCTTTCAGTCTCATGTACATTAATTCCTCAATGTCTTCAGGGAAGAAGATTCTATTTTTTTCTTCATCTTCACCGTTTTCAAATCTTCAAGATTGTATGGAAACAGTCAGAGTCAGAAGGTCATCTTGCACATCAGCTTCAACAGATGTTAAAGCTGGGAAAGAGATCAGACTGGTTTCCAGTGAACTCCAAACACCTAAGGTTTTTGAGAAGGTTAAAGGGAGATTTGTTAAATACAGAAGCTTGTGGCCTTAATATTATCATGATTTGTAGAAAAGCATAATTCAGGTTCTTTGCCAGGTTAAAGATGTTGGATAAGCAAATGTTGAGCTTGTGTAATTTTGTTTTCATGGAAAGCTACTGGTGAGAAGAATCCAAAGTCAGATCTTTAGAATCTATACACCGCTTCTGAGTAGAACTAAGTCACCTCAATGCGGTTCAACAAATAAAATCTGAATGTTGAATCAACAAATCCTGCATTTTGAGGAGATGGGGGCACTTCAATCATCGACTAGCAGCAAAACCAGGAAGGAAAAAAAAGAGGCTGCAGTCCTTCCATCTGGAAAACAAAGCAATGTTAATAGTTGTGATGAATCATCTTTGTTTTTGTTTTAAAATATCCCCAAGCTTCTATGCTGTATAACAGCGCCCCTAAAGGGACATGGTGATGGAAAAATATATGAGATGGTAGGGGAAAAAAAAACAATTTTAATTATTTTGAATTCTCTCATATAAGTTTTGGATTCCCCGAAAAACTTTACATTTGCTCGCAAAACGTGCCACTCTGAGAAACTTTACATTCCCAAAAGGCGTTGACATAATTTTTCATATTTTTTCCCATCACCATGTCCCTTTAGGGGCCATGTATCTGTATGATCTAAATGTTTTGCTAGCTTATTTTCAAGTTTGATTCCCCAAACCTCAATAGACTCATCCCATTTTTTTCATCTGAAATGGTAAAAAGCATTTTAAAAGACTAAAAAGACTTAGATTAAAAAATAGAAATATTAATATTTTGTCATTATTCTCTCACGTTCATGGCATTCCAATCCAAATACTCATTTCACTCTTTTTTAATAAAAGCTAAGGCACAAATTGTACGAACGTCTAGCTTCAGAGAAACTGTGTAGAAAGGTTCTTCATCATCAATACATTTCCACTGTAAATCACAAACATAACTTCACTTTTGACCGAACAATTGATAAGGTTGGTCGTAAATACACACCTCAACAAAACATAAAACCCAAAGAGACATTTTATTTTGAGGTTGTTGGTGATCTGCATAACCGAGACATTAACTATGCCCACTACAAAAAGATCCTTCATATAAAAAATACATGGAAAAAATAAAAACACTGACACTATTGACTGTCAGATCTACAATGCATTACATATTTTTTGTTTTTACAAAAAAGCCAACCAAAAAAAAAAAATGGCAAGGCAGTAACATTTAGAGCATGTACAGTATAACCATTGAAACGTATCTCTGGAAAAACAGCACCAAATCCCCACAAAACAGAGTAGATGTACAGTAGATAGTTCCATCTGAAATGAAACCCAGCATCAGGCACTTAAAGTATAAGTGAGCATGGCTAACATCAGCTTTCACTGGGTAGCAATTCAACAGAATACATACTCATAAACCAAATGATAACCCACAAAGTAAAAAAGAAAAAAAAAGTAAAGAAAAAACCATCACTGTCTTTATGTGTGTGTTTGATGAATATTATAAGGATCTAATTTGTTTTAAGTAATACTACACATGGTTGAATCAGTCTGAATCAACATGAGTCGGGTTTAATGGCTGGAATGTATCATGAACAAAGAACAACTTTTTTGTACAAAAAAAATAGCATTTTCATCATCAAAACACCTTGAATTTCACTATAAAATGGAAAATATCACAAAAACAAGGCCACAATACACAATACCCCCCCCCCATTACATTTTGCATAATGTTTTAAACTTTTAGCTTTCCTGTACTGTATTACAGTAACAAAATATGATTATTTTTGTTACATTTAAATCAGCATAAATTTAAGGCACCATGATGTATACAGACCTTCAATTTAATCATATGTCTTTATTTTTCTACATTACAGTAATGAGAATTTGGAAGTAAAATGTGCTTTATTTTAATGAAAATTACAGGGAAGATAATTCTTTAAACAAAATTTCTTATTTCTTCCTTTTGTATTTTGGGGACGAAATATGGCGTGTTCTTGACAGGCTTTATGCGATTGACCAGAAAACGGATCAGCATTTCCAACCTGAATTAATTCACTATTCAAAAACACGCTCTGTGCCTCCGGGAATATTGCACATCTCTTTGGTTTTGTCCGCAGATTCTTTCAGTCCCTAAGAGGTCACACAGCATAAAACACATAATAACAGTGTGCAAAGTCAAACCCCTCACCCAAGACACTCATCTACCTGAATAAATACACATTTTCTCAGTATATACATCTCATTGTACGTCACATTTCTGTCTGTCAGAACATAATAATTAGCCAGACGCAACTGAAGGCATATTATTGACCTGGAAGTGATGCCAACACCAAAGAGATGCTGAAACCTTCAATGACCTCAAAATGTTCCTTTAGCTCAGTTTAATTTTTTTTCCCTTGACAGTGCAGTTGGCATTAGAGAAACATTTCAACTCTGGAAATGATCTCATAGCAGCTGGAGATGTTGCATAACTCATCTTCAAACAAAACATAACCTTTTCCTGAGTCTGTTTCCACCAATTTTCATCTCAAAATCACCTTCAATCAGATGCGATCTGGAACGCACATCTGGAATGTCCTGAGGTTCACCAAACGTTTAAAGTGCCGTGGTAACCGTTACTCAGCAGCGGCGAGACTGTTGACTCGGTTACGTGTTGCGCAGCATCTGGCGATTCCACATTCCACGCTTTGAATGAAAGTGATGGAAGAAGTTCCTCAGGTACAGACGCTCCACCTCAAGCCCACCCTGAAGGATCCTACAGACCACAGAAGACACAAGGCACTTCACACACCAAATCATGTTTGTTTAACATTAAGGATGCACTGATATTACATTTCTGTCTAACACGGAATTACAGCTGATTCACATAAGCTGAATTATTTTCATGTTATAGGTAATGATAAATAGGCAATATTAATATTATAGGAAAGGCAAGGCAAGTTTATGTACATAGCACATTCCATACATGATGGTAATTCAAAGATCTTTATATAAAATAAATAAAAATGTGGATATAAAATAAAAAGAAATACAATTTTAATTCTATACTATTTTAGTAAAATTGTATATTCTAAAAAAAAAAATATATAATATATATTAAGTTTTATTTTTATATAAATAAAATTCCAAAACTAAAATCAATCACTTTAAATGAAATCGTCTCCGGTTACTATCGTAACCTCGGTTCCCTGAGAGGCGGGAACGAGACATTACATCATGTGACGTATATGGAAACTCCTCCCCGTCTCCACTTTTGCTGAAATCTTATGGGCTAACGCCAGCTGGGGACAGCTGGCCAATTGACGCGAAGCATGCAAATACTGACAGACGCAACAATTACGTCAGAATCATGACTGAATGCTTAGCACAGCTGAACAAACAGCGAGCACGGCGGCTATCGCCCTCGTTGAATGAGCCCTGATGTTAAGGGGACAATCCTTCCCCTGGCAATCATAATCCAAAGTAATAGCATCCACAATCCAGTGAGCAAGCCTCTGTTTTGAAACACCACGTCCCTTAGTACATCCACCAAAGCACACAAACAGCTGGTCCAACTGACGAAAGGCGGCCGAGCGGTTCATATACATCAGCAAAGCCCTGAGAGGGCAAACAGCGCTCTGAGCGTTAGCATCACGCGAGGCTGACGGCTCAGCAGATAAGGCGGGCAGGGAGACAACCTGTGGTCTGAACAGTGTATTGAGAGACTTCGGAACGTAGCCAGGTCTCGGCCGGAGAGTGACGCTGCAGTCGCCAGGTCCGAAATAGATGCAATCGTCATTCACCGAGAACGCTTGCAGGTAACCAATGCCCTTCGCCGAAGTGAGAGCGAGAAGTAAAGCCGTCTTTAGGGAAAGCTCCTTAATCGCAATCGAGGCTAGTGGCTCGTACTGTGGTAGAGATAGACCCCTCAAAACTAGAGCTAAATCCCACGGCGGCACGGAAAGCGGCCGTGAAGGACACAATCTCCTCGCTCCCCTGAGAAAACAGATCACCAGAGCGTGCTTACCGATTAACCGGGCAATCGCAAAGCGCAGAACATCTGACAAGGAACAGCTACCCAGGTCAATACCGATGTCCTAGCACCATTTTGTGAAAACTCCCCATTTCAGAGCATAAAGGCGCCTTGTAGCAAACAGATCGAATTCTGACCTTCCGAAGCTCCAACTGTGACCAAAAAGCTTCGAGGGCCCTCGACACCGCCTTCAACTCCAGTTTATGTGCCACTTTTTCTGTGACTCCGACCATAGACCTGAGGCAGGCATGCCCAAGCACACTGCTCCCCAGCCTGAGATTGAAGCGTCCGTCGAGACCACAGTGCGTTGCGTCACGATACCCAGAGGGACTCCTGAGCTGGACATATTCGGGTTGCTCCACGGTCTGTGCAGACGCAACTGTGGGTAACCGTAATGCAGGACTCGAGTTTTCAGCCAAAACTGTAGCGCCGCATATGCAGCAGGCCCAGATGGCACACTGAAGAAGCCGCCGCCATCAGTCCCATGAGCCTCTGAAATTCCCTCAGCGACACGGACCTGCCCGGTCTGAAACGGCACTGTCTCGAAGATATTGTGTCTATGTGCTCTTGAGAGAGGTGGGCTCGCATCATCATCGAGATCAAACATACTTCCAGATACGTTATAGTCTGACTCGGTATAAACACGCTTTTCTGGATGTTCACATGCAGTCCCAGCATATCCAGATGGCAAAGCAGCGCTTCCACATGACCGATTAGCACATCTCTTGAGTGGGCTAAAATCAGCCAGCCGCCCAGTTAATTCGTTATGAGGGGAGAAAGCGCCTTCGAAAGCGCCTACACACTTCGAAAAGGTGCGAGGGGCTAGGGCCAGCCCGAACGGGAGCACTGAGTACTGATAAGCCGTGCCTTCGAAAGCAAACCTCAGGAAGCGCTATTTGGATATGAAAGTACGCGTCCTTTAAATCCACCGAAGCGAACCAAACCCCTGGACGAACCTGTGCCAGGATCTGCTTCAATGTTGTCATTCTGAACGCACGCTTGTGAAGTGCTCGGTTGATGGGTCTCAGGTCCAGTATCAGACGGATTCCCCCATCCTTCTTTGGCACCACAAAGTAACGGCTGTAGAATCCGCTCTCCTACTCACTCGGAGGGACATGTTCTATTGCTCCTTTCTTGAGCAAACTGAGAAGTTCTTGTCTAATGATGGGACCACGCCATTGAAGCGGGGCGGTCCACGTCTGAACTGGAGAGAATACGCGTGCTGAATTATACCCAGTATCCACGGCAAAACGCTCGGAATAGCCTTCCACGCATCCAGAAAGTGACACAGTGGACGTGTTCGCTCTACGGTCGCCATAGCTACTGGCGCTGTGCTTTGACTGGAGCCCCGCCCCCGCAAGGCTCGAGGCACTGGCAGGAGGGCGGCTCGCGGAGGGCTTTGAGGTGTGTTGGCACTCTCGGTGGCTCTGCGCTGCTCTGACTCAGGGCGAGTGACACAGGGAGGGAGTAATTAGAGCGTTTAGGAGCATCTTACGGTCCGTGTCTTTCAGGTCAGCTAGGGTCAACCATAGGTGTCTGTTAAGGACGACCAAGAACCCCATGGAGCGCCCAATGGGCCGTGCAGAGCGCTTGGTGGCCATCAGCGCGAGGTCCACTGCCGATCGCAGATCAAATGATGTCAGCGTCCATAGCGGCGCCGCTATCCAGGGATTGGAGCAGCTTGGAGTATAGCCATGGCATGAAAAGCTGAGGCTGCCTCTCCTGCAGCTCCATAGGCCTTATCCGCCTGGTGGGCCGTAAATCTGCACGGCTTGGATGGCAAGCTGCGGTCCGAGCCCAACGCAGATGACGACAGGCACAGGTGCGCGCCAACAGTTTCCTCAATGGGGGGCATGCGCACGTATCTGTGGGCTTCCGCCTCGTCTACATGAGCAAATATGGCCTGCGTAGCAGAGTGGGTGCACGCCGATTGGGGAGCAGCCTACAACTTCACCACATGCTCATGCATGTCCGGAAAGAACAGGGTTCCCCTCCTCGACGCGGCCTGACAACGGCTCGATCGGAGGAGCCAGGAGTCTGTGAAGCTGACGGCGTCGAAATCCTTGTCCTTGGTCGGGGGAGGGCCCAATCCCCGCTGTTGCCAGAGCCAATTCCCTTCTGCCTCAGAGGACGCGCACTGGCAGCTCAGCACAGTGGGCGCATTTTAACTCATCCGGATATGCCACCTCAGCGTTGGCGAGACCCAGGCAGGCGACACAAAACTGGTGAGTGTCGGGCGGGTCGATGGGACCCGCACAGATCCGGCATGTAGCAGTCATCGGATGCCGAGAAAAAAGGTAACAAATCTTCTAATGCACTTTCTACGATGACTAATAGCACGATGATTTAAGCGTGAAGAAAGAGATTCTGGCATAATTCTGGCGCCCATGCATTTTCTACTGCCCACAGTCTCTCAGTATTTGCAAGCTTTGCGTCAATTCGCCAGTTGTCCCCAGCTGGCGTTAGCCCAGAAGATTTCAGCAAAAGTGGAGAAGTTACCGCCTCGAAAGGGAACCCAACATCATAATGGACAGTATGAAAAATGGATACTGACTTTGAGATAAGCTAAAAAGCTGTGATTATGGTTTGTATTAATGTATTGTCTCACGACTGACCTGTCCAGTAGTTCCCAGTCCTCTCCACCCCAGCGGTCAGTGAATTCTCTGGTGTTCATGCCCCCAATAGAGTCCAGGTCTGATTTATAAATTCCCAGAAGTCCAAAGCCATTGACCTCCCAGTAACCTGCACATTAAACACACACTGTGAATCTTGTATTCATCGGTTCTGCTGTGAATTTAAACATCTACATTACTGTTCAAAAAAAAATTGAGCAAGGACCCATTAAATTGATCAAAAGTGACAGTAATGACATAAATGTTACAAAATATTCAAATAAATACTTTTCTTTTGAACTTTCTAATCAGCACAAATGTTTTCAACATTGATAAATGAATGTTTTTTGAGTAGCAAATCAGCATATTAGAATGATTTCTGAAGGATCATGTGACACTGAAAACTGGAGTAATGATGCAAAAAATTCAGCATTATATCACAGGAAAAAATAAAACACTAAAATAGAACACAGTTATTGTGTATTATAATAATACTTAATTACTGCTTTTAATGTATTTTTGACCACATAAATGCAGCCTTGTAGACTTCTTCAAATATATTAGTCTTAAAGACCACAAACATTTGAAAGGTATTGTATTTGTTGTTGAACAGAGCGAATCTAATTCTCTCTGATGTATTTGACAGTGTTATTAGGTAAAATACTGTACCATCAGGTTCCAGAGGTCTAGCACCACAGTTCAGTCTCATGACTATGGGAGCAAAGGCCATGCGTCTCTCCACACAGTGTTTTCTCACAGTGTCAATGAAGCCAGGAGGAAAATGGATGTGCAGATCACAAAGAAACACAATGCTGTGATCGTTCTGACAGAGAGACAGACAGACCTTCATTGAGTGACATCCATCAGCTTGCATTAGCAAAGATCAGGCTTTCATGGCATTTTTTTTTTAACACAAGTTTTAGGAATTCAAGCATATTTTGTGCAAGTGTGGTGCGTGTAAGTGATTGTGTGTTAATCTTACAGTAATGAGGTCAATTCCTGCCTGCAGTCCTGCTGATCTCTCAAAGTTTCCACTCAGCCGGAGGTACTGATACCTGAAATAGAGGACACACAATAGAAAAGGATTCAAAGTGAGGTCTAATTTTACAAGTACATGAATTATTAAAACAGTGTCTTTAAAATAAATTTTAAATAGTTCACCCAAATATTTTTATTCTGTCATCATTTCTTCAAGTTGTTCTAAACCTGTATGAGTTTCTTTCCTCTGTTGAACACAAAATAAGATCTTTAAGGAATGTTGGTAATCGAACAGCTGATGGGCACCATTGAGTTTCATAGAAAGGAAAAAATACTATGGAAGTCTATGGCTACCGTCAACGGTCTGGATGTTTTCTGTTTGAAGAAAAACTCATACAGGTTTGGAACAACTTGAGGGTAAGTTCACCCAAACATGTCCATATGTCGAAAACACTGTTTTCGAAGAATCATGCAAAATAAAAATATATAATTATAATATGATAGCTACAGAAGCATGAAATGATAATGTGCCAAATGATTAAGGAATCAAACTCATTAAGTTCAGTGATTCACATTACTATGCGTATAATTATAAACCTGTAAATGTACCTGGGTAAATAAGAGTTTTGTAGTGCTTTTTCTATGTTGATATCAGTGCTTTCATAGTCAATAATGATGACGTTGAAGTTCTGATCTCCAGTGGTGCGGTATAACTCCTCCATGTCAGAAATAAACTGCTGTACCCAACGGGCCTGGTTCTTCACTGCAGACACAGTGTCTTGTTAAGAAATTTCATACAGCGGACAGTAAACGTGTACATAACCCAGCCAACACTGAGCATCCCCTCAAAATGATGGTATGGATATTTTTAGAAACCAATGTTCTAAGAACATTCTTTATTAATAACCATAAACATTCCCTAAAATGTTGCAGTGTTTTTTAACATATATAAATATATAATACAACAATAAATAAATACACAACTGTTCAAAAGTTTGAGGTCAGGAAGATCTGAGTATATAAATACTGAAAACATGGGAAACAGAACAACTGTTTTCTAAAAGTTTCTTGAGCAGCAAATCAGCATATTAGAATGATTTTTAAAGGGTCATGTGACACTGAAGATGTTGAAGTAGTGCTGAAAATTCAGCTTTGTATCACAGAAATAAATTGCTTTTGAAACTATTTTCAAGGTGTGCCTTGGCCAGGCTAAGGCACACCTGTGCAATAATCATGCTGTCTAATCAGCATCTTGATATGCCACACCTGTGAGGTGGATGGATTATCTCAGCAAAGGAGAAGTGCTCACTAACACAGATTTAGACAGATTTGTGAACAATATTTGAGAGAAATAGGCCTTTTGTGTACATAGAAAAAGTCTTAGATCTTTGAGTTCAGCTCATGAAAAATGTATGAGCTGAACCCTTTTGTTCAGTGTATGTATATATATATATATATATATATACACATACACACACACACATACACAGTATATATTATAGTATATATTTATTCCACAGTTCTGTGGAATACTTGATTCTGATTGGTCAATAGCGGTATTACCAGAAACCCACAACCGCTCAAAACGGATAACGCAGGCTCATCCGGGTCACTGAAGTCAGCAGTGCTTTACGCCTGCTAGGAACGTTTTTTCTTCGTGAAAGTTTTGTGTTTGGTGAGTTAATAAAATACTAAAACTCAGTCGAATCAATATTTTGTATACAGTTATTTAATTATGCCATCCAGTATCGTGGACTCGCTCTTTTGTTTCATACAAACGCAGCTGCTGAAATTTGTGACTATTGTTTTGTACACTGTTGGATTATGAGATACAAACAAGTACGATTTTAAAACTGTCAATCTGAAATCAATATATCCTATAACCATAATTATTTATGTGGCGAAATGCTGTGTAATAATTGATATGAATGACTGTAGACCGTATCTCAAGATGCTTCGCGTCTGGGTCCTCATCATCTTGTTAGTTGTTTTTTTTTGAGAGAACCACCGGCTGGATGTACATTATCCCTTATATATACACACTATATTATATATATATATATACACACACACACACACACACACACACACAGTATATACATTTATAAACCATATGTATATAAAATCAAATTTATAAATCTAATATTAATAATGTTACAGAATGTAGCAGAGAGGATTTTTAAATAGACAATTATGCATAAAGATATAAATCAAAGCGGTTTCAATATGCTGGTGTAACTTATGCTAAACCATCCAACTTTTGTGTAATGTTGTGTAAATCTTAGTAAGAAAGCGTCTTGAATAAAATTCAGAAAATCTGGTTCTTCATTCTCTATTTGAGAAAGTTTTACCTGGGATGATGAAGTGGACAGTAGCTGTCGGGTTCCAGTATAAGCTATATGGATTGCAAAGCTTAAGTTCTTCATCATGAACCTTTTGTTTTTTTTGAGAACCCCAATCTTCAGTTCTTTTCACAAAGATGTACTGAACCAGGCGCAAGTGGTGTCCTGAAGCCTCCAGCAGGTCCAGTTCCAGGAGATATCTACTGCCCCGATTATAATCAGGCTTCTTCTCAATGTTCACGATACGATCTAGAGAGAACTGCCTGCACACACACACACACACACACACACACACACACACACACACACACACACACACACACACACTGAATTAAAATGTTCAGAATGGCATATTACCATACTACTCATACTATTGTTACTGTTCAGAGATTTTCTGTATGCGTGCAATACTACAGGACCAAAGTACACTCTGTGACATACTGTATTCGAAAAAGCAAAGAGCTTGACTTGATCTTCCAATTGTCATTATGGCAAATGAACCAGAAATTATGGACTAATATTTGTTATGTTTTGTTGGATCAGAATGCCAAAAGATCACACACATACTGCATAGTGCATACAATTTAAAATGCTATATTTACTAAACAATAGTAAAACAAAAAAAATAATATACAGTATATACTACCATTCAAAGTTTGGTTTGTTAAGATTATTTTATGTTTTTGGAAGTCTTTCATGCTCACCAAGGCTGCCTTTATTTGATTAAAATACAGTAAACTGCTTTTTAAATTGACTGCTTACTATTTAAATATATTTTAAAATGTAATTTATTCTTGTGATGCAAAGTGGAATTTTCAGCATCATGATTCCAGTCTTCAGTGTCACATGATCCTTCAGAAATCATTACTAGTTGGTGCTCAAAAACAGTTCTTATTATTATAAATGTTGAAAACAGTTGTGCTGCTTCATATTTTTGTGGAAACTGTTACACATTTATTTTTTGGGATGCTTTGATGAATAGAAAGTTCAAAAGAACAGCGTTTATTTGAAATGGAACCCTTTAGTAACAAATGTATTTACTGTCACTTTTGACCAATTTAATGTGTCCTTGCTGAATAAAAGTAGTAATGTTTAAAAAATATATAAATATAAATATAAATATATATATATATATATATATATATATATATTGAGCCCAAACTTTTGAACGGTAGTGTATAATGTGCAGTATATACACAACATGTTACTTTCTGAACAAACACATACAAAGAAATGTTACCCTGTTGATGCAGGCTTCACATAATATTTTTAACAAAATGGCAGGCAGTATACTGTATAAAATGTGTGATATGCAATATGCTAGTATTCTATTCCAAACACAGCTCAGAGTCTTATTTTGCATATTGTACCAATCGGATATTTGATTCGAAATAATTGTGACAGTCAGCCTACCTTGGATATTTCTTGTTTACTTTCTTCATAAAAGCTTCGACTACGGACAGTGCTTCTGATTCGTCGAGCAGCAGGTTTCCAGACACATTACACTTCAGATCGATCCAATCGGAGCGCATGGTATAAAGATCTAGGGGTTTAGCCTGGAACGTCTGAGACCACTTGACTTCCACGTCAAACACAGCCTTATTGATGAGGTCGTAGTCTTCTTCCTCAGAGAAACCATGATTCACCAAAGCGTCTTCTTCACCTCGTCCATTGTCAATCTTTCCTATATGTATCGCACTATCCTGCATCTCATTTCCCCTTCTGGCATCATTTACACCACCCCAGTGCTTATGTTCTTCTGTGGACGGAGCAGAGAGGACCCACGTCTTGTGCTCATTGCCCGTTTTATATGATGTGTTTTGCAGTGGATTTTGGGTGATTTGCAGATGATGTGCCCTGATGATTTTGTTGACATTTTGACTGTTGTCATCTACTACAGTCTTTTCAGGGTTGTCCTTCAAAACGTGCACAGCTTTTTCTGCTTTACGTTTTGGGTGTTTGGGCCTCATCATTGCTTCTGCTTTGACTACATCCCCATCCAAAGATGCTCGTTCATCTGTACTGTTCTTCTTCTTTACTTCTACCACATCTAATGAGTTTTTGGGTGCTTTTTCCACATGTTCTCCCAGAAAGACTTTTCGATTACCCATCCGATTTACAAGGTCATCGACTTCTCGTATGTTCTCCATGGGAATATCTCTGTCTCTGACTGCAAAAGGGTATGGATGTCCATCGCTACTATTGCCGTGTTGGGCTGTAAGTGGGTGGAGCACAATTCCACCATCCTGATGGGGAGATTGGGTAATTTGATGTTTCACCTCTGACCTCCAGTGGCCTTCTTTCTGAGCTGGTCCTAGATTCTGCTGATCGGGTATCTTCTCCATGATGTTATTCTGAATCGGTTGTGCAACCACAAAGTCTTTTTCTTTTACCTGGTCATGGGTCTTCACTTCAGAAGGTGCATTTTGGAGGTAGTGTTGGTCCCTCAGGTGTTTTTGAGGGCGCCCCTTTTTCTTCCTTCTCGGTTGGTGCTGTGGTTCCTCTGGGAGGTTTTGTAGTTCTTCAGGCGGCTTTTGGATTTCCTTAGCTTGGTTGTCTTGGTCTATCTGTTCAAATCTGACATTAATTTTTCCGTCTTGCCTCTTTTTTCTAATTCTGCCATTTTTCTGGAAAGAGAACAGTTTGCGGCCCCTCTGCATTGAGTAATCGTAATATTCGCCATAATCTTGGAGAACCTTGTTCCTCTCCAAACCTTCCTTTTGCCACTTCTTCTCATAATTTCTATCTCCTACAGGGAGATAAAGTCAAGCATGAGGTGTCGTGAAATGGGGAATAAATAAACACTTTTACCTTCCTTTTATACTGTTTTATGCTCTGAACCATCATGCGGATTGAATATTTTAACAAGAGTAAAACAAAAATGTTTGTTTTCATAATTTCATAAAATGAAGTCCTGCTCATTTCCTGCTAAACATTCTTGTCGCATTAAGGAAGTTAAATGCATTGAGAATGTTGTTTTAATGTTATCTTTAAATGAAAATACACCACTAAAGCACTACGTGTTTGCTGTACCTTTGAATTTGACGAACTCTTCATTTTCAGACAGATCAAGTTGAATGTAGTTTGAGAAGCCATATCTGAAAATAAATGATTTGATTTGAGATCATAATACACAAGGTGCATGTGATGATGAACCAGGTCAATGACATCATCGCTAACACACTACATGACAGTGCACCAAAGAGTGCTAGATTGGTGTGTGTCTGTTTGTGTGTTTTCACTCATGTACAGACTGTACACAGCCATTCAAATGTTTGAGTTTTTTTTTAAATTAATACTTTTAATCATGTTAAAAAATATTTAATTTAATAAATGCTGTTCAAATTAATCAGCTATTAGAATGATTTCTGAAGGATCATGTGACACCGAAGACTTGAGTAATGATGCTGAAAATTCAGCTTTGCATCACAGGAATAAATTACATTTGAAATATATTCAAATACTTAAAATCGTAATAATATTCCACAATATTACTTTCTACAATATTTCTGATCAGATAAATGCAGCCTTGTTGAGCATAAACATGAACGGTAGTGTAGTTGAGTGTGTCTACCTGTCCAGGTAGTATGGATTTGCATGGTAGAAACATTTGTTATCGCTCTCCATGTGTGTGAGCCGTGTGTAGTCATTGGGATACACATACGTCAGGTGCACCTGCATCAGATTAGATTGATCAAGATCATTCTCACATAGGCACAACATTCATCGCTTTAAAAAGGAATGCTATGAAATATTTGTTTTGTTTTATAAGTGTTTTATTTATTTATGTGTGTTCAAGCACTTACAAACTGCAGGCCCTGGTAGCGCATTAGAGGATATCCCTTTATGATGTAACTGGGGTTATAGATGCAGTCAGGTAACACTCCCTGCAAACGCATCCTGTCCAGTAATGGAACTACATATACACACAAACAAGAAAGACAAGAATTAACACTATTATTATTATTATTAATAACATACACAGTTACATACTTTATTGTATTAATTCTACAAACTGAAGGCTCTAATGCAGTGGTTCAACTAGAAGGTCAGAGCAAACATTACAAGGCTCTAATAATCTCTAAACTCTAAAACTTAATAACTGTTGTTTCTACTGAAGATGACACAGTTCCTAAAACCTCAGAAATCACAAAATGGATTATAATTAATTCAATTAAATATATCAAGATTCTCAGTTTCCATTAATAGTGCCCTCCAGTTGAAAAGGTTGAGAAACACTGGAAATGTCTCTTTTGCCACAAGGTGGCACTGAATTCATATTCTGAATATTATATGTTGTAGTTTGCCTTGCACACATGCAACTTTAAGAAGTCAATACATCACAAAATTTAAGGAACAAGCAAACAACTAGAAACAAGAAGCAAATATAAAGTGATGGATCATTATCATAATACAAAGTGCAGAGGACAATGATTTATTTATTATACTGTAATAAAACTTTCCTAAATCTGCCAGGTCCACTTTATTTGAAAATTCTGCTAAAATTCACTCACTCTAATGTTTTAAGTTCAGTGTTTAATGGCTCATCAGGTCTGCGTTGTCAGTGTATTATGTTTTTTGTATTAAGTGAGTGTGAGTTTGTCTGAATTTCTCACCCTGATGAAACGAGTCTCGTGGATCTGCTCTCAGCATGTCTGCTCCATGGGGCGGAGTCTGAGATGACCTCTGGGACGGAGTCACATGACTGGCAGTGGTCTGAGGAATGTGATTGACATCTCCTGCCTTCAGACTGGACTCATCTGCACACACAAACACACACACACACACAATCAGGTATATACTAGTGTTTGAAACTGTTATCGACATAATTAAAAATAATATACTACTTAAAACATACTGTTTTTACAATGTATTATACTATCAATATAATACACTGTTTAAAAAGAATAGTATGCACTTCCATTCCATTCTAAACATGGTTTGCATCATCATCATCTGACATACCTATAATATTTAGAGAAAAACATAAACATACACACATGCGATGCAGTGTTATTCTTGTATTATTTATATACAATTACAGTATTTATTAATATCTTGAATTAGCATTTATCTGCATATTTTTAGTTTTCATTTTAGTATTAGCAAGTTTGCAATGCATTTTTGTCTCTGTTTTTTTTTTAAGACCCCCTGTGGTGAAAATCAAGTTTTTAATGTTGTTTATGTCTATTTGTTGTTTTGATTATGCTTTCAGACAAAACATGTGCAAATTCACCATTCTCCTTAAAACCGCATTGAACCAAAGACGGTCTCAAAAGCGCGTTTTGAAATCACCGTTTTTCTCTACGTCACAAATATTTTGTAACCAATCACTACAATGTGCAGGCAGGCTTTAGCATATCATTAACTGCTGCGAAGCAGGGGAGTCTCAAGAGAAGCCAGGTTATCCCGGTATATTTTTCTGTTAAAAAAACAAAACAAAAAAGGCTTTCTCCACTGACGTTCTAAGTTGTTCAAAGGGTTTCTAAGGACGCTGATTTTCAGAAGGCAGCTGTCTGACTGTGAGATGGCGAACGGGAACATGGTTTGTGTAACATTAGTAACACATTATTAGCTGTTTGTGTCAAGCAAAAGGCTAATCATATTAATTACCGTTATGTGTCCGACGTTGTAGAGAGCGATACATAAAAATTACCATACTGATACATCGACTTGTAGACGAGCCTGTATAAGTCACTCTTCCACTTTTTCTAAATCAGTTTCTGGTTCAAACATTTATGGCTGAATTAAACCAGTATTTTTCTTGCCATTGTGCAGTGTTTGCTACAGTAAAGTTGACCAAGTGGATCGGGTATTCTAAGCTGGTGTGAGTGAGTGGAGGTGGAGACTAATTTGCATATTCATATAACCACGTAGCCTATACAAAATAAAACACTAAATGAAATTTTATTTCAGCTTCATTTCAATTGACATTTTTTAAAAATAGTTTTACTTAACAATAAAAACAGTGATGCAGTGACAGACGGATATTGACAAACTAGCAATCTGAAGTACACCAAAAACAGTTTTTACCTAAAGCTACATAAGTACTGTATACATTTACATAAAAAATGAACGCAAAGGGCAGCTGAAGCAATAAGACGACAACACACACACGCACTTTGTGCAGTGGAGGCTACCCCATCATTAGCTCTATTTCAGGGCGTGTGTGTGGACAGGAGCAGCTATTCCAAGCATCCTAACACTACCCTGACATTTCTGCAACCACAGCCCAAAATAACACACACACACACACACACACTCACTGATATAGAGGGAGATGAACTTGGAATCGATGATTGAAAATCCGTGTCCAGCCTGTTTGAGCTGCCACTGTAAGTAAATACAGGCAGTGTCATAACAGAGTATAACAATCACAGCAACACCCTCAGTAAACACACTCACCGCAACCTCCACATGGTCCGTTCCTTGATCGTTCTGTTTATGAATGAGCTCAAAGAAATATTTACTGGTCTTCTGAAGACTGTAAAAAACAATAACAAAATGTGAAACATTCCTCATTTTGTAAGAACTATGTGCGAGAATTTTCTCTTAGAGAATTTGAAGATCTCCGAATTAATATATAAAGCTTTTCAACTGTTTTAAATATAACATGAAATTGACCATATTTTATTAATGATACTGAATAATTAATACAGATTAGGCATATAATATACACAATGATATAGAATAATTAGTTAATTAATAGAAACCTCCCATGTTTTTAATTGTATTCAATTTATATTATACATTTTTAAATGTATTTTATTAAAGAAATTAAAGCTCTTATTCTGCAAGGATGCATTAAATTGATCAACAGACAGACACACACACACACACACACACACACACACGTTAGTGCAACTACATTATGAGGACTCTCCATAGGCGTAATGGTTTTTATACTGTACAAACTGTATATTCTATCCCCTTACAATAACCCTATCCCTAAACCTACCCATCACAGGAAACTTTCTGCATTTTTACATTTTTAATAAAACTCTGTTTTTAAGCTATTTGAATTATGAGGACATTAAATAGTTCATAAACCTCAAACCACATTTAAGTTGTAATACCAGTGTAATACGCATGTCATTATACCAATTTGTGTCCTCATAAATCACATAAACAAGCACACACACACACACACACACACACACACACACACACACACACACACACACACACACACACACACACACACACACACACACACACACACACACACACACACACACCAAATCATGATTTAACAGACGAATCACTTCTAATGACTTACCGCCTTGTGCCATGACCCGAATTAGGACACAGGCAGCAGCTTGTGAATCTACACATGCTGAGTCTAAAATTAGTTCTTCATCATTGAGGTATGTATGTGGTCATAACATGGTGAGGTGTGTGAGCATTTCCCTCAAGCATTATGAAACACAAATGCTGCATTCACTTACGGAATAAGATCTGATTTCTGACTGGCGTATTTCCCATATTCCCCTGGGGCGGTCCATTCTCTACCTGTCTAAAAATGGAGGAACCACACAAAATTAAGTGCATCCATTTCACGCACCTGCGCAAAAGTAATTGTAAAGTCAATAGTCACAAACCTTTCCAACGTAAGCACGGAGCTTCAGATTTCCAGGATTCTCATCGTCGCTGAGCCAGAACTCACTGTTATCATCAGACGCCACTGCAAACAGAAAGTCACCTGTCGAACACAGGGAAGTATTAACGGTGAAATAGCACACAAGCTGAATGTGTGAGCGTGAGAGAGAGATGTACAGACCATTACTATAAGGATGTATGTAACCAAATATCCTGAGTCCATAATTGGTCCAACTGGGCGACACAGCAAGTTTCTTCACAGTTGAACGATTCTACAGAGATTAAAAAAAACAAAAAAAAACAGTGTTATCATATGCAATATGCAATGCATACAAATGTAATATTGCAAGAAAAGTAAGTTGCTAACAGTGTTATTGTTAACTGACAAATTTTGTTAGCTGAAATAAAATAAGTAATAGATGAAAACTTAAAATTAGAAATAACTAGTACTAAAATTAAAATAGTTAAAATAGTGCTAAAAGCACAAAATGGAATTCAAAATATGAATATACTAAAATAACATGCTGTGATGTCAACATGCTTGATCTTGTTTTTTAGTAGAGCATTTAGATAAATTCTGCTATTTAGTAATGTTTTCAATTCATTTATATAACCTAGGTCTATTCTAGTAGTATTTAGTGTAAATGTATGATCACATTTATTATAATCTATTTTTTAATTAGATTGCAGTCTTACATCAGAAATTCTGTACATCCCATTTGCTATCAGATTTTAAAAGTTAAGGCCAGTTGCAGTATGTGGTCCACCAATAACAGTAGGTTATCCAGCAGCAGAAACGCCCCTTTAGATCAGTGGCTGGTGGTGTTCATAATTTAGAGATGTTCTTATTATAGAAAGCATTTTATTGCTACTCCTGTGCCATCAATGATGTCATCCATATTCCTGGTGCTTTTTTCAGAAAGAGAAAGTGTTTTAAATGTGTATATGCGCTACAAAAGATTATTTCATTTCATAAATATATATATTATTTATGTATTTTATGTCGTGGAATAAAACATGAAAGTGTCTTGAGTGTCTTGTCCATTTAACCAAAAACCCATTGACTTCGGGACGATGCTAAAATGCTAACTCGCTTCCATGTTTTGGCCTACAAAGTGATGTCATACCTGCACCACTCTATTACTAATCTTGGGCACATGGTCGCTCATTTAGAATACTCCATGTGCGTACATGTTGTGTAAATTAGGCGGAAAGTTTTCATGAAAAGTTCTCATGTGCATAGGAATACGAGTAATGTACACAATTATTATTAAATCAGACTCATTGCAGTGAGTTTTTTTTCAGGATTCTTTGAAAGAACAGTGTTTATATGAAACTAGTCTTTACTGTCTCTAATAAACAATTTCATTCATCCTTGTTGAAAGGTATTCATGTCTTTCAAAAAAGAAAATATCACTGACCTTAAACGTTTGAATGGTAGTTTATATTTGACAGCTATATAACCTACATGAGGATATAGTGGATAATGTAGATTCTTCCGTAGTTGAGCTATAGATGAGCCACACCAGTCCTCAAAGATGTGAAGATTAGCCTGTCCTTTATACTGCAGCAAACACATACAAACACACTCATATATATTACATGAACAGATTTTTACTTTATAAAAGTCTATACAATTAAAATAATTCTTTGGATAATTTGATCCATCAGACTGTAAAAACAAGGGGGGAAACATGTTTACATTAATACTGACCTAAACATCATACGTATCAGCATGAGACGGTTCATGGTTGTGATAAAAACTGTGTGCAATAATGTTGCACGATAAGTGACTGTCTGTACGATTTAAAATCATTCATCTTTATAGCTAAAAAAATACACGTTTTTGCAAATAAGAATTAAAGGGACAGTTCACCAAAAAATTCTGTCATCATTTACTCACCCTCAAGTTGTTCCAAATATGTATTAGTTTCTTTCTTCTGTAACCAGACAGTTAATGGTGGCCATTGACTTCCATAGTTTTTTTTTCCTACGGAAGTCAATGGCTACCGTTAACTGTCTGGTTACCAAAATTCTTCAAAATATCTTCTTTTGTGTATAACATAAGAGAGAAACTCATACAGGTTTGGAACCACTTGAGGGTGAGTAAATTACAATTTTTTCTTTTTTTGGGTGAACTACTCCTTTAGCAAAAATACAAGCTGCTCAGTTCTCCTGTTAAAGCTTAAATTACTATGAAGCACAAATATTATTTTAAATCCCCAACAAACATACGGAATGAATAAAAAATGTACAGCTCATGTGTCATGTTTAAAATAGTGCAGTGACACCAGAGACACACAGAGTCATGCTAAATTTAACAAGACAGCAAAAGTCTTGCCAAAGACACACAGAAAGAGCCATGGCCAACATAAAGGACAAATGTTCTTGTGGTTTAATACCAACAACCTTACAGCATATGCACATCAACACATATGCATACAGAGCTCTGAGTAAGAGAAATATAACAAACTATTAAACTTACAAAGTACCAAAAATATCGTAGTATTAAGGCTTTTTGGTCACATATCAAGGTAATACTATGTTTTTTTGAGTATGTACCATGGCAATACCATGTTTTTGGACATGCATCACTGTTAAACCATATTTTTGAAAACCATGGTTAATACTCTCCCTGTGTGTTTCTGTCATTGTGGCCGTATCTTTACCTCCATCCTCCATGTCTGTTGAGTGTTTTTTGGTATCCAGATGTCTTTCTCATGATTATCATCAGAGATGTGATCTTCTTGAGCCTGTGAAACACAAATATTGCATCCCACAATGCAATGTACTCAACTTATTTTTATTTTACATGTTATCTGCCATTTCACAAATGAACCAGAAGAATTATCAGCCATGATTTGTTAGCTTTTTTGTGTGACTTATAATACTTAACTGGCTGCTGAGAGTCATGTTTTTACACAAAACAAAAATAATCATTGACCTGAATTTAATAATCAATAATAATGGAAAATAATAATTTTCAAGATTATAACTCTAGACTCTAGATGAATGAAACATGCAACACGGAGTGTAACTGAGTTTTTACCGCTCGTTGAGCAGCAGTTTTTGGCCCGGCGACGCTGCGGACGGTTACGTCTGAAAGAGAAACAGTAAATATTTAGTCAAGTAGCCAATTAATGAATTAAACCTGACTGACCAGGTGTGTGTTCTTTTGATCCATGACAGTGACATTAGTTTGCCATTGATAGTTTGAGATTTCTGCAGATAAACTGATTCCATGTTCACATAAATCTTTAACAAGGAAAAAGCATTAACTTACACACCGTCACTCACTCTCTCCCTTACACAAACTTTCAATTTGACCCCAAATTAGATTAAATCAAAAATATGAATTCTATTGGCAATGGGCAATTGGCAATTGGTAACTGGGTTACCAGTGACTGCTGATCCATTTATAAAATGCAACGCTGCTTTCAGAGTTTCCCAAAATGCAAAGTAGTCATGTCATTAGATTTTCATTTTCCTTTTCCTTATTCATTATCTAAGGACATGCACAACAAACCTGATTTCCTGGTTTTTCGTAAACGGTCTTGCTGTTTTTTTTTTTGTGTGTGCAATTTGTCTTGCTTGAAATGCATGCACACACTTAAATAAAGACATTAACCCAAATCCCAGTTTTAAAAGAAAACTTTATGCAGTTTAAGAAATTATACATACATATATACATATATCATACATTTTTTATTTTATTATTGCAGAGGTTTCTACCAAACTTCTGAGGGCAATCTAGTTCCCAAATTATAGCTGAACAAACACAAACAGTTTACCATTTTAAATCAGCACATACTATGAACTATTGTTTAATATATAAAGCTATTAATAATAACTATAAACTAAATCTGCACGATTAATCTGTAAAAGATTGCGATCTTGATTCAAAGACCCAAGTGATCTTATTCCAAAATAACAACGATTCACCTATAACTAGTAGAAGGCAGCTAGTTTATTTTAATGGAAGTTTTCCAAAGGTAAGTGTTGTGGAACATGGCGTGCCTCAAGGAAGTTGTCTTGGGCCGCTCCTCTACACAATCTTTACCAATGATCTTTCATCTGTTTTAGATAAGGCAAGCATTTCGATGTTTGCTGATGATTCCACTATATATTTAGCAGCAACTGATATTGGTGATTTAAATACAAAACTGCAAAAAGAGCTACAATTAGTGGTGGACTGGATAAGGAGTAACAAACTGGTTCTCAATGTATCTAAAATCACCTGTTTAGTGGTTGGAACTCCTTTTTCTTTACTTTCCAAACCGAAACCTGAACTCAGCATAGAGCAAAATTCTTTTGAGCAAAGAGAAGAGGCTAAACTTTTGGGAGTGATGATTGATAATAGATTGTGTTGGGACAGACATGTTCAGGTAATACTTTGTCTGTTATTAAAAGGTGTGCAAAACATTTTACACCACAGATCGTTAAACAAGTACTTCATGCTTTGTTTTTTTCACACCTTGATTATTGCTCTGTGGTTTGGTCAAGTACTTCAATTAATATAAAAAACAACAAGTAATTCAGAATAAAGCTGCACGTGTGGCTCTATCATGTGGGTTTAGATCAAATGTTGACAAAATGCATGAAAGCCTTTCATGGCTTAAAGTTAAAAATAGATTGGTGTATTCACTAATGGTATTTTTATATAATGTTATAACAAACAAAACACCTTTTACTTTATATACAAAACTATCCTTTAGTATTGATACACATTATTATCCAACGAGGCATGCAGTAGGAGGAAGTTTTATTTTACCAAGAGTGAAAACTAAATCAATTCAACGTTCAGTTAGGTACAGAGCAATGTGTGAATGGAATTCTCTCCCAAATAATATCAAACAACAAAACACTCTGTATGGTTTCAAAACTTCACTTAAGAAATATTACCTTGAAATAAATTTAGATATTTAATATTAATTTAATTTAAGGAGATACTGTTGTAGGGTTCTTAGTTACGTAGCTTATTCTCTGATATAGATCTATTCGGAGTAACAACATTTTATTTTAATTGTTATATTATTTTGGTAATCAATGGCGTTAGTTGTACAATACGTTTTTTTAAATGTTGTGCAATGTCCTGTGCGTATAGTGTGTAATGTGATTTAATAAATTGTATTGGCACATGGAAGATTGTAGGACCCCAGGAAGAATAGCTTTTAGCTTACGCTGAAGCTAATGGGGATCCAAATAAAACAAACAAACAAACCTGTGACCATTAAACCTTTGTCAAATAAGATCACAGTGGAACATTCAACTCTATGTTGGTGCTGCCACTGAGCCAGAGAGAGCAGTTGTCATGTATGGGTATGAGACAGCATCACAAACAGCCTTTTCAACCACATAGTATCATTATTTCTGTTACTTCAAACATTCAAATTATCACAGAAGTACAGGGATAAAGTTTATATATTCATCCAGTAATGAAACTAGTGAAATCTTTATGAGTGAGTCATTGAATCATTCATTCAAACTGATAAAAAAAAAAAATTCAAATTAATTTAATATTTTTTAAATAGACTGCACACGGCAGCAATAACATTTTGTCAGAACCTCTAGTAAATTACGTTATTCTGTTTATTCTGTTGTCTATTCAGAATCGTAGGAGAATCAAGATCTCTAAAATTGTGATTCTCAATTATCCAAAATCATTCAGATTACTATAAACTAAACCTAACCATATAAGAATAAAATGTATTGGCTTGTAAGAAAAAAAAAGGGTTAATTCATTTATGAATCAGCTCGAGGACATCCTGTTAACATTGTCCTGTGTATAACCTTGTATGCACATTGTCACTTCAGTCACATTATACAGTAGGTGAGCAAAAAACAATTATTCAAGTTTCTAGGTATGAAGAGTAGGTATTTTGATGTGGCATTCATCGAACAACTACTGTCTTTTGGCTGACAAACATCCTGTTGCAAGCTGTTCAAATAGACAGTTAAAAATGCATGCACACAATACATAAAAAACCTTGTATAGTTAATTTACACATAAGCTATCTGCAAATATAAACTCCCTGTGTGTGTACAGAGAAGTGCAAGTGTGCTTAACCTTGCACATTGGTGCTATAGCAACAAGGAACACAGGAAATGACGCCTCGACTTCAAGAAGAAAGGGTCACCTGACCCCCAGCACCACTGAACACACACTGTGGGGAGGGCCGGGGCAGACAGGCTATTATGGTCTGTGTCTTCAGGTGTATTTGCATACTGGGTGGTGTGTGCACTTTCCTTAGTGTGCGAGCGAGAACAAATGAGTTTAAAGAAGAGACCCTTAGGATCTCATGTGCATGTTCAAAGTGAGTTTTAGCAAGCGACCAAAATTTGCCTTTCTTCATCACCCAAATCCTTCTTTCACTGTTCACCCAAGAAGTCACTGGTAGCCCCGGGAGGAATGTCGAGTTTGTTTAAAAGAGGGTAGAAGCCCCAGGGCTCAGTGCAGGACAGAGGAGAGAGAGAGAGAGAGTGCAGGACAGAGGAGAGAGAGAGAGAGAGAGAGAGAGAGAGAGAGAGAGAGAGAGAGAGAGAGAGAGAGAGAGAGAGAGAGAGAGAGAGAATGTCTCACACATGCATTACTGTAGTCTCTGCTCCATGCACCTGGTCTTTGATTCTCCACAAAAAAACAAAAAAAGTCATGATCTAAAAGTCCAGGGCTGGGACCACTGGTGGCAAAAATAATAAAAGTTCAAGAGTCAGTCACAAGGGTGCGTCACTTCACACTGACTTACAATGTCACCCCAGTGTGTCTAAACTGACACACACATAAAATTTGGGGTTGGACACATGGATGAACTACAGTCCTTCAAAGAGCAAGTTGAACACAGTAGCTCCCTGTCAACAATCAAAACAACAGAATTATGCTTGGTTTATACTCGCTGAGTCCGCACAAGCGCAACGGTGCTATGAAAATGACTCCATAGCGGTGTTGTCGGTTGTGCGCAATGAGAGACCCCATTTTGCTTGGCAGTTTTTCATGGCATTTTTTGAAACTTTGCGCGCGGCTTGATAATGGATTAATAATATCAAGGTTTTCTAGGTTTTACATGATTCTTTGGTTGTTTGTTGCATGGGTTAGGTGAAGTGTAATAAAAACAAACATCGTCACGTGTGAACCTAACTTCTCACCGCTGCTTCCTGGTGGTTTAGAGAAAAATTACTCAGAGTCGCCACCTGTCATTTCAAAGAATAATACAAATGGTGAGCGTGTGTCAAGTATAAACGCCTCGTCTGTTTGGAAAAATGTCCGTGAAGTCAGTGGAGGCTCGCAGTGCGGAGCCAGCCAAAAGTATAAACAACGAGAACAAATAACTGTGCATCTTCTCCTGAAGATATTGCACTAATTTAGCTACATAAAATAGTCAACCCCTTCATGGCAAGCAACTTTAGTACTTAGTAGAACACCCTTTTGCTGTCATGACCTGCTGCAAACTAGATGTATAACCAGACAACAGCTTATGGCAGCGTTTTGAGGAATCTTAGCCGATTAATCATGAGCAATGGCCTCCAGTTCAGTAATATTCTTGGGTTTGCGTGCTGCAACAGCCTTCTTCAAATCCCACCAGAGATTTTCTATGGGGTTCAAGTCAGGTGACTGTGATGGCCACTGTAGAATCTTCCAGGACTTCTTCTGCAACCAAGTCTAGGTGGAATTCGAGGTATGCTTGGAACCATTGTCCTGTTGGAAGGTCCAGTGATGCCCAAGCTTCAGCTTCCTCACTGATGCCATGATGTTTTCTCCTAGGATTTCCTGATACTTCAATGAATCCATCTTGCCTTCCACACGCTGCAAGTTTCCAAGGCCAGAGGATGCAAAGCAGCCACAGAGCATCACAGAGCAGCAACCATGCTTAACTGTAGGCAGAGTGTTCTTTTCAGCATTTGCTTCATTCTTCTTCCTCCAGACATAACACTGATCCATAGGGCCGAAAAATTCCAGTTTTATTTTAACGCTCCACAGAACAGAATCCCGAAACTTCTGTGGCTTATTTATATGATTTTGAGCAAATAGGAGCAGACTTTTCTTGTGCTTTTGGGTTAGTGGAGTACATCTTTGGAGTTCCGGCATGAGTTTAGTACGAGCCTTACTGTGCAAGTTGAAACCTCAGTGCCTGTTGCCATCAAGTCTTGCTGCAGGTTTTTTGCAGTCACTCTAGAGTTTCTGAACCTGCCTTCTCAGAAATCAGGTTGCAGCCGTTGATACCTCCTTTTTCTGCCTCATCCAGGTAGTGTAACCACTGTTCCTTTAACTTTGAACTTGCGAACTATGCTTCCAACTGTGTCTCTAGAAACATTTAGTGCCTTCGCTAAGCTATCTTTTTGTGTCCTGTTTCTTTTTTGAGAAGGGCGATGATATCTTCTCTTAACTATTTGGACCATTCTTTTGACTTCATATTTCTAACATAGAGTCAGAACCAGTAAACTAGCCAGTTCAGATATTTCATGAGTTCTAGCTCAAGCACACCAGGTACAAATAATGAAGCCCTTGATCAGGTGTGCTTGAGACAACAAATGTTTTGCAGATTTGTGCTGTTGTGAGCGATTGTATTCAGGGTGTTTAATAATCTTGAGACGGCGGAATGAAAAGTCATTAAAAGTTGCGTTTTTAGTTAAATTTGGGGAAACCACTTTTGTTGTGTTGAGCTATTTCAATTACTTTTGTTTGATTTGTTCATTGCAAACAGCTGAATGTCTTTAAATTTTGCCAATAAACCTGATTTGCAATGGGTATTCAATCATTTTGATTACAACCGTATACTCTTTCTGGGTTAAGCAACATTATATGTAATATTGAGCGAATTAGCACTGATTTTAAAGGGATAGTTAAAAAATAAAAATGCTGTGTCATTTATTCACCCTCATGTTATTCAAACCCTGTGAGACTTTATTTATAGTGGATTTGTTTATTATATTTATTAATTTGTCTATACAACGGAAATCAATGAAAGTGTTGCTAGTGCTGTTTGGACTTTCAAAATTTCTTCTTTTGTGTTCTGCAGTAGAAAGAAATTCATTCAGGATGGGAGTGACATGATGGTGTCTAAACGACGACAGAATTTTCATTTTTGAAAACTATTTCGACCGAACTGTATTTGGTCATTTTCAGCGAAAAAACATATCTGCATGACTGATTGTGTTAGCTTCAACGTCAAAATGTACATCTTTGACAATCGATAATAAACTAATTAATTTTGTTTGAATTTTGAGTAAATATTGTGTAAAGTTTCATTTCATTTCAGCAATTTTTTATCTCATCTGCAGTCATTAACTCTCTGGATATCATATATTGAAGAAGAAGAAAAAAAAAACAGCAATAACTCATAATTGCATTGCAGTACAAAACAATTCAAAACACTTTACACAGAGTTGTTTAACCACCGACCACCAATCATTAACTAAGCAACACTCATTAATTATTGTCATTAATTATTAGCCTCATTATTATTCTTGCACTTTTAACAAAAACATGCAGAGTCACAAAACATGCCGTTTATTTTCAGAGTTGGACATGGTGATGTTTGACAGAAGTTGTTGGCATTCTTGTTTTTATGGGTTGTGGGTTGTGCATGTCCATTTTATTGTTATTAACCTCATAAATATGCAAACAACGTTAATTTACAGAGTGAAGTCTAACAAGCATCCAAAATATATGCAGGTTCACATAGGAATGGAATGCATGAGCAATGGACTCAATGCCATGGCGCATCAATGCCATGTTGTCACGAAACCAAAATTATGCCAGTGTGCCTGCAGGGAGTGTAAGCAAAGCACTGCACACACACTACCCTGCTGCCATTCTTAAAGTACCGGGACAAGTAAAATGAGGAATCGCACCGTTTATAAAAGCAGGGTTTCGTGATATGTTTCTATTACTGGTATATCGTGCAACACTTAAGGTGATTTCAAGTCATGTCAGAAAGATCATATTACGAACAACACAGCAAAGTTGTAAAT
Organism: Meda fulgida; assembly: GCA_030578275.1. Classification (NCBI taxonomy): domain Eukaryota; kingdom Metazoa; phylum Chordata; class Actinopteri; order Cypriniformes; family Leuciscidae; genus Meda; species Meda fulgida. The sequence goes on along the minus strand of CM060633.1, from coordinate 23,588,123 downwards.
ACGAGTGGGAAGTGGATTTTCTTTAAGCCCCGATCTTTATGAATTTGAGGCGGGTCAGGCGTGACATTATCAGGCTTTTTTACAACAAAAAATAGCTTCATAAATTAGTTAAATTAGTTAATTTATGGCTTCATAAATTAGTTAAAAACAAAAAGCAAAATACACGAAGCACATTCTTTGTTCTTCGTTTTCTAGAAATAGTTTAAAAACCTTGCTATATTTTTGTGTAGTTAATTAAAGGGTTGGTTCACCATTTATCTTCGGAACACAAAATTATTATTTTATGAAATCGAAGAGCTTTCTGACTCTGAATTAATGACAGAAATTTCAATTTTGGGTGAACTAACCCTTAAGATTAAGAACACCACCATTTTGCTCAAGCGAAAGTGACTTGAACGCACCTGACGTCGTAAACACAACTTCCCAACTTGTAAATACGAACTTCTCAGGAGGACTCGAACGCATCATAATGTCATGTGCAGATCAATCATTCACCTCTGGATTTCTTTTGGAAATACAGGAAAAACAAGGAATTCGGATCGCATTCAAGCGTCCTCCAGCCAATCCGAATTAGAACGAGTGCAAGCAAATCTAAACGGGACACTGTTGTTTATAATCTGATTTTGTGCAGGTCAGTGTGAGTTTACTACTCAAATGTAATTTTAGATGCACATTAGCAGGCTGATGTCCAGGTGGTGTGACATTGGTGTTGCTCCTCTGGTCTGACACTGACCTCAAACAAGATGACAAACCCCTTCTGCAGGTCAGAGCTCACCTGACATCTCTCAGGTTTCCTCAATCACATAAGCTTCTCTTTGTACAGACTTTGCAATATAGGACCAAGAAGAAAACATGATTAAAATTGCTATAATTTTCAAGGTGCCTGAGTCAGAAGGAAAGCAGAGGAGACACTGAGTCACTATGGGAATTGGGAAGAAACACCCTGTTTTTAAGCTGGTGTAAAAAAATATATAAAAAATACTAACTACACCAGGAGAGCAGAAACAAGCAGCCTGATGTTCTCGTGTTTCCATGCACATTAAACATATCCTTGATCTTATTAACACAATGTATTCTACCATTGCGTTATATTGTGCTGTAACGTTACTGTTTGCATCTTGTTTCGAATTGTATTTGTGTTTAATAATAATGGAACCAATTCACCACGACAAAGAACACTCAATAAGCTAACAAACTCCAAACTTTATCTCCAGCTCAAACTCCTGATACTACAGAAGAGAATTTTCAAAACACTGGAATGTAAGTCGAATGGACTGCAAGTAAACATTATAACTGTGGAATATAATGGGCAAACATTGCAATTAGAAAATGTATGTAGAAAGGAATGCAAAACACAAGTTGGTCAGTTACTAAGAAACAGAAGGTAATTGGAAACTGGAATCCTATTTGAAATTGGCCAAAACGACCTTATTGAGTGTTATATTAACATTAGCTAATTTATTATTATTATATGTGATTAACTTTTGTTGATGATAATAAATTAACTAATTTTAATACAACTTGAACAATGTATTATATGTAGTATACATGATATGAAGAGAGAAATGATAATGACCTAAAGCATTAACCAATATTAACGAATTTAAACTTAATTATAATAATCAGCTAATAAATAATTAAACCATAAAATGCTAAATTAAAATCTAAAAAAAAAAATATTCTAAATAAAACGTGTTAAAAAGGTAAAATATTTGATTTGTTTACCTGCATGTCATGTGACCATTAACCGACATCATGCGTTATTTTATTTGTCAGATGTGTTCAACAACAACAAAAAGTTCGGAAAGTTTGGGAATCCCTGATCTAGAGGAATAAATGCTGTAAAAATGTTGTTTATTGTCCCTTCACGATACCTAATCTATTAATTAGGGTTAATGAATTGGTCCTTATTGTAAACATTTTGACTTTAATATTTGAGGATTGCCATCGTGAATGTGTAAAGTAATGAGTAATGAGTGGACAGGGCATCAGATGTCTGTCACTCACCAGTGCTGCTCCACTCGCTCGTGGCCATGAACTCCAGATAAGCCGCCAGTAACGCAACCATCAGCACCGCCCCGAACACAATATATCTGCCGTTGCGTTTGAATTTCCGCACCGGGAGAAAGTTGAGCATCATCTTTACGTCCTTCGGGCTCCGTGTAAATCACAAAAGTTAAAAACCTCCGGAAAGATCATCGATACACGCTTTCCTGTTTCAAAAACCGCTGTAAAAAAACTCAATCTCTCGTCACACTCGTCCACATTTCCTTTTCTGTGTTTGTGATTCAGCGTCTGCAAGTGTCTCTCAAACATCAGTGCACGCGCAGGTTGAGGAGGCCACGCCCTCTGCGTGACTCGCTGATCTTCTCAACAGGTAGCTACTGACAACGAGGGGAAATTATATCAATTATATATCGAGCAATATATCCAAGCTATTTCCTTTTTAAAGAACTCCAAAGCTCTTAAAACAGGTACACCTATGCTGCATTCTTAATTTATTTTGTTTAAGGATATATTTGACGAGATGTAGGCTAATATTTTATTTGATTATTATTCTCTTTATTCTTATCTATTTATTTGCTTTTGTGATTGTCTGTTTGTGTCTTCGTTTATTTGTTATAATTTGTATTTTTAATTCCTTGTTAAATGTACAGTAGCCTATTAAGTCTTTTTTATGCAATTTGTTATGTAATTGTTATACCTTGGATATATATATATATATATACATATATATATATATATATATATATATATATATAGCCTATATATTTCCAAGGTATAACAATTACCTAACAAATTACATAAAAAAGATATATATATATATATATATATATATATAATAGAATTAACAGAATTATTTGCCCCCTTGGTAAATATGATCAAAGATGGCTGTAAAAAATAAATCCGCATTGTTAATCCTTTTGATATTTTATTAAAACAATTAGCAATAATCTAACCTTTCACTGAAGAAAAATAATTGAAAGTGGGGGGGAAATAACATTATGAAATAAATGTTTTTCTTGCAGAAGCTGTCAGGTTTAGATTATTTATCTGTTGGTATTTGATTGAATCCATGATGCCATGTATCTGAACAGGATGTCCAGGACTTCTGGGATAAAATTAGGCCCACAGCATTAAAGATACTGCGAGTATTTCATTTTGCACATGGGGTGCTTTTTATAGCCTACCTGAATTTTATACCTTATACCCATATTAAGTGTTTGCTGCCAAAAAAAGTAATTTTGAAAATGAGTGGCCTGAACTGAAGAGAAGAAGCGCCAACATGGATCTGGGAATCTGAAGGATCTGGAGAGATTCTGTAAGAATGGTCTCTGATCTCTTGTCAGGTGTTCTCCAAACTCATCAGGCATCATAGGATAAAACTCAGAGCTGTTATCTTGGAAAAAGGAGGTTGCAAAAAGTATTTAATAAAAGGGGGCAAATAATTGTTCCCAATGTATTTTGGAGAAAAAACACAACACATTTAAATAAATAAACATTTATTTCATAATGTGATCCCCCCCCCCCCCTCACACACACACACACACTTTCAATACTTTTATATTGAAAATGTTGATATTTTATATTTAAATACTTAAATATCAAAAGGATAAACAATGCAATTTATTTTTTACAGCCATCTTTGATCATTTTCACAAAGGGGGCAAATAATTCTGACCAGCACTGTATATATATACAGGTAGATAGATATATGGATGGATGGATGGATGGACGGATGGATGGACAGACGGACAGACATACACATATAGGCCTATATATATACATTTTTTTGTTTTCAAATGCCAATTTTCAAGAATCTGGGATTGTCTCCTAAAAGTCCTAAGGAGAACAAATGAATATGTTTGGATGTGTGCAGTGCGGCTGGTCTGGAAAAACCCGTATGACCTGCTGCTGTTGTTTTGCATGCAGCTTTATATAATGTTGTTTCCTGCTGATCTTTGCATAAGCCATCAATTGAACCTGAAAATTTAAAAGCAGAGAGATTTGCTTAGCACTGACTAAAGCCCCTTTCACACAGAGATTCCGGAAAATACACGGATAATGTGTCCCGGGATTGTTTGATTTTGGTCCATTCACACTGCCAGTGATTTCCCGGGATCTGTGAGTGCGTTCACACACATCCAGTTAAGATCCCGTAAAGACACATGACGTCAGGATGAGACGTGTAACGTACGCGTCGAAAACATGTACACGCGCGTACCGTTCCACAAAGCTGGCGAACGATCTCAGCGCGGATAGTAAGGAGCTCCTGGTCTCTGCTTCGTTCCAGTTTGCAGAAATGTTCTTTCATTGTTGATGACGAACACCCCTGACACACACACACACACACTGTTCCACTGTTCAATCGCACCCGCGCCTCACACACACACACACAAAATATAATCATAACATAGTCAACCTAATGTATAAAAATTGCACTGCTCTGTTTAAATAGTCATTTACAATTTATACCATTCAGCGTAAGCACTGTAGCCTATTCCAAGCACATTTTTGCGCATGTGAAGAGGATGATTTTTTCCGTGGATATTGGAACGTGAGTGAAGTAAAACAAAAGCCTATAATAAAGAATAGTTTACCATCCAAATACATGGCGAATGTTGAAACATTTTGATTGTCCTGAGATACCAGAGCCCAAGGCCGCTTACTTTCGCTTTAAATTATTTCGTTTTGGCTTGTTTATAGTTATATTTTTATTCTTGTTCCGTTATCATCGCCTTTTCTCAGAGAACACTGGTTTGAATAAAAAAAATTGGCTATTTTTGGAATGTTTCAAATTGTCGACTAATTACAATTCATGTTCTCTTTTTAATATATTTTAGCGCTCCCGCTAACTGCTTCTCCATCTTCCCACCGATTTCAAATTTCAGAGCCTCGTCACGCGAGTCGACGTGACAGCTCGCCCTCGCTCGCTGCGCAGGAAGACAGACAGTTTTCGCCGTGATTTAACATTATATTTTGATCGAACGGGTTGCAAAAATCTGCGTTTATAACGTGATCTAACATAATATTTGACGGTGCCCATGGCCCCTTAGATGTCCTGTGCGCCTGGGCAAGTGACCAGTTTCCCTAATGGTTAAACATTGGCTCAAACCCAATTTATACTTCTGCGTCGAACTCACGCCGTAGCTACGCCGTGGGCTGTGTGTAGCGCGCGTACCCTACGGCGTACCCTGACTTGCACCTCTCCAAAAATGTAACAACGCGTCAATTCTACGCGGACGCAAGCGCTGTGATTGGTCTGCTAGAACCCCTCCCTCGGGTTTCACATGCTCCCTCTGCATGTGTAATTGCGCGTAAACGCTGACAACGACGCAGAAGTATAAATGAAAACCAACGCGTAGTCTATAGCGTTGAGGCACCGGTGTTGTGCCGAAATTCGACCCCCGCCAAATTATTACCCCCCTATTGGTAGGTTTAGGATTAGTTGTGGGGGAGGGGTTAAGATTAGGGGTGGGGTTAGGATTAGGCAATCAGGTATTGACTTCAACGAGGGGGGTAATAATTTGGCAGGGGGTCGAAATTCGGCACAACACAGGCAATGTTACTCAACGATGCCGGTATCAATCCCGGGTCATGTTTGCGGTCACACAGAAGGCGTTCTGGCAATTTGACGACAATTTGCCGGGATCATCGCGCTGTGTGAAAGGGGCTAAACAAACACCTCTGCCTGCAGACTTCACTGTCTCTAATGACCAATGTGTTACCAAGTTACACACCACAGGCGGGAGGGAAGGGCTCAAGTGACATATTATTTAACCCTAAATGCAACCATTGTTTGCTTTTTTTAAATATAAACTATTACCTGATATTTCTCAATTTAGTTCATTCTCTAATAGATGAACAAACCCTTTTCCTATTTATTTTATATAAAAAGAGGTTCATATTAACACCCATAGTGTACTTCATATGGGTCAAACGTTTTGTCATGCATGTTATCTATTTGTCATCACATACAGGCAATGTTTATTCTGTTCAGATTTTTATTAAGAAAGTAAGCTGTTATTTATCAGATGTTTTTATTAATAGACTTTTCTTGAGAAAATCCCCTTGAAGCACTGAGTCTCGGTACACACGTGCACGCACACATTTTCATCAACAAAACAAGTGCTATATGTATCTAAATTGTACGGACACACTTGTAAATGATACACTTTATCCACATACGCCTTTTAGAGAAAACAGTCAGCTATGGGTTAAGAAGAGTCTAGAAACTAGGAGGCATCAGGTGTCTTGAAGGTGTAGGTGTTGAATAGCACCAGAAGATGGCAGTGTGAACAAAAGTTTCATGCAGATGCACTTTGAAAACTGGGGGGGCTTATTTTATTGCTTCTTGTTACACACTAGTTTATTCACATGCTAGACCTTTTATTCATTGGTGCTCAACTTTTGGGACAATATTTGAAGGCCTCACAAGATATTTCTGATAATTCTGCTGTGACAAAGCTGCTTATTTTCAAACTTTATGGTAATATATATTACAGCTTAATAAAGTTTATATAAATTTTGAAAAATTATATTCATTAATTTTCCATGGACGTAATATACTTTACGAATCTCCATGACTTATCCACGAGCACCCCATTTCGTAAATAATAAATGGCAGTTAAGGAAACATATGAAAGGATTTTAGTTTACATTTATTATTTGTCGTTTTTAGATTATTTATTAACCCTTTAAGGTCTGGACTCTGGACCTTTTAAGGTCTGAAAATAATTCTTCATTCTCCCTCCCAACCATTCTTACACAATTTGAGCCTGATGAATCTTGACATTGTCATCCAGTGTCTTCTTACATGGTTGTTTAAGAAATAAAAAGCTACACACTCCATTAATTAGGGTTAGAAGAACTGTAGCCAAACAAATAACATGGAAACATAATAATCACAGCAATGATCGAATCATAGACACTTAAGCATTTGCCTATTTAAATCCAAACGACAACCTTTTTTTTTTTGTTGGCCGGGCAGTGTATCTTTATAAAGATACTAACCCACAATGTACTAAATGCTACAATCCAGACAATACAGCAGGATGATTTTGAGTTTGTTTTATTGTTCTAGTCAACATCAGAGAATCAAGGACATGGGAACAGAACTGTCTGTATGTCTCTCTTACACACAACACTAGAGTAATCCTGTCCTGGTTGAGCACCATCACACAGAGCTGCAGGGTAAAGCGAGCCTCTACTGCCATGACAATCCACCATGAGATATACAATGTACAATTATGGAGAAATCATAGGTAATCTTGTCCACAAGAAGATTAAAAAAGAGACAGTGTAAGACTGCAGGTCTAAATTCATGTTCTCACTTTGTAAAATGACAAACATCTCAGCCCTATATTGAGGATGTTCTCCGCTAGAACAACGTCGCAGAAAAGACTGCAGACAGAGTGAAGTAGACAAGAGGGCTCTTCACAGGAAATGTGTGGGGTTTCTCCTCTAGAGATTCTCTATCGAAACGTTTCCAGTTGTGATAAGTTGTACACATTAAACGTGGAGAATTTAAAAGTGGAACGATGGGAAAACAAACAAAAAAACAATCAAAAGCTTACAAATCAAAGAAAACAAAAGTCTTTTTGCCCTGGTGATCACCTCCATGCACGTGAAGTTTAGTGACGGGACAGAAAAGCGCTTTATTGTACAGCAGTGCGACTTAAAAGAGTTTCTAAGGATCAGCATCAGTTTTTGCAGGCTGCAGTGCAAGCTACAGGCTGAGAATCGTTTTTTTCCACGGTCTCTAAGTGTAAAGAGACGCAGCAGAGAACATGGCCAGGCTGACTAGCTGCCTTACAGTAATGCACACACAAGCATTCATACACACCCTGGCCATTAGGGTCTGGCCACAGTACAAAAGCAAACGTCTCGCTACATTAGATTAGAAACTAAAGCACACACGCATCCTCACTCACACAAACACACTCCAGGGGAACAGAAATTATAGAAGGTATTAAAAAAAAAAAAAAACTCTTAAAAAACAAAACACAGTAATTCATAGAAACGCATGCCATTATGCCGCAGTTTGTTCCTGGGCTCCGTTGTCTTCTATTTCCATTGGACTACAATTCGGTTTCTTTTCCTGCTCCTTTTCTTGATCCGCCTCCTTCTGAAAAAACAGCAACCAAAAAAACAAAAACACACAAAAACAATGTTAGATAGAAGACAACAGATATTTGGCGGGTATATCTTTTGTGCAGTGACTAAGAGCTAGTAACCGTAGACACTTACTTTAGCGTCTCTGTCTGCAAACTTCTGGAACATGTTGGCATAGAGGCGTTTGTCCTTCTCATGTTGCGCTTTGATATGTTTCTGGCAGAGCACGATCTGGGTCTTCGCTGCCTTATTGGCTGGATACAACTGAGTGACGCGCTGGAAATCTGCTCTCGCCCTGTCAAACTCCTTCATGACAACCAGTGCCTCTCCTCGCCTAAACAAAGCCTTCTCATTATTTGTGTCCAGCTCCAGAGCCTTCACACACAAAAAACGGAAAGCAAAAAAAAAAAAAAAAAAAAAGAGGGAAAGATGAGAACAGTTTGGAGGGGTGGAATGAAGGTTAAATTTGCGATTTAAGCAAGAAACCTTTTCTAAACAGCCTATTTAGCCACTAAATAAATGAATTAGGACTTTTAAAGTCAAAATCACAATGGCTGCGTTTATACTGCAAGTCTCAATGCACAGATCGAATCTTTTGACCATATCCGATTTGATGTACCACCTGATTACATTCACGTTAGACACGACTGGTAGACACTATCCGTGTTTATATTAATCCCAGTCCATTCTGTTGGTGATCGCTTTACTATGTAACATCGTTGACCGTCTGGTTTTTAATGGCTGTGCTAAAATAATTGATATAATTCACATCAGATGGCCATGATTATTAGCCAGCATGGACAAGTTTAAAGCTGTCATAGATGTTTGCAGCGCAAAATTGGACTAAACAGGTATAGACCGGAACATAACGGTAATATTTGTTAGTTATTTTATCTATGGCTCATTAGATCTAGAATTCTGAAGTGAAAAAGTAGAGCGGTAAGATTTATTTGAAAGAATTCAGATGAATTAATGAGCGTTTAGTGAATTAGTGAAGCTTGTTTATGTACAAAAACAGTGAAGTTATCACCTCGTTGCTGTGAAATACAGTGTAGATTTCAGTAGTAAAGCTGTTTTAGTTATAAAATTTGAAAACCAGTTTCCATTCTCCTGATGTTTCCGTGTGTGCGCAATTTCTTAACTATAAAGTTTCCACCTCACTAAAAAGAAAAGCTGTGTGTTTAAGTGCGAGCGCATACAGGCACATCTGCTTCAGCTATCTTTGTGGGCAAAGTGTTGTCATCACCTTGTGGTGGCTTGGAATTCCAAGGGGAATCGGATATGCAAGTTTAGACATGTCAGATGTCCAGATATCAGATATGTACCCAATTTAAAACCACATTTAGAAGTGCCTCAGATCAGATGCGGAAAAAAAAAACGGATCTTGTGCGGATTTTGTGTGTGCAACAAAAATAAATAAAATAAAAAATAAATCAGATTTTTTTGTGCCAGTGTAAACAGCCAATAAGGGCCATCAATTATAAATCATTAATAAATTGTTTATTTAAAATGTGTAGAATTGAGTAAGTAATAAGTGACAGCAGAATCTATTATATATATATATATATATATATATATATATATATATAAATAAAAATAGTTGACTGGAGTAAGTATGGTACTTTTAAAGAAGACTGAAGTGTGAACAAACATTAAGAGCAACTGTTTTTCTTTTCCCCTTTTAAACTTGATACATGAGCAGCAATATAAAATGCTACATGAAATGCTCATTTATGTTAATCTATTTTGCACATTAACCATTTTATTTCAAGGCATTACAAATTTAGAGCCATTATTAACGTTTAAGTCTTCTCATGAGTAAGCATTCCTGTAGCTCAAACAATAGAGCACTAGCAACACTAAGGAATGGGTTTGATCCCTGGGAATGCATGAATTGATAAATGCATTAATGCAATGGATACAAGTGTCTACTAAATGATGTATTAACTTTGACAGCACTTGAATGTGACTACTTTAAACCATGCTTAAGCATTCGTTTCCTACCTTGTCACAGCTCTCGAGGGCAGGGCTTGCTTCCTGCAGCTTTAGGTAGCACATAGCTAGGTTGAGGTGAGCAGCCAATCGCAACGCTTTGGCTTTCTCTTCTTCCTCCGGCTCCATACTGGACTCGTGCTCTAACCAGGACACAATGCGTTTGTACTGCACAGCTGCCTGCTTGTATTTTCCCTCCTGTGCACAAGAAACACTCCAATTAATGAAACAAATCATTCAATGAGGGAAGCCTCATAACAAACAATGACACTCAGTCATTATTGTGGTGATCTTGTACAATAGATAGATCTATACTAAATAATATAAAATAATATACTATTAGATAGAGCTGGGTGGTATGACCAAAAATCTGTATCAGTATCTTTTAAGATTTTGGTGGTTTTAATATATATCATCAATACATCATAGTACTTATATATATATATATATATATATGTGTGTGTGTGAGTGAGTGTTTATAGTGGCTTATTTTGCTGTCAGGAGTATAAAGAATATTGTCATGTCAAATACAAATTTACTTCCAAAAATTGTGGTAATCAAATTAGTTACTCTCTTAAAATGTAATCATTACTCAAATAAAAATGATTCCTTTATTTTTTGGCAAGTTTATTTGAAGTACCCGATCGTCACACTATTCAAATTCTCAGTGTTAAGCACAATGACGTGGTAACATTTTACACTGAAGTTACATTTATTTAAAGCAAAAGTTCTTCTTTAGCGAAATTACATTTCTTTAATAGCCTAAACCAGCTATTATATCAGCTTTAATAGCCTAAAGTTAGGAGCTATAAATATGATTTAAGTGTGAGATTTAAATTACTCAAGTCAATGAAAGCGCACAGTTCTGAAAGCATGAGCACTACGCATCACACGTACACAAAAGTTACTGACTTACAGCTAACAGCTTGTTCTGCTATTTGTTGCGCTTAGCTTTGAGAAAAAACTAAGTTAATGATACATTTCAGAGATATCAAGTATATAAAGTACCATTAAACATTCCACACACACATCACAATAACAGTTATAGATGTGCAAGTCTGTTCATGCTGGTCGCTTCATGTGTTTCCAGTAGCTCAGTAGCCTATCTTTTCAGCAAGCTTACGTGCAAACTGACGCAAATTAAACTTAAATGTTACGCGTCACATCCTGAAGCTCAACACACAGTTGTCTTCATTAACAATAGCGAGACCAGAATATATTACCAGTGCCCTCTCCTATTGTGGTCTTTAGTTTTGAAATTAGCCGATGATAAATAAAATGAAGCCCATTCTGTTGCTTTTGTTGACGTGAACTCTGTTGAATTTGCATGAATTTGACCAAATAAAAAGAAAAAAGATTGCTTCCATCAATATGTTGGAAACCACTCTTATCAGAATAATTTCTCTTAAGCTTGGGTATATTTTTAGTTAAAGCTACACTGTGTAGGATTTTCTCCCATCTAGCTGTGAAATTGTACATGACTACCAACTGGTCAATGATGACATTGCTTCTACCTTAAAATACTGAGTTCCTTTCTCTTTGACGATGACGCTCTGTTCCAGTTTCTCAGTTGAGTTCATTTCCCAGGATTCTTTGGCCTGTGTGACAGGACATAGCATATTAACCTCATGACAAAGATTTTGTACAGACATTACTGCATAGCTTATCATTTACGGTCTGTAACAAGTATTAAAGCATTATTTTTACAAAGCTAGAAAAAAAATTATATCATACATTACTGTTGTTCTTAGGGGTGGATTTAAAGGCCAAAATCTTACATTACAATACGGTTAATTTTATATTGAAACCACACAAGTTCCCTACAATATAAACCCCATAACATTCCCATATACTGAGTAATGCGGGTGTAAATTTAGCTATGCACTGCTTTTATTTAGGAGGACACACTGACCTTCTCAAATGCTTTCAGTTTAATTTTGTACTGCAGTGTAGCATTAGGTGGAATGTTAAATTGGTTGCTGCCAGCAATTCCATAGCCATACCTGAAATTCAAAAATAAATTAATGAATAAATGAATTAAAACATTCACAGATACTGTGCACAGATGTAAGAAATGTGTTTACTTTGGTTTGATGGTGAAGAGCGACTCCTCTCCCTGCTCCATGGACTGCAAGGCTTTCTCTACGCCTGGAGGCATTCCCAAACTCTCTCCATCTCCCACCTCAAACTTCAACTCACGCTCGTCGAAAACACGCTCTTCGTGACGGCCGACCAAACACACTACACCAAAGAAAGTTTTGCTTTATTCTTCTGATAACTTTGCATTAACTAATTTAGTGGACAGTTGCAGACTGCCGTGTAGATGATCACCTGACCACTAAACAGCACTGTGAGTTCCAATGAGAAGCGCTTGAATTCAGCGGAGATCAAAACATGTCTTGGCGATTTAAACTAGTTAAGCCAGATGAAACAACGCTGACAAACAGAAGAAACAGTGTGCGCAACGATACAGTCAGAAGGATTTTCAATCTACAAAACTCCATCATTCATCATGGATTTACTGAAGTAACACTAACTGCACCATGGTATTGTGGAAGAAATGTGGGATATTCAGAACGAAAATTATTATATTATTAATGTGGACATGTACTAAATATATTAGAGGAGAAATAGGAGGAGGAATATAATTGCAGTATTTTTTGAACATTTATATTAAAAATATTTAGGCTACTGTTTTTCATACAAATACCATAGAAACCACATCGTTACATTTTACAGTTGTATTGAGGTGCTATATGCATGGTTTTAACTGTGGTTAACATTATCTAAATGCTACTATGGAAGACCAATGGTTAATTTGAATAAAAGAATATCAGAATATCTACATTTCACAATATAAAAATGAGGTTTAAATTTTTACAGATGTTACCGTTTTTGTAAATGACAAATTTACATCTGCATCCTAACTCAAGCTACTGTGAAATGTGCATTTCTAAGAGACAAAACATGTAACATTAGTATTGCAGCCTGCGCTGCAAACTGTGCTGAAGATACGAGTCAAAGTTAGGCAACACACACCTGTTTCATGACTTGAAACAAAATCAGCTGTTAGTGCGTGCAGAAACTAAGGAATACATTTTTTCATTAAAATCTTTATTTTGTTAAGTAAAAATGACTGGAAAAAGTGTAAAGAATTTAACAATGTGTTTGTCATGATAAAGAGTAGTTTAAAGCCACAATTAACAAGTCTGGCTTCTACGACATTTTTACTTGGGAGCAAAAATCTGCCTGTAAACTTGGAGGAAATAAAAAATTGTCATTTATCATGGTAATTATCAATTTTAGCTGATATGAAAAATGTTAATGTGATTTTTATTTTTTTAAATCGCCCAGCCCTATCTTGAATATAAAAATAAATAAAAAACTTTTTTTATTTAATTTTTAAAAAAACATTTTACATTTCTGCAACACCTATCTTCCTAGTCTGTCAGTAACACTATGTTTAGTTCATGTCTCTATGAAGCCCTTTCTTCCAAAAGGCACAATGTACTCTGATTGGTTGGCTGGACCAGTGTGTTATGATTGGTCATCCGCTTTGAGCTTGTTTCGGAAATGTCACATCCCTTACCACTATGGATGTTCAAGACTAGTCGACTAAACAGTACAGCAGCTACTAGTCGATTACGTGATAAAATAAATAATATTTATATATATATATATATATATATATATATACACATATATACACACACACACACTCACCTAAAGGATTATTAGGAACACCATACTAATACTGTGTTTGACCCCCTTTCGCCTTCAGAACTGCCTTAATTCTACGTGGCATTGATTCAACAAGGTGCTGAAAGCATTCTTTAGAAATGTTGGCCCATATTGATAGGATAGCATCTTGCAGTTGATGGAGATTTGTGGGATGCACATCCAGGGCACGAAGCTCCCGTTCAACCACATCCCAAAGATGCTCTATTGGTTTGAGATCTGGTGACTGTGGGGGCCATTTTAGTACAGTGAACTCATTGTCATGTTCAAGAAACCAATTTGAAATGATTCGAGCTTTGTGACATGGTGCATTATCCTGCTGGAAGTAACCATCAGAGGATGGGTACATGGTGGCCATAAAGGAATGGACATGGTCAGAAACAATGCTCAGGTAGGCCGTGGCATTTAAACGATGCCCAACTGGCACTAAGGGGCCTAAAGTGTGCCAGGAAAACATCCCCCACACCATTACACCATCACCATCACCAGCCTGCACAGTGGTAACAAGGCATGATGGATCCATGTTCTCATTCTGTTTACGCCAAATTCTGACTCTACCATCTGAATGTCTCAACAGAAATCGAGACTCATCAGACCAGGCAACATTTTTCCAGTCTTCAACTGCACAATTTTGGTGAGCTCTTGCAAATTGTAGCCTCTTTTTCCTATTTGTAGTGGAGATGAGTGGTACCCGGTGGGGTCTTCTGCTGTTGTAGCCCATCCGCCTCAAGGTTGTGCGTGTTGTGGCTTCACAAATGCTTTGCTGCATACCTCGGTTGTAACGAGTGGTTATTTCAGTCAAAGTTGCTCTTCTATCAGCTTGAATCAGTCGGCCCATTCTCCTCTGACCTCTAACATCAACAAGGCATTTTCGCCCACAGGACTGCCGCATATTGGATGTTTTTCCCTTTTCACACCATTCTTTGTAAACCCTAGAAATGGTTGTGCGTGAAAATCCCAGTAACTGAGCAGATTGTGAAATACTCAGACCGGCCGATCTGGCACCAACAACCATGCCATGCTCAAAATTGCTTAAATCACCTTTCTTTCCCATTCTGACATTCAGTTTGGAGTTCAGGAGATTGTCTTGACCAGGACCACACCCCTAAATGCATTGAAGCAACTGCCATGTGATTGGTTGATTAGATAATTGCATTAATGAGAAATTGAACAGGTGTTCCTAATAATTCTTTAGGTGAGTGTTTTTTTATATATATATATATATATATATATATATATATATATAAAGAACATCTTGGATCTGAGACCAATACCATTTTCTCCCAAATCTTTACGTTTATTTAATTATTTACTTTACTCATTTAAGACTGCTCTTATGAGGACACTCGACAAAACGGACATTTTGGCATAATTTGTGCATTATGGTTTGTTCAAGGCCGAAAGAGAACTCGATACTGATGCGTGACTTTCTGTGGGTCGTGTGTGTGTGTCACATAGGCAGGACTTAGACAGACAGCGCGGGCCCTTTGGTCTTGTCGCGCTTGAATGATTTAAACGCATTCGCATTAATAAGAGCATAATAATACAGCACTAGTCAACGGGTGAAAGAAAAAAACAGATAATGCGTTAATTGCTTTAAATATTTTTAGCACTTTAAACTGAAAAAAAATGTTCGCGGTGGGCAAGTGATGAAACTGTTGTTGCGACTGAACACGGTGTAACACAGACTATCGTAGCAAGCCTTACTGATTTAGAGACGAACTCCCTTTGGAGTGGACTTTGTGCTTTGCAGCCATTTTCATGCTCAAACAGCAACAAAAAAGCATGATAGAAGCATAAGAACAATATGTTTTACCTTCCACAGATGCACCCTCATTAGGCTTTGTGTAGCCCTCCCCCTTAGTTATGATCCTGCGAATAATTCCACCATCTTCTCCATCAGTGATGTCCTCACCATGAAACTCAAACAACTCCACCTGCCAGACACACAAATGGAAATGTCAATACAAAAACTCTCCTTGTAATACTCTGAGTATTCTGTTCAACTCTGTCTGGTCCTAACCTGGAACACAAGGGTAGCGTTGGGTGGGATTTTGGGTGGGCTGCCAGCAGCTCCATAGGCATACTCGGGTTTGCAAATCAATTTGCAGATCTCGCCAGTCTTCATCGTGGCCACACCGATGTCCCATGCTTTGATCACCTGACCTGTGAGACAGAGCAAATAATGGTTTAAAGTAGTTGACTTGCATGCTCAACAATATTTTACTCTATTCTATATTTCTGCAGCACTGGAAGAAATCACCCGTCTCTGCTTCCGTTACATTGTGACTTTCACCAATTACAACAGGTGTTTTTTTCCATATAAAGCTACAGCATCAACAACCTGTTTAAGTGGCAGAGAGGTCGCACTAATGTTTAATCCCCTGCTTTACCTTATAATACCCACCTTTGCCCAACTCAAAGGAGAACTTCTCCCCTCGATCACGGCTGGAGTCGAACTGTGTACCATCAAGCAGGGTTCCAACATAGTGCACAAATACTTTATCACCGGTCATGGGCAACTCAGAGCCTGTACCCTCCTTCTTGACCATCTGTAGAAGAGAGAAAGAGATGAATCATCAATCTGTTAGTCGCACTGCACTACACCTGTGACCTGTCAATCTTCAAAGACCACGGGGCAGAAAGATGTTCACGCCTAATACTTAATGCTAATTATACACAACACAATAAAAACAGATAATTTTATCAATGTTTGTACATGGCAAATTCTAGAGGTGTGATATATTGCGCGTTATCACTAGAGGCCATTCAGACGCTTATTTTTTAATACATTACATTGAAAGTGTTTAATTATCCCAAACATAAATGTGTCACATATATGATTACAAATTCGATGACACTTTATTGTTTACTAGACATTGCACGTGGTTCATCTGTGCAAATGCTGTTAAAATCAACGGAAAATTAATCACGAAAATTAAGGACGAGTCATAATTTACTCGTCCTCGTGTCGTTCCAAAACTTAATTACTTAATTTGTGTCTAAGGAACTCAAAAGCAGATGTTACTCATGTATCAGTCGCCTTTCGCTTTCGTTGCGTAGGACAAGATGCAATGAAAGTGAATGGTGCCAATCACTAACGTTTTGCTACATCTCATTTTGTGGTTCACACAAGAGTCATAATGTGTAAGTGTTAGACATTCAGAGTGAGTGAATGACGACAAAATTGCAACAATTTTTTTTTTAAATTTGTGGTTGACCTGTCCCTTTAAGCTCGACAAAATCTCTAGAAAGATCTAGCAACGCATTAGCAACAGGCGGTGTGCGAAACCAGTTTATAACGTTTAAATAAATTAAACATTTATACGTATGGTATTTGCCTGCATAGAACAGCTATAGATGCAGTAAAGTGAGCTAACAGAGTGAAATATTGACTAACGTTAACGTTAGCAGCTACATGCATTCAGTCAGTCACACCTCCCTCATGGAGTCAATGCGGCTCAGTGCACTGCAGTATTTACCTTTAAAACACCTCCATCTTTCTTCGGGGTGATGTCTTCACCCTCGACGGGGATGCTGCAACCTTCAGTCACCACCTCTTCTGCAGTCATCTTTGATCTAATATGAAAATTTCCTTCTAAACAGCCCAAACAATAGATCCTATCTCCTCACACAGAGCGGTCTTTCCTTTAAAGAATCACTGAAGACTCGAAGTCTGCAGAACTAAACGGCTTTAATGTCGCTATTAGGAATGGATTTTGTAATCTACAGCGCGAATTTGTAGGTTAGTGGCCGTTACATGTGTTTTAAAGTCCACAAACTGGCTGAGCGACGCGTTTATATAACGTACGGCCCCGTCGCTGGAAACTGAAGCGACTCAGCGAACTTTCCAGAGCTTGTCTCTAGAACTGACTGCAAAGTTAGGCACCGTCGCTAAAACGTTAACCACTGTCATTAACGAAAAAGGGGTTATGTAGTATGTTACTATGATCAGATTATATTCAAATCACTTGATGTGTACTGAACAAATAGAATAAATATTTGATTTATAAAATGCATTTTAACATGAAGCATGTAGCGTCTATACTATACAGTTTCCCACTGCATACTGTATCTACTCAATGTTGTGTAACATGTATAATAAAATATAATAAGATTATATTAAAAAAAATACACATAGATAGACAGACTGATAGATAGATAGATAGATAGATAGATAGATAGATAGATAGATAGATAGATAGATAGATAGATATAAATTTTAAATCGACAGACACTTTAAACAAAACATGACTGATTTTTAAACAAAAGAATGGCAGATGGCAGATTTGAGAAAGCAATGTTGTTACTGTTACCTAAAATTAAAACTATTAAGCCATTGAAATAAATCTGGAATCAAATTAAGTTAGATTAGAATAAAAATGAAGTACTAAAATTACTAAAACTAAAACTGAAATAAAAATAAATTATGGCTAAATAGAAACAAACAAAAACTAATCAAATTAAAAGAGCACATACAAATTACTGAAAAATAATTCAAAA
Source organism: Meda fulgida (assembly GCA_030578275.1). NCBI lineage: Eukaryota > Metazoa > Chordata > Actinopteri > Cypriniformes > Leuciscidae > Meda > Meda fulgida. The sequence goes on along the minus strand of CM060633.1, from coordinate 23,569,775 downwards.
TATGAATAAATACTTTAATAGTATCTAAATAATACAAAATGAACATATAAATCATAAAATACAATAAAACATAACATATACAATAAAAAATATTTAATAAACAGACGACTTTAAACTAAAAAATCTGATGTTTAAACAAAATAAAAGTAGTCGGTGAAAATCAACGGAAGGCGTTCAAGAAAGGGTGAAAATCTCCTAAATCTGTTCTTGTTTAGGTTTTTATGAGAGGGTGAAATTTGATACAGGTCCCTAGCTTCTAAGAAGATTCCCCTGGTTTTCATTGGCTAAAGCAGAAGACTGGCGCGTTTGTTCGAGGAAGTTAAGTTTACGCTGTCATAACGTGTTTTCTGTGATATGGATTAACGCGATATTTCTTTATAGCCATTTGTGATTTCAATGCAATTGCGAAGGAAAGCCGACAGATTTAGATATTAACTTTTTGAACTTCAAGTCATGTTGCGTTGACACCGTGAGGAGTTTATTGTCAGTGTTAATTGGCCCAAATACAGAGTTGATCTGTTGAGTTTATGTGGTGTTTAGCCTGTATGTTGGAATCTAACCTGATCCCGATTATATGATATGGAGAGCAAGAGCGATCGATTTCCTTTCCCTTTCCAGCCCTATCCTATCCAGGAGAGCTTCATGGAAGCACTTTACACTGCTCTGGATCAGGGAAAAATCGGTATATTCGAGAGTCCCACTGGCACGGTCAGTCTGCGCATGAGATCGGTTCATCTCGGCTTCTCAGTACAGGAGATGACAGTGGATGTTTGAGCTTTCTTGTGTTTGATCCTGCAGGGAAAGTCTCTGAGTCTTATATGCGGCGCACTGAAGTGGCTGAGAGACCACGAGGAGAAGAAGAAACGAGAGGCTGCTAGACTTCTGGATAAACCGGAGGAGTGTGTCGCTGTGAAGGAGGAGAACAGCAACAGCCAACGATCAGAGCCAGACTGGGTGTCTGAGTTTGTGCAGAAGAGAGCAGAAAGAGACACGGTGAACAAGTTAAAGGTATGAGAACTATAATGTGCCTTTTTCAGTTCATCACTTCTTCAAGTCATGTCATGTGTTTCCAAGCAGTGGTTTTCAAACCGTGGGCTGTAAGGTAGTGCTAGAGGAAAAAGTGGAAAAGAAGAAACTATAAAAATAATATTAAAATAAGCCAATACATATATTGGTTGAAAAATAATTTGATAAACTATTTTCTAAATAAAATGTAATAAAATATTTTTTGACATTTGTTTATACAGTCCAAACAAAACGTATTCAGACACATTTCTCACATTATCACAGTTAATTCATTATAGTTTAGAAATGGTAATAAAATAAAATAGGACAAGAAATCAAGAGTCATCAAATCAGTTGATATTATACTTGTTTTGGCCAGTGTCCTTCTGTTAGACTGTCTCACAAATGAATAAGGTTGAATAGCTGTTAGCTGTTAAAATTAAATGCATATTTAGATAGTACTAATTTAGGTCAACCAATTACCAAGCAATGCTTAATTTTGTTCAGTCTATGATGTAAAAAGGTTGCGCTGACAGTTAAAGAAAAAACACTTAAGCAAACCATGGTCAGGTCAAGTGTCATAATAATGTTTGGTCCAAAAATTGTATAAATTTTACTGGTAGTCCACTGTATGAAGACTTTTTGGATATAATATGCCACAGTTTACTTTATTTTGCTATCCTCACTTACATAAATGAACTATAGTGTCCCCTAAAAAATTATATCTGGTGTCTGAATAATTTTTGGTGTGACTTTATCTACAAATATCTAGCTGCCTTTCATGAGGATGATCATATATGCAAGTCCATGGCATCTAAAAGATTGAAAACCCCTGTATATGAGAATAAAAAAAAATCCTAATCCTAATTCAGGATGAAGAGCTGAAACGGAAGAAGCGTGAGGAGAGACTGGAGATGATCCGGCACAATGCCCAGCTGAGATATGATATGAAGAGAAAAGTGAGTGCATGAACAGTGGGATCTGAAAGACTGACATCTGGGGTTTACCTGGAAATAAAGAAAAAGGTTTTAGGATTTAGAAACATTTAAAATGAAACAAAGTAAAAAAAAGAAAAAAGAAAAAAAAAGAATATTGAAAAATTCTGAATATATATATATATATATATATATATATATTTTTTTTTAATATTTAATAGTCTAGTCTTCACAAATAAATAAAACAAGCGAGGATCTGCTTTGTTTTAATTGCTCTTATGGATATTTACCCAGCTAAAGTTCGCAACAGTTCTAGTCTTTGGTCTTTAAATCTCATCTTAAAACTGATCTGTTTAGGCAGGCTTTTATGTGATTTTAATGTTTAATGTTGCTGTACTGGTTTTATTGTTTAATGTCATTGTTTTTATGGATGTTGTAAGGTGTCCTCCAGTGCTATGAAATGCACCTATAAATAGAATTTATGATAAAAATAATAATGTTGCTTATTGCACCTTTAACAGGCCAATGAAGATGATGAGGCTGTAAAATTACTGCAGCTCAGCAGAGAGGGGTTGGAGTCAGAGAGCCACGATCCAGAGGAGGAGAGGCTTATTGTAGCAGAATATGAGAGTGATGATGAGGCGACGCCAAAGAGCAGGTATTGATTGTGCTTGTGGCTGACTTAATGAGTGTGTGAATGAGTTCTCATAGCGTTCCCTTTACAGGCTGTGTGATGATGACGACGATGAAGAACTAGAAGAGGATCATGTCACTAAGGTGCATGTTTAAATCCACCCTGCATTGTTGAACAAGGTGTTTGTGCATGTTTAACAGTGTATCTGTTTTATATCTAAAGATATATTACTGTAGCCGAACTCACTCTCAGCTGGCTCAGTTTGTGCACGAGGTACAGAAGAGTCCATACGGGGCCACTGTCCACTTGGTTAACCTGGGCTCTAGACAGGTAAACATGCACCAGATTTACTCTTGCAATTACAGTGTGACTGATTTATAAACACTTAGTTATATGCCATTATTGTATATACACACTACTATTCAAAAGCTTGGGGTCTGTGATATTTTTTGAATGTTTTGAAAATAAATCTCTAATGCTACATTTATTTGATATACATGATTATGTATATATACAGTTGTGGTCAGAATTAATGGCACCCCTGGTAAATATGAACAAACATGGCTGTAAAAAATAAATCTGCATTGTTTATCCTTTTGATCTTTCATTCAAGCAATTTGCAAAAAACAAAATTTCATTTTCATGGGGTGGCACACTTTTTATGATCTACAAAACAGACAGTGACCAAATCAATAACATCCTGTATTTAGCCTAATATAACTGAAATAGACCACATTCTATATTAAAAACAACACCAAAACACAAAAGATGAAGTTTCTGATCATAGGCGGAGAGTGAACCAACACCATGAGGATATTATGCGCTTCCCCTTTAAAACGTTTATAAGGCTATATGCAGGATTTCGCATGGCAGAAAACTCGCAAAGAGCACTCATTTTATTATCATTAAAAAACGGTTATACAACTTCATCGCGATGTCACAAAGTTCCATTAGGCTATCAGTAAAGCTGAGGCACAATAATGTCTTATTTACATAGCCTAACTGCTTATAGAGAAGATTTGAGTGCGCGTAGAACTGATCCAATCACCGCTAAAAACACCCAGTTTCGCCAATATTCTTCTATTACGGAGAAAACTGATCCTAGACCAGCATTTATGGACAGCTTTTCCCTCTAAAAGCAATCAGAAGCATATATGGAAGCTTGTTTTCGCCACGGAATAAAAAAAATTAAAAGATAATTGCGACTTTTTATCTCAAATTCTGACATAGATTTCTCACAATAACGAGTTTATGTCACAATTTTGACTTTATAACTTTTTTTTTTACGTGGAAACAGTAGGCTATTTTTAGCAGGCAAATGTGAAACTTCGACAAGCCCGTGGCCAGTGGAAGATAAGCCTTGCGCAGAGCCTTACACACGCTCCGACTAATTTCCGGTTCATATTTCTGAAGACAGTGTGTTATTTAAAGTTACAGAGATTAGTGCTCCTGTTAGCTAAATGCTGCTGAAGACGTTTCGTTATGGAATACATTATTTTGCTCTCAATAGTAAGTTTACTGAATGACCATATGATTAGGGGGGCACGTTGTGTCATCTGGGGGGCATTGCCCCCTAATGCCCCCCCTTGGCGACAGGCCTGTATTCCTGTGATGTAAAGCTGAATTTTCAGCATCATTACTCCAGTCTTCAGTGTCACATGATCCTTCAGAAATCATTCTAATTTGCTGATTTGATGCTCAAACATTTATTATTATCCATGTTGGAAACAGTTGTGCTGCTAATATTTTTGTGGAAACTGATAAACAAATTTGTTTGGAATTTATTTGAATTTAAAGTTCAAAAGAACAGCATTGATTAGAAATAAAAAAAATTTTTTTGCAACATTACAAATGTCTTTACTGTCAATCAAATGAATCCTTTCTGAATAAAACTATTAATTTCTTTCAACAAAAATTTTACTGACCCCACATTTTTTTACATGGTAGTGTATTGTGCTGCAATTATACGAATAAATATATTTAATATGATAAAAATCATTATAATAAAAACTAAATAATGAGTACCTATAACAAGGATTATGCTTTTACTTTTTTTTTATTCATTTAAAGGGATAGTTAACCCAAAAATGAAAATTCGGTCACACTTTAGATTAGGGTCAAATTCTCCCTAACTATTAACTATGACATTTGCCACAATAAACTCCTAATTACTGCTTATTAATAGTTAGTAAGGTAGTTGTTAAGTTTAGGTATTGGGTAGGATTAAGGGATGGAGAATACGGTCATGCTGTATAAGGTATTAATATGTGCTTTATAAGAACTAATAAACAGCCAATATCTTAGTAATATGCATGCTAATAAGCAACTAATTAATAGTGAGAATTGGACCCCTAAAGTGTTACCGAAAATTCTGTCATTTACTCACCCTTATGTCCTTCCAAACCTTTATGAGTATCTTTCTTCTGTTGAACACAAAAAAAGATATTTTAAAGAATGTTGGTAACCAGACAGTTGACGGTAGCCATAGACTTCCATAGTATTTTTATACTATTTAATACTATGGAAGTCTATGGCTACCGTCAACTGTCTGGTTACCAACATTCTTTAAAATATCTTTTTTTGTGTTCGACAGAAGAAAGAAACTCATACAGGTTTGGAAGGACATAAGGGTGAGTAAATGATGACAGAATTTTCATTTTTGGGCAAACTATCCCTTTAACTTAAATTTTTTACATTTTCTGAAGGCCAGTTTTAAACAATACTTATTAACACATTGATGAATTCATAAAAGGCAAAACAAATAATTTCTTTGTCATTTTTGCCATTATTAGAACCTGTGCATTAATCCAGAGGTCATCCGGCTCGGAAACGTCCAAATGATGAACGACCGCTGTTTGGAAATGCAGAAAAACAAACATGGTCAGAAACATAAACACAATCTCAGCCAATTCAAACCTAGTGTTATTGTTATTTCAAATGACCCTATGATTACATAATCTGGAGAGAATGACATAATGAGGAAAAGGTTGAAGTTCTGACCTCCATCTGCAGAGAAACGAGAAAAAGCATCAGACTTGGAGCCGAAGCGGCGTCGTGGTGATGCCAAGGCGACGTGTGCCTTCTCGGGTTTTGAGAATTTGATGGCGATGAGGGATGAAGTGCTGGTGAAGGTGCGAGACGTGGAGCAGCTCCTACAGCACGGGCGGGAAACACACACGTGTCCTTACTACAGCACACGGATGGCCATACCTGCAGCTCAGGTACACACATACCCGCTGGAATACACTCTCATTCATATAAAACTGTGTGCATTCAGTCTTTTTCTCTATTTCTCAGGTGGTGGTATTGCCGTATCAGTCGTTGCTCCATGCTTCCACCCGCAAATCGTCAGGGATCAAACTAAAGGATCAGATTGTCATTATAGATGAGGCTCATAATCTGACTGACACCATCTCAGCCATACACAGTACAGAAATCAATGGAGCACAGGTACATGCATGCACAAACTCACTGATCTGATCTAGGGAACTCAAGACTAGATAAAGGTAGGGTAGGTGATTTCGGAGAGGCTAGCAATAGCAAGCTGACTTTGAAAGCATAAGATCCAGCCCTCCCTTCTGAGCGTCTCCAAAGCCACGCCTCCTTCAAAACACATGAACACAACTCACACAGCAGCGTCTGCAAAGCGTCACGAGAGACGGCACTAAACTACCTCATGTCTCAGAGCACATAACATTACAATTATAACGGGTCTCATTCACTAAGTATGCGTCAATTTGTGCGTGAAATGTGCGTACAAACGATTTTAAGAACAAATCACGATTCACCAAAAAATTCATTTTTTTTCTAAATTAATGAAAAAATATAGGAACAACTGAAACCACACGTACGCAAAAAGCACTTATTCTGTACGGCCTTATAATCGTGTAAAGAAGTCATATTTCATCCTAACATGACTAATTATATTGAAGTGTGTTCATAAAATTATATAATAAAATCATTAAATAATACAATTTAATTTAATCTTAAATACATTTCATCATATAGGCTACAGTAAAAGAGTAAGAAAAGCTGCGTTCTAGCTTCAGCTGCGAGGTTTCTCTGAATAACGCAGATATACACGTATATACAGCTGGCTAATGAGAGGTCTGTATAAAAGATGTTTATTGTGAGAACTGGTGAGAATGGCACCCTTGGCATTACTCGAGGATCGGGCGAGAGCACATCTGCAAACTACAGCAACTTTTCCGTGTGCGGAAAGCCCATATATGGAGACGTTTGGGGCGTGTTTTATGCAAATTACTAACCTTGTGCACTCGGCCGTTCATTTAGAATACGCAGAATTCACTAACATCAGAACGATGTTAAGAATAAATTCATCTGGGTACGTATTACGTCACGGGTTGCCATCTCGTAATTACGGTTACGACATGGCATGAACACAACATAAGCTCGTTGTTTTGGTTCAGGAGGAACTGTAAAAGGAGGCTGCTGTTTGTGTGCGGCACTTGGTGGCTTTCTGTGTACAACTCTGCATAGCCTCACAGAACGCGCTGATGGCTTGGATGTCTGCGTGAGCAGGTGTGTGGAGGTTTGGAAATACATATGTTGACAGGCAGGTAGGCATTTGGACCGAATGCAATGATTGGACGCACATTTTTTGATCCAAAGACAACCATAGAAGATATATGCACATGTTTGATTGCTATCAGGATGTGAAGAGATGTGAAGAGATTTTCAACCAGTATAACAAAAGTGTTTATGAAAAAATGCCTACCTTTAACTAATGTGCATTTCTTATGTTTCAGCTCTGCAGGGCTCATTCACAGCTCTCTCAGTACTGTGAGCGCTACAGGTAAAAAAAAAAAAAAAAATGTGTACATCTAATTGAGGGTGCCCATTTCATTCCGTTACAAACCCATATGACTTATTTTCTTTTGTGGAACACAAAAGGAGAACTTTTGAAGAATGTTCACACACTAAAAAGGAATGGGACTAATGCTGTTGAGCACCAAAATGTTTTTTTCTCTTATGCTCACCAAGACTGCATTTATTTGATAAAACATATAGTGAAAAAACTGTATTATTGTGAAATATTATTAAAATTGCTAAGAACAGCTTTCTATGTATATATATTTGAAACTGTAATTTATTCCTGTGATGCCAAGCTGAATTTTAGCATCATTACTCCAGTCTTCAGTGTCACATGATCCTTCAGAAATCAACCTAATATGCTGATTTTCTGCTATAGAAACATTATGCTGTGGAGCTAAAAAAAAAAAAAAAGTCAGCTAGAGGAATGTTTTTAAACATCATATGATATTATCATTATGATTTACTGTACATGTAATTGTGTCGGATGGCTGCAGAAGTCGACTGAAGGCGAAAAATCTGATGTACATCAAACAGATCCTCTTTGTGCTGGAGAGGCTTGTGCGAACACTCGGAGGTACGCTGTGCGCTGCATTGTTTGTGTATTATCTTGTTCGTCTGGTTTTATCTAGCTGATTTATTGCTGTCATTTCCTGTGAACAGGTAAAGTGGGCCAGAATCCGAACACTCAGTCCTGCCAAACAGGTAAACAAGCACGACGTGCATATAAGCTTTTTGTTATTCCTCCTCCACAAAGTATTTTTTAAAAATGTTCTTTTGGTTTTGAATTTCTTTACACAACAGGAAGTGAGCTGCTGACTATCAATGACTTCCTGTTTAAGGCTCAAATTGATAACATAAACCTTTTTAAGGTAGTACTCCAACTCTTGTGTTATTATAGTATTATTTATGTACTATTATATTATTTATTAATATTTTGAATTGGTTTTTATTTTTAACTCCAGTATTTTTGTTGTGCTTTTGTCATTAAGTTTTTCATCTTATATTGATATTAGATTTTTCATTTGTTTCTGTTAACAAAAATAAATTCCAATAGTTTTAGTTAATAACATCACTGCAACAACTTCATTGGCACATTCTGGAAACAAAAACATGTTTTTATTAATAATATTAATTTGACATTGGTATAATTCTTAACATGGTTTAATCTGTGTTTTGAAGGTTCAGAAATATTTTGAGAAGAGCATGATCAGCCGAAAGGTCAGTACGAGAACATTTTATTTTAACAAGTGTACATAAACACACACACTGATTATCTGTGTCCTGTGTGTAGCTGTGTGGATTTGTGGAAAAATATGAAGGCAGCGGTGTAAACACACACTCAAAGAACAAAGAGAACCGTCGTATAGAAGGACTTGGGCGTTTCTTGCAGACGCTTCAGAACAAACCTACAGGTACAATCTGGTCCCAGTAAACATTTAGGGTGTGTTCACACTTTTCAGGTTTGGTTCAATTATAACGAACTCTGATGCGATTGCTCTGTTAGTAAGGTTCATTTGAATAAGTGTGAACATAGCCATCCGAACCCTGGTGCACTCCAAACAAGTGGACCGAGACTCTAAACTCTGGTGTTTTTTTTTTTTTTTGCTTTGTATCTTTAGGTTTGGTGTTAAAAGTGACAGTGTGAACGCTAAGCGAACCAGGACTAAATGTATCATTTTCTTTTTTGGTCTGGAACAAAAGAACCAAACTACAAGTGTGAACACACCGTTAGTTCCTCATTATACATCCTGGTGTTGGAGGAGAAGCAGCACTCAGACAATGTAAAACCTGTATTTTTGATGTTCTAGATGTTTTGGAACAGCAGGTGGCAGTAGAGGACAAACCGATCATAGCTTCTCCAATGATGCTGGTTGAAAGTTTCCTGTTTGCCCTCACTAACGCTAACAAAGACGGACGAGTCGTGATACAACAGCAGGGTTAGTGGAGTATGTGATCACCTGCACATGATACACATGAATTAGTCTCTCATAAATAATTTGCCTTTCTTTCTCCAGCATGTCTTTCCCAGAGCAGTGTGAAGTTTCTCTTGCTGAATGCCGCAGTTCACTTCACACAGATCGTCCAGGAGTGCAGGGCTGTGATCATCGCTGGGGGAACCATGCAACCCGTCAGTACACACATTCACACACACACACACACACACACACACACACACACACACACACACACACACACACACACACACAGACTATTGGAGACAGTGACACAGCTGTCTCGCTTACATAACCTTAAGCTAACACGTTAAAGGCTCTCAGTGTGTAGAATATCACTCTGAAAGCAAGACTGCTTTTTTATGGTAATGTTTTGCAGGTTGCTGATTTCAAAGAGCAGCTTCTATTTTCCGCAGGGGTCACAGAAGACCGTATTTTAGAGTTCTCATGTGGTGAGTTAACGTTATCGTGCTCATTTCTTCTCACCCTTTGCAATGTTGCTTATTATGTGTGTAACTGTTGCATACTGGCTTCAGGTCATGTCATACCCCCTGAGAACATCCTACCCATAATCCTTTGCGCCGGCCCCTCAGGACAACAGTTGGAGTTTACTTTTCAAACTAGAGACTTGCCGCAGATGGTAAAACTTACATGTGCAAACCAAAAATACCACAGATGGTTGCATGCAAACACAAAAATCACCTTGTTTTTAATTATGGCCACAAAATAGACATAAATATGATGACCTGTTTGGTTCACTTAGTTTTGTCATAGCCACAAAATAATATAGCCTAGGCCTACGAGACAACATTTTTATCTATCCCATCCCACAGTCTTTTAAATCCATTTACTGATGGCTTTTTATTTATTATTTATTATTTTATTTGTTCTTTTCTAGAACACCCTAGCAACTGCCCTGAACACCCTAGCAATCGCCTAGAAACGCCATAGCAACCACCCAGAAAACCTTAGCATCTGCCTAGCAACCACCCAGAACACCCTAGCAACCACCTGAACAACATGAATAAGCCATATCTCAGCATCAGAACATTGTACAGATATGGTTGTTGGCTCATATGCAATCATGCACTACACCCTAGCAACCGAGTGGTGAGTTTTGCCACTGCAAGCACCACTTCACATTTTCTTCTGGAAATGTACATTCCAGTTATTATTATTATTATTGGTTAGGCCTATCTTTTAATAATTATTGCTATGTAGGCTATAGGGGTGTAACGGTTCAAATTACTCACGGCTCGGTTTTTATCACGGTTTTAGGGTCACAGCTTCAGTACGGTTCGGTAGGTGCTATGTTCAGGGGTTACTGTCAGATAAAATAAGCAAACTACAAGCAAAGGCACAAATAAATACAATAGAGTAAAGATACAAGTAAAATCAACCATGCTTTTAAGGTTTTTCAGGTATCTAACAGTTTTCAGGTACAGAAATTTAATAAAGTAATCAAATGTAAGACAACATCGCATCTAATCTTCACTGTATAAATTAAATAAAGATTAATCATTATTAAAGTTACAAAAGTTATTCAGTCAAGAGCAGTGAGTGATTTCCTTGTCTTTTGTTGTTTGATTAACATTAAAAACACACAGTTGGAATATTAGGCTGCTGTCACTTTAAGAGATAAATTTTATGAGATAAATATTTTTATTTTTTTTTTTGTAGCCTAAATATTCTTTTAACATGTCGTGGCAAAATCTATTAAACCATCATCACTGCGTAAGAGACACTCGGAAACAAATTGTATGGTGAGTGAGACAATGTCTCAAGCAGTTGGGATGCCTTTATACTATTCTCAAGGTCTTTACTCAGCGGGTTTCTTTTCCATGTGCTTATTCCAAGATAAGACATATGCTGTTGCATATCAATAGCTGACACTTAAGACCACAAGTAAATACTAGGGTAAACACTAGGGTCAAAGGTCCTCTCCCAACTGTTTCCCAAATTGTCTCACTCCTGCACTTCCACAGGTATACAAACATACATATATTTCCCATTCTCATATTACAATACAGAAAATATAAACATGTGACTCACATTACTTTGTAACATCTACTGAAGATAAATCAAATGTTTCCATTACAAACAATATACCCCTGGTTTCACTAAAATGCATGTTTGAGCTGTTTTAACTGAAAGCAGCTTGCACTGCCATATTTTAAAATATGTCAGTGCCATTGTTTTGTCTCATGATGCACATCAGTAATGTTTTTTTTTTAACAAAGGCACATTTATAATAGGTACTTAAATGCCCTAATTGAACCAAGGTGTAGTCCTTGATTCATTTAGGGCATTTAAGTGGCTTAATCTGTCTGAAACTGGGCCATAGCCTATTAATACTACATTTTCAAACTTTATTCGAATGCTGTCATGGGCACAAACCCATGCAAAAAACTATACATTTGTAAATGAAAACAGACACTCATTTATCATCACATGCTGGCGTAGCCTACATAAATAGTCATAAAGTCCAAACTTGATTGGCATAATGGGGCATTTACAAACATAATATACAGAACATTAATTAGGTAAAGATATACATGAATTTAAGGGGGAAATAAAGCAAATGCATAACGATGAATATAAAAATATAACCAATAATATTAGTAATACTAATAATCATAATTTACAAAATACTAAATAAAAAATAAATGAGTAGTGAATGGATTTAAAATACTGTGTTTTCTTGTAGGGATATTTTATTTTATGTTCTTACATATTGATAATGACAAACTTCATTTGAAGTTTGCTGTCTAGGCAACATTGTGCACAATATAATATAATATAGGCTAATAGTATAAAATAGGTTAATATAATCCTTTCTAAATTCAAAATAAAATATTAATTTATTAATTTACATTTCTGATAATCACAGGTTGCTATGGTTATGCAGGTTTGTTTGCTTATTAAACTAATAACCACAAGAAAAATGTTGTTCCCTCAACATAGGATCTCAAGGCCACGACACGTTCCCATGAGTTAAAATGACATTCCCACAAATTAATATCTCGTGGCCATGATATATATTATCACGTTACAATGAGCTAATATGTCATGGCCAAGACAAAACTAAGAAAACCGAACATGTCTTCTATGGTTATAAGTGTTGGGGGGATTACAAGAAACGTGTAATCGTAATCTGATTACTTTTTCAAGTTACGAGTAAAGTAATGCAAAAGTGCAAAGCATTACTTTCCATAAAAGTAACTATGTAACGTAATAAGTTACTTTTTTAGGGAGTAATGCAATATTGTAATGCATCACTTTCTGCAACATTGGTTATGATTTCATTTTCAAACAACATAATTCTGTATAATCAATGATAGGTTGAAAAAATAGGGAAATAACAAAAATATGTTCAGCATGATCTTTATACCCGTTTCCTATATCAGATGGAGGAGACAGGCCGTGTTCTATCAAACCTCTGTAACATAGTGCCGGGGGGCGTAGTCTGTTTCTTCCCCTCCTACGAATACGAGAAGAGGATTCTGGGACACTGGGAGAGCACTGGTGTCCTCCAGCGGCTGCAGTCTAAGAAGAAGGTACACAAACGCCAACACTACCATGCAAAGTCAGTTTATGCTTGAGTTAAGATGCTCTCTGTGTGTTTCAGATTTTCCAGGAGCCAAAAAAAGCCAGTCAGGTTGAGCAAGTGCTCACTGACTATTCCAAGTGTATACAGGTGTGTTAGTATGTGAATATTACTATACTTATATTACATGCACACTACTGTGCCTTATGCAGTAAACCAGAGCAGATCTATTTATATCCACAGTAAATGTCACTTATGTCTCATATAGCACTTTATATACAATACAGATTGTTTCAAAAGCAGCATCGCATGAATTAACAGGAAAATAACAGTTTTATGGTAAAATTCACCAGCAAAATAAAATTTTAGCTGAAAAAGCAGCTCTACAGAAGACAATAGTGTCATTATTCAGCTCAGTTTAATTCAATGTTGTTTCCATTTAGTTCAATAACTGTCAATGTTGGTGCAGGTTCAAATTTTGTTAATATTAATATTGATTATATTGATGCATATTAATTGTCTTTCAAACCATTTTTAGTGTTTTTTTTATATATATATATATAGTGTAAAATGTTTTTTATTTATGCAGCGCTGCAGTAATGCCGGAAGTGGCCAGACGGGGGCGCTGCTATTCTCTGTAGTGGGAGGGAAAATGAGTGAAGGAATCAACTTCTCTGATGACCTGGGCAGGTGTGTACTAGCACCTGTTCCAATAGAATACCATACTATTTCAGTATGTACTTTAATTTAAACGAATGGCTTTTATTCGAAAGTACATATAATGATTTTTTTTTTATAACTAAGTTTTTTTCACGTTTCTAAAACATTTTATTTTGGTTACATTGTTACATTTTCTGTTTATTCTTATTTAATACTTTTAAAATGCAACATTACCTAATTGAAACCAAAATACAATGCTATGAAAATTTCTGTGTTGTTAACAAGGCAGTACATTAAAAATGGTTGAACATAGAAATAAGGCCTATGCCAAATATCATCTATGAAAGCATGTTCTTATTTAATCGTTAAATGAAACAGCTTTTTTGCATTTATGGATGTGTGTAGATGTATTGTTATGGTTGGAATGCCGTATCCCAACATAAAGTCGCCAGAGCTGCAGGAGAAGATGGCTTACCTGGACAAGCACATGGTGAGACGTCCAACGGGATGGTGCCGATGTGAATTTGCAAAAACAAATCGGCCATTTCTAACTCTCTCCCTTCTGTTTCAGCCTCACGTTAGTGGTAAAAGTCCCGGGAAGGCTTTGGTTGAGGGTCTGTGCATGAAAGCTGTCAATCAATCTATTGGTGGGTGGAGCCACATACTCAAGACCTCCTGTGTGCTGTTTCACAACTAATGCAGTTTGTTTAAACACATTTTCTGAACTAAGAATAGCATACTAGCGTTGTACGTTTATTATTTCTTCCATATAAGAGCTAGTATTTTATTAACAATTCAGCTATTAAGACAATGCAGTCTGCCATTTAACAGTTTAAGTTTAAGATGTTTAGTGGCTGATAAAGCAGAGTAAGGTACAATTTAACATTTGTTTCTGACTTCCTACCCCTCCAGGTCGTGCGATCCGTCATCGTGGCGATTACGCATGCATAGCGTTGTGCGACCATCGGTACGCCCGATCAGGCACGCTGCAGAAACTTCCCCAATGGATTCGTTCCAGCACGCACACGCACACAACGTTTGGTCCCGCCTTCGCCAGCGTCAGGAGGGTAAGCATACTGCATAATGTGCAGTATGTAGTATATATATTGCCTACTTTTTAAAAATTGTATGTGAAACAGCATGCAACATTTTCAAACAGTAGTATTACGGTCAGTCATGACCTAATGGTTTGAGAGTCAAGACTGGTAACCTGAAGGTTGCGGGTTCGATTCTCAATACCGGCAGGAAATGACTGAGGAGCCCTTGAGCAAAGCACCTAACCCCCAATTTTTGTGTACAAATGTCTTAACTTTTGCCAGACATAACAAATATAAAGCCAACAAATGATTAAAAAATGCAGTTGAAATCACCACGTCATAGTGGAAATGGGGTCAGGTCAAGCACATTGCAGTGTGCTGTTTTATACTGTAGCTCATCCAGGAATTCCATTCACTCTGTGTACAATATGCATCAGGGATGCGATTTTTCCATATTTATATGGATTTCTGTATTTGACGAACTTTAAGGGCCCCTAGTGGTTTTCCATCACAAATAAAACAAAAGACAGACAGTTAAAAGCAAAGACAGTTATAAATATATCAAGACAGTCATAAATATAAGTATTGTTATTTTACTGTTATTATTATTCAATATTTGTTTTATTTTACAGTAAAATAGTAGTAATATATTTGTTTTTGTACAATTTAAATAATAAAATAAAAACATTTTAAATAATCATAAAATTATATAGTCATATTGAACAGGTGAATTTGTCCTTAGCTGATCACTTGCCTCATGCATACTACATTGAGCTTTATTTCTAAATTAGCAGGTAGGATGTCAATCTCGTAGAGTGCGATAGACAGGAGCACGTGAAGTGCGATTGAGTGTCTCTCCAGCTGTGCGCTGTTTTAATGAGACAGACGTTCTCCAGCTGTGCTCACTGTAAGCCCGTCTGTTCTAATGACAGGAAGCGGAGGATGACAGGATGAGAAGGATTTGTTAGCGGTATGCTCTCCGTCTGATCCTTTATTTGATTCCACAGTTTTTCCTGGAGAAGCGACAGAGCCCGCCACTCTGAGGCCATCGACTCGACAGCATGTTAAAGTACTCCGGTGCGTCCTGCATTCTGCATGTTTGTTTGATTACACTGGCCTTGTGAATTGAGTTCTGTCCTCATGTGTTGTTTGGTTCAGTTCTTGACTTAATTTGAAATAAAGCTAATTTTTACAAAACAAAAAAGTGAAGCCGACAGACTGGTTTATATGGGCTAAAACAATCATAGAGTTTATTTTTCTGTACTAAAGCTACAAATGTTTTAGTGCATGTAAAACAGTTTTTATATACATTCTTTTCTTCCTTAATGGAATATAATTCCCCATCAACTTCATAATCACCCTGTTTTGAATGTGCATGAGAAGTGAAAAATGTTCATCAAAAAGTGTGATTAAGTATTAAAGTCAACATAAAACAACCATAATGTCAGATTTCTGAGTAAAACTGGTTAACTTTAACCAATTGCTTGTGTGGCCAAGACGACATCAGATGAAAAGGAAAGTCATTTCAGAACTAGAGGAACTTGATGAAATATATATATATATGGAATAATTTGCACTGTTGAATTTAGACGTCATGTTGACTTTCATAATATAATCTTTCTGGCTCTAAGGGTTTTAATGACATTTATGACACATCTTCTCATACTTTTGTTCATTCACTGACCTTGAGGTTACAGAACAAGTGACAAAATGTCTCGCTTAACACTCCATAGCTCTCCTTGGAGAGACAATATTTGCATACTCTTGTCTGAGGATTTCAACTCCCGACTTGAGTTTCCCACTCAGCTCTGGGTCGCCATGGTTACGCCTCCCAATCATCCTCATCATCTGCAGCCGGTTGCTGCGGCGCTGGAAGGGGCGGGATCACATCTGACATCCTGGCGAACGCTCCGCCGGAGCTGGCAGGTGCTTCAGAGGAGTCTCCAGCCCCTGGAACCTTGCCAGAGATACCTGTCAAATATTCACAAGAGGAAAACAAGCATCAGGCTGCATGAAAACACAGACATTGAGGCACTAAAATGAAGGTTTCAAACGCACCTTTCCTGCGTAAGGCCAATTTATTGAAGAGGTCCGACATCAGGTCTCCACCGCTGACCGCCGCTTGAACTAGAAAAAAGATGATTGCTAGTTTAAGTGACGGGAAAAAAATGCTTTTTTTAAAAATATTTATATATAAATGTTATATATATATATATATATATATATATATATATATATATATATTTTTTTTTTTTTTTTAAGAACTTAAGACTTGGTGATTATGAAGACATTCATGTAACAAAATATTTATTTCAAATAAATTATGTTCTTTTAAATGATGTAAACTTTCTATTCAAAGAATCCAGGAAAAAGATGAATCTTGAAAATACTTTCCACAAAATATTAAGCACCACAACTATTTTCAACACTGATAATAATAAATGTTTCTTGAGCAACAAATCAGCATATTAGAATGATTTGTGAAGGATCATGTGACACTGAAGACTAGTAATTAAGCTGGAAATTTAGCTGACATTAAAGGACTAGATTCCTTTTTTTTATAATAGAAAAAAATATATTTAAAATTGTTATAATATTTCACAATATTACTGTTTTTATGTAATTTTGGTCAAATAAATGCAGCCTTGGTGAGCATAAGAGAATCTGACAACCCACAAACTTTTGAACAGTAGTGTATATCACGCATAAGTCATACGGATCACTTTTATTGTGCTTTTTTGACCTTTTCAGAGACTCATTAACTTTCATTGAAACAAAAATAGCAGAGTGAATTTTTACTGCTAAACATTTTTCTTTTGTGTTCCTCAAAAGAAGAAAAGCAGTTTCCAAAGAATGCCTGTTATTTTCTGCAGCAAACAGTCCATATTTCAGGAGAATAACAAGTAGTAAAGAATATTAAATTATGTTCTCTCAAATCTTAACTGTGGCATTTATTCTCAACCAAGTCCTCCTAAATCATTAGTAATTACCTCTCAGAGACGACTAATTCAAAAGACCACATAGTTTTTCCAATGACACTATATCAATGAAGAACTAGTCTTAAATATCTGAGTCTGAGTCAAGAGCCAGTCGATTTCAGAGCAAATGTCAAGCAGATTTAAAAAGGCTTAATAAGGCAGACTTAATGAAAGTAAATTTCTCTTTTGACCTTTCCAAATACCACAGCGCTCTTACTTACACCAGTGATACTGAAACAATGAATTCCTCGTTTAAAAAAAAGAATACTCTTGTACACTTATTATATTGATCTTGCTAATTAATTGCAAGTACATTTTTACATACAGGTCCTTCTCAAAAAATTAGCATATTGTGATAAAGTTCATTATTTTCCATAATGTAATGATAAAAATTAAACTTTCATATATTTTAGATTCATTGCACACCAACCGAAATATTTCAGGTCTTTTATTGTTTTAATACTGATGATTTTGGCATACAGCTCATGAAAACCCCAAATTCCTATCTCAAAAAATTAGCATATTTCATCCGACCAATAAAAGAAGTGTTTTTAATACAAAAAAAACCCTTCAAATAATTATGTTCAGTTATGCACTCAATACTTGGTCGGGAATCCTTTTACAGAAATGCTTCAATGTGGCGTGGCATGGAGGCAATCAGCCTGTGGCACTGCTGAGGTGTTATGGAGGCCCAGGATGCTTCGATAGCGGCCTTAAGCTCATCCAGAGTGTTGGGTCTTGCGTCTCTCAACTTTCTCTTCACAATTTCACACAGATTCTCTACGGGGTTCAGGTCAGGAGAGTTGGCAGGCCAATTGAGCACAGTAATACCATGGTCAGTAAACCATTTACCAGTGGTTTTGGCACTGTGAGCAGGTGCCAGGTCGTGCTGCAAAATGATATCGTCATCTCCATAAAGCTTTTCAGCAGGTGGAAGCATGAAGTGCTCAAATCTCCTGATAGCTCGCTGCATTGACCCTGCCCTTGATAAAACACAGTGGACCAACACCAGCAGCTGACATGGCACCCCAGACCATCACTGACTGTGGGTACTTGACACTGGACTTCAGGCATTTTGGCATCTCCTTCTCCCCAGTCTTCCTCCAGACTCTGGCACCTTGATTTCCGAATGACATGCAACCACTGAGCAACAGTCCAGTGCTGCTTCTCTGTAGCCCAGGTCAGGCACTTCTGCCGCTGTTTCTGGTTCAAAAGTGTCTTGACCTGGGGAATGCGGCACCTGTAGCCCATTTCCTGCACACGCCTGTGCACGGTGGCTCTGGATGTTTCTACTCCAGACTCAGTCCACTGCTTCCGCAGGTCCCCCAAGGTCTGGAATCGGTCCTTCTCCACAATCTTCCTCAGGGTCCGGTCACCTCTTCTCGTTGTGCAGCGTTTTTTGCCACACTTTTTCCTTCCCACAGACTTCCCACTGAGGTGCCTTGATACAGCACTCTGGGAACAGCCTATTTGTTCAGAAATTTCTTTGTGTCTTACCCTCTTGCTTGAGGGTGTCAATGATGGCCTTCTGGACAGCAGTCAGGTCGGCAGTCTTACCCATGATTGCAGTTTTGAGTAATGAAACCGGCTGGGAGTTTTTAAAAGCCTCAGGAATCTTTTGCAGGTGTTTAGAGTTAATTAGTTGTATTCAGATGATTAGGTTAATAGCTCGTTTAGAGAACCTTTTCATGATATGCTAATTTTTTGAGACAGGAATTTGGGGTTTTCATGAGCTGTATGCCAAAATCATCATTATTAAAACAATAAAAGTCCTGAAATATTTCAGTTGGTGTGCAATGAATCTAAAATATATGAAAGTTTAATTTTTTATCATTACATTATGGAAAATAATTAACTTTATCACAATATGCTAATTTTTTTAGAAGGACCAGGATATACCTATGCGATTACTAGGTGGTTTCTTACTGACCCAAGTCTGTATATACGGCTTGGGTGCCATAGGATTTTTTATGCTCGCCTTAGCAAACACTACTAACAAGTTCTTATTCTAATAAGAGTTTAGCTAATGTTAACACCCTCTAATTGAGCCTGTTTGACAGTATGCACAGCCTGCTTTTAGCACAGAGTGTAAACACTGGTGGCGTCTGACCTTGCTCTTGTTCCTTCTGTTTCTTCTTCTCCATCTTGCGGCCCTTCACATTGCGGAGGTTTGCTTTGCCGATACCACCGGCGTTTCGGATCGACTCCAGCAGGCTTGCTCGCCCGTCTGACGGCTTTACCACCTCAGTAGGGGCGCCTTTCATCACACCTTGTAAACACAAACACAAAAGAATGTGTTTGACATACATTTTTTAAAGAAATTAATACTTTTATTCAGCAAGGATGCATTCAACTGATGATAAGTAACAGTAAAGGCTTTTATAATGTGAGATTTATTTCAAATAAATGCTGTTCTTTTGAACTTTCTATTAATCAAAAAATCCTGAAAAAAATGTTTCCACCAAAATATTAAGCAGCATAACTGTTTTCAACATTGATAATAATAAGAAATGTTTCTTGAGCAGCAAATCAGATTATTAGAATGATTTCTGAAGGATCATGTGACACTGAAGACTGGAGTAATGAGCCTTGTATCACAGGAATAAATTACATTTTAAAATATAATAACATAGCAAACAGTTGTTTGAAAATGTAATCATATTTCACAATATTACCGTTTTTACTGTAATCTTGATCAAATAAATGCAGTCTTGGTGAGCATAAGAAACCTTACATTAACCAAACAAACATTAAATGGTAGTGTATATGAACAAAAAAATATAGTTTTTGTTGTTTGTGGGCAGAAGGCAGAAATATAAAAGTCACCCAAAAATGAAAACTTTGTCATTACCACACAGTTGACGGCACCCATTGACTTACATATTAGGAAAAAAATACTATAAAATACCATTCAACCCTCTGGTTACCAATATTCTTTCAAAATATCTTAAAATGATCTGTGTTTAACAGAAGAAAGAAACTCATACAGGTTTGGAACAACATGTAAATGAATAAATTGATAAAAAATACAATGAAAATGAATCTTACTTGCTTGGCTTGATGTGACAGCAGTGTATTCTGGTGTGATAGGTGGAGGCGGGGGTGGAGGGGGCGGGGCTGGAGAAGTTCCAGGGGGCGGGGCCGATACCTGGGCTGGCTCTGGTGGAGGAGGGGGTGGAGGCGGCGGAGGGGGCGGAGCCTCAAGTCTAAAATGAGAGTCTTAAAAACAAAAGTATTACAAAAAATGTTTAGACTGTGAAGGAAAACATAGGGGTCACATTGTACGTCTTTATTCGTTTTTTATCAAAATAAATAATATAAAAATATAAACAATAATATACATATATATGTATATTTTTTATGTCTTATCATATGACCTCTTTAAGTTTAAAATCTGTCATAAAAGAATGTTAATAATGATCCCACCAGATCCACTAGATTCATCATGCTCTGTGCCAAACGAGGGAAGTTCAGGGATGCTGTTGCTGGCAGGAACGGATGGTGCGAACCCTGGGCCGAGGTCAGCGCTGTACATGAGGTCATCAGCGATGCCGGGTAGGTCAGGCAGGTAAGACGGCACATCGATCTCCGGCACTTGCCCCAGGTCTGGCACATAGAAATAATTCTCTGCGGTCTGAGAAGAAAGCGTGAAAGAGACACCAGCTAAGCTTGCATCCTGTTGTCAGTTTATTGCCTTATTATAGGTGTGACTTAACAGCTCACCTGTCTTTCTAGCTGCTCTCTCTTGGTGATCGACAGCGGTGCATCAAACGGTTTATCTTCCTTTTCCGTCTCTAACGTGGTGTGTGTTTTAGTTACAGCGCCCGCCAGAGGGTCAAGAAACACATATTTCTTATAGCTGAAAATACACAAACACACATAGCGATGATTATATGAGCGGTAATAAGGTTGCATCGCCTGTGCAGCAGTTAGTCAATATGTGTAGGTGTGTGTGTACTCACAGGTTCTCCGTTGTGTTGAACAGCAATAAGGAGCTGACTGAGTTGACATTTCTCGGCAGACTTCCCAAACCCTCCTCAGTCTCATCCTCAGAGTGCTTCTTAGTGTTTACGCACACTGGCAAATACATCAACTTCTCCTATGAAACACATTTGTTGGTCATTTCATGAATCATTTTGACATAAATTTGTGTCTAGCGCTCAAGGTCATGAAACTACAAGGAGCTTCTTTAAAAGAGAATTTAATGCTGAAACAAATATCTTTAATTTTTCATTTAACAACTGTTACGTGCTTGTGTGGTTGATTATTGCCTACACAAGTGAACTGTGAAATGATATTTTTAACTCAATGTATAAAATAATTATTAAAAAAAACAATTGGAAAATGTTTTTAAAAATGCAATTTAAAATCTGTATTTCAAAATTATTTTTAATTATATTAAAAATATCAATATATTTTATTGATTTATTTAATTACATTTTAAAACGTGAATTAAATAAAGTTTTAAATATTTCCATTAATATTTTAATTTAAAAAGTAATTGAATAATTTATTATTTGAACTACATTTTAAAACAAATTAAAATAAGCTTAAAGGTCCTTGCACACTGAGTCCGAAATTTTCCGTGTGTCATAAAAATCATGGCAACAGAGATGATAAAGTAATATTATAAAATCAATTCTGTTACCATGATTTTTGGAAATTTTTTATTTATTTTATTTTTAATTATTTTTTTGGAAAAAAATAAATCACTTTTTAAATGTACAAATGAATAATTTAAAACATATTAAATTCATGTTTTAAATGTAGTTAAATAAAACAATCAAGTATAAATAAATAGATTAAAGAGAGTTCACTTCCTTATACAAGGGAAATGATTATGAACTGCAGACTTTAAGTCTTTACAATAATGCATTACAATCTAAAAGTATAATGCTAGCTTATATCCATTATTTTCCACATATTTAAAAAAAACCTATACATATATGTATATAAACATACATATACTCTGCAAAGTGAGCATGACAGGAAGTCATTGTCATTTTTTGTCAAAAGTTTTTCACCTGTAAGGACTTGTCATCCAGTGGGCGGAGTTTGCTCTGAACTTTAAAGCGAGGCCGCTTTTGGGATGCGGGATCAACTGCACCCGTAAAGATGGAAGAATAATCCCGCAGTTTTTCTGGAGCGGGGTATTTGGCACTGGAGAACACCTACACAAACACATCAAACATATAACCACTCAGACCTTTGAAAAAGCATAATAGGGGCACTTCAAATTACCTTTCATGCAGTGTGTAATAAGGCTCTTTGTGAATGTAAAATGTTAAGTTTTAAAGATCAAAGTGCACGACAGATAAAGTTGTTAAATTTTGATTGCAATAATGCAGTAAGGAGAATGTGGGGGTAAATGTGCTTAATTGTCATAAAAATAATATCACAGTGCAAAAATAAACTAAATTATTCTAAAATAAGCTTTATTTTCTTAATATAAACTTTTTTGCAAAATAGGTTTAGTAATTTTCACTGTTTTAACCATTTGTCAGTGTTCTGTCAGTTCGGTCTGTTTATTCTTGGTTTGGTGACAGAGCTCTGACACTCCTATTGTCTTTGTGAGCATGTTGTCATGTTTGTTTCTATCAGCCATGTCCTCTCCTGTTTATTGTCTTAACCAGCCCTACTTGTTACCCTATTATAGGTTCTGTTGCCCCACCTCCTTGTTCGCTCCCCTTTTTATTCTCCTTGTGTGCTCTGTCTTGTGCCGTTGTCGGATGGTAATTGTTTCTCATGTGGACGTCTGTAAAAATAAATTTGCATGGCTCCTCAGTGATAAAACCCATGCATTCGGATGGCGATTTATTGATGGTGGAGGAGCGAGTTTTGTAATCCCACGAACTGCTCACATGGTCAGTCGCATGATTGTCTGCTGTAAATAAAATGTCATATGCTTGGAATAATACGAAAAAATTGTATTTAATTTAATAACAGGGAAATAATGTTCTATTGATTATTTAAATCTCTTTTTTTTTTAAGTAGGACGCTAGACGCGTACAGAGCATTTTATCTCAAAAGGATGTCGTTTAGAAATATGGAAATTAGTGGAAACAAGATAATGCAGCCTCTTATTTACATGAGGTAAAAATAAAACTGCTTGGTTTGTATTTTTAATGTTGTGTATAATAGCCAAGATATTTTAAAACTGTATCATATATTGCTGCCACAATAACGGCCCATTTCAAATGTTTTCGTGCTTTGTTAGATTTAGCTGTATTTGGCCGATTTGGGTGTTTGGTTGTTTGGGAGGCTCGCCAATGCATTAGATTTCTCTAATACATAAAATAAGTGGGTTTAACCAGAATTCGTGTGGGTAGAATAATTTATTGAAGGTTTGTAGTGTAGCAGTTCTTCAGCAGCGATGTTAGCATGTCGTCCTTCAATAATCCTAACCCAAAGTTCTGTCTACATGAAGACAAAAGGGCTATATTCAATAAAAAACTGTTAGGACGTCCCACAGGAGATTGATCTACACTGCAATTTACTCTGAGCAATGTTGTTTCTTTGTCATTCACACTCATCAGTTTCTATGGGCCATACGTCTGTATGGGCCAGTTGGTTCACCCCTTTACAGACACAGATAGATTTGACTGCATCTGAGGCACAGTCACAAAGTAAATGCATCTGACTAAAAATGACTGAAAATACACGTAATCTTTCAGTGCTTTTTTCTCTTTCTTCTTTTTGTTCGCTGAGGAGGAGCTGTGATGAAATATTGTTCTTGTAATTACTTTCCAGCATTTCAGTGATAAAAGTGTCCATTGTACGTATGGTGCTCAGTGATCAAAAAGGATTTAAACAGTGAATTTTGAAGTGATCTCTTCTTGTAAACTCAGAGATGTGGATTTCAGACGGCAATTAAATCACCACACGACCTTGGTGTTTGTCAAAAAACAGTAGGTAATTTGGCTGGGGATTTTTACCCGGGTGGTGGGAGAAAAACACTGACATTCTGGATTCGGATGGCAATAAGATCACAGACTAACCCCTGTAAATGTTGAAAATACCTTAAGACCCCATGAGAAGTTACAATTACCGTCCGAATAGGGCTATACACTCCATGTGTGCTATCCTGTTGCCAGCCTTGTTGTGTCCTGCCCTGCTCCAAGCCTTGCCATGTCCTGCACCCAGCCTTGTGCTCAAGCCCTACTCTACCTGCCGTGCTGAATGTCTGTCTTTTTTCATTTTCTAAATAAAGAACACTGAAGTGCATCTCTGCATTTGGGTCCTAACTTCCTACACCAACGCTAACACCATTAGCCTACATGTATGCATATTCACATGCTGCTCCAGACAGTTCTTGCAGAATACTTTTATCTTCTACACTGTGTGACTGACTGTCCGATTTTCTGTGTGTCTGAATCATCTGCATCACCTTTGTGGCTTTCTTGCTTCCTTTGATCTTCTGGACTCTGGCCTGAGCCAATTTGATCCGGTCTGTGACGGTCTGAAGGTGTGCACGGTTCTTCTCCACGCTCTGAGACACCCTGTCAAAGCCAAACCAAGTCAAAAAAATGTCTGGAGAATACAGGTGGACATAGTTAGATCAGAACTTCACCAAAGTGTAACCTGAAATTCAATTCTGAACTAATGTGTCGTTGATTGACACTGTTTTTCAATGAATCCACTTTAAACCAGTATGTTTGACTGATTTTGAACTATTTGTGTTCAACACTGATAATTTCAATTTCAAAAATTAAAATTTCTATGGTCTTGTCAAAGAATTAAATGTATTCTGTTTATCAAGTATTTCTGAGTGATATCTATGAAAATACTGCATTAAGTATAAATTTAGCAATATTTTGTGTCTTTAATTTGCTATAAGCGGTAAGGTACAAGTGCATTGTTCATTAATAAAACAGTATATATGTTATATAAATATAAACAGTACACACTACCCTTTAAATGTTTGGAGTTTGGAACGTTTTTTAAAGAAATTAACACTTATTTATCAAGCATGCTTTAAATAAAGACTTTTATAATGTTGTTTTATAATGTTATAGTTTTATAATGTAAAGGATTTTTATTTCAAATAAATGCTGTTCTTTTGAACTTATTGTATTTGTATTATTCAAAGAAAGAAAAATGATAATTGTTTCCATGAAAATATAAACGTTTAATTTGGTAATATTTCAATTTTAACTGTATTTTTCATCAAATGAATGCAGCCTCAGTGAACATAAAAAAGTATTCTTTAAAAAAAAGTAATAATAGTAATTATATATATACACACAGTATATTTATATTAGTATATATTAGTGCTGTCAAAACAATTTATTGTGATTAACCACATTTAAAAAAAGCTTTTGTTTATATAATGTGTATATACATTACACACACACACACACATATATATATATATATATATACATACATACATACATACATACACACACACACACACACACACATATTAGGCCTATATAAACAAAAAAAAATTATGTTAGATGCAATTAATCGATTTACTTTATATATAAGCATTGGTCATTGAAAAATCGTAGTTCACAGTCTATCTTAATTTTCACATAAAATTCTGCAACAACCAGGACGAATGCAAAAACTTTGCAGCAAACTTCTCCAAACAACGGTCTGAATGACAAGCCAAGCAAACGGTGTACTGCAGCATGCTATTGCTATGCAGACAAAACAGCACCTATACTCTGACCTTCTGGCTCTATGGCAATGCCATCTGTCTTGGCCATTTTATTACACCTATTGTAACTCACTGACCACAACTCTTTTTCTTGTCTACACTTCTGTGGACAAACATCACAAATGGAAAAAAGATCCCTTGATTGCATATGGTAGCTAAAGTACGCCAGCCTGAAAACAAACAAAATGCAGTGGGAATGTGAGCATAATTGTACATGAGTACTGTACAGTCCTATCATCACTACTAAGTGTGTTCTTCTGTAGCATATGGCACTACATGCTATCTGAAAAGACCCTCCACTAGAAAAGGAGGGAAAATGACAGAAGAATGACTAAAAGAGAGGGGGGAAGGAGAGGCTTAATGGAGCTGACCTAGAAACGCACTGCTTCACCACACACACACACACAAATATGTTCCCTGGACCCCTACGTGCCATGTTGTCATGGTAACGCTGTGGATGGTTTTCCAGCCTGTTCAGCTGGAATTAGCATATTTGAGCACTCACTGCCACACAACTGCGTCTCATGCAAAACACACACCTTTCATTGTATTTCTCTTCTTTGTTATTTTCGCACAGTCTAAACACGCTCTCTCCTTCAATAGCCAGGCGCAACAATAAGGATGGCCCGGGGCCAGTGTGAGGGAGTTTTGGGCCCGTTGACTGTGCAGTCACTTACTTTACAGGGCCAATGCTGTGTTTTCACTACATCTTATGTTTGTTGATCATGTTGTACGTGTGTTTTTATGCCTTGCACTCATAAACATTTGCTCTGCGATATGCAATGAAATGTTTTTCCTTCTAGAGTTATCTAGCTGTCAACATATAAGATTTTGATGAACCTGTTCCTACAAAACTGTATAAAGTGATAGTTTTCATGAAGTTAAATTTGTCCCATTCCCATTCAAAAGTTTGGGGTCCATAAGATTTAAAAAAAAAAGCTTTTAAAGGAAGTCTCTTATGCTCACCAAGGCTGCATGCATTTGATTTATTTAATACATACAGTAAAAACAGTCATAATGTGAAATATTAAAATAATTGTAATATTTCACAATACTGTGATATAAAGCTGAATTTTCAGCATCATTACTCCAGTCTTCAGTGTCACATGATCCTTCAGAAATCATTATAATATGCTGATTTGCTACTCCAGAAACATTTATTATTATTATCAATGTTGAAAACAGTTGTGCTGCTTCATGTTTTTGTGGAAACCATGATACATTTTTTTTCTCATGATTCTTTGAATAGAAAGAATTTTCTGTAACAAATGTCTTTACCATCACTTTTGATGCATCATTGATTAATAAAAGTATTATTTATTTTAAAAAAAACAGTTGTGTATTTAATGTCCAGCTATTAAATTTTAACTAATCAATTAATTATCGTAATTTTTTGTAAAGAACTTAAAATTATATGTAAATTATATATGTTTTGTCATATAAAATACGTTGCTAAAATATATGTATTTTTAGCAACATATTTTATATGTGGCAAAAAAAAAATTGGTAACACTTTAGTTTAGGGTCCAATTCTCACTATGAACTAGTTGCTAATTAGCAAGTATATTACTAGTATATTGGCTGTTTATTAGTACTCTTAAAGCACATATTAATGCCTTATTCTGCATGACCATATTCTACATTCCTTAATCCTACCCAATACCTA
Source organism: Meda fulgida (assembly GCA_030578275.1). Lineage (NCBI taxonomy): Eukaryota > Metazoa > Chordata > Actinopteri > Cypriniformes > Leuciscidae > Meda > Meda fulgida. The sequence goes on along the minus strand of CM060633.1, from coordinate 23,541,860 downwards.
AACTTAACAACTACCTTACTAACATAAGCAGTAATTAGGGGTTTATTTTTGGCAAAAGTCATAGTTAATAGTTAGTTAATAGTTATAATTTTTTTCATAAAATCTATATTTATTTTTTGCAGCTGTGCCAGTGAAAATGTTATTAACTTGTGCGCAAAACTAGAATATTGCATAAAACATTGACGAAAGATGCAGTGTTTCCATCCCATGTGTTCAAGAGAACAAAATCGTCCCTTCCTTGGAAATTTGCACAAAATATCTGTAATAAATTTTTTTTTTTAAGTTTCCACGGTGGCTCTTTTTCCGTACATCATAAAGTCCATTCCCCTAATAGATCCATAAAATTTCATAAAGGCATCGTAAATCAAGCGGTCTAATCCAAATCCAAGTCTTCTAAAAAGACATGATGGCTTTATATGATGAACAGATTTACAAACGTGCATATACTGAAGTAAACACGGATATTAAATGAAAGTTTATGGAGTTTTAGTGACATTACTACATTAAACTACGATATATAACGTTGAATATAATGTATAATAATGCCATGGGGAATATTTTTGGGTCCTGATAATAATAAAATAATACTAATAATATTTTAATAATAATAAAGTAATAATAATCATTTTAAAAAAAAGTTTTGCTTTAAAAAATTCTGATCGTAAAGTATCATGATTTGTATCGCTGCACCCCTAATTGATGTTTCCATCGTAGTATTTTTTTATGCGATATCCCAAAATGTGCATTAAAATGGGAGGATGGAAACATAGCTAATGTTAAAAAAACATGAAAAAACGTATTGTTGAGACCTGAATAGGCGACCCAAAAAGTAGCCTTCAATGTTTGCGTCGCCGTGTATCCTTGATTTTTTACATCTCTCATCTGCAGAAAACACTCGGTGTACTATGACTGAATGTGTATAAATCTATGTTTACCTAGTAAAGATGTCTGTTGATATAGTTTCCAGGTACTGTAATGCATCAGTGATCTGATGGACAGCCTCTTCCCTCCTCAGGTCTGGCTGGATGAGGGGTACAGAGTACACCTGTCCCTCCAGGTAACGTTTCTGCGTCATCCTACACATACACACAGATACACACCAATGAATCATTTAATCTGTGTTAAATATGTCGCTGAACCACACTTTAAGCATGTTTATATATATATATATATATATATATATATATATATATATATATATATATATATATACACACACACACACACACATAAACTGTAAATATAGTGTTATATTTTGTCATGGCAGTAGCTAAATTGATATAAATTGATTGCATAGGCTACTGAAGTTGGAACCCCACAATACTATTTTTGTTGCAATGGACAATGGATTGAAATGCAAATGTAATATCCTCTTGGATTTGTGTTTTTCGCCCCCTTTCATCACAGTTACATGGGTCACGTATCTAGATCCAATCTAGAAGACTAATCTAGTACAGCAGCAACATAAACACTGATCCAGCCTCAACTGAAACAAACCCAGAGGCTTAACCAAATGAAAGTCACATGATGACTCGGACACAGGTTTAGATAAAGTCGAACAAACAGTGTTATGCTGTATGTCGCAATACAAACCCATTAATAAGAGTGTATAATAACAATATGACAATTATCTATTTAAAAAAATCTGCTGATTTCGACAACGATTCTCATTAGATCTTCACAACGCAGTCTTCCTCCTGCTATCTCCAGTGTAAAAAAAAAAAAACATAGCGGCAAAAAACTCAAAGGGATGCCTATAAGATGTCTATGAAATATTGCTATAAAAATAAATGCAAGTACAAGGGAACACTGTACCTGACCATTTATACATCAAAAGCACAAACGTTCATAAGCTTGTAGGCGCTCGGAGTCTGTAAGGATCAAAACTTCCGCACACTCAGATCACGTGATGCCTGACGTCGGCGCGTAACAACAGGGGGAAAAAAGCGTAAAAAATAATAAAAACAAAGCAAATATAAGTACATCTACCAATAAACACTTGACTTTGTGTTGGATTCCATTTAGGCTAAATACGTAAACTGGAAAGACGTTTGGACGTTTCAGATTAGCTAGTAGCCTAGTGTATAAAATTACCTTTTATACTTTTTATCTTTTTTTAATTTATTATTATTTGCATTGACGCTTTAGAATTATTTTGTGAGCAACAATCATGTTAATGCACTCTGCTGGAGAAAAATAACATTCATTTGGTAACTAAGCAACAGAAATCTAAATTTGTAACAATAAAATAAGACTCTAGGCCAGGAGTGTCAAACTCATTTTCACTAGGGGCCACTTAAGCATTATGGCTGCCCTCAAAAGGGCCGGTTGAAACTGTAAAGGTGATGATACAGGGCAACTTTTTGAGCAATGTTGATGTGCAATGTTGCCGTCAACGGGCAACCAGATGAGACACAGGAACCATAACCGATATAAAATTATCCAGAAAGAAATTAGTGCCCATTTTCAATGGGAAAGTGCCCAAGCAACAATTGCTCGGCAAGATTGCCCAGCAACATTGCTCAAAAAATTACCCTTTGTGTATCATAACCTTAAGACTGTACTATGTAAATGTTACTACTCCTGTTACTACTAAGATATTGTCTCCTTATTTGAATATTAGGCTACTTATTTAAGTTACAAATATTATAGCCTACCTTTGCAGTTTTTAAAAACATCAGAGGCTGGGTAATAATAACTTGATTTGATACAGAGAATAATGTATACTGTAGGCATGCAGAGGAAATGGGTCAAAATTAGCCTTGGCACTGTAGCCACACCAGCACACATTACCACACAATCACGCGCATTCAAATGTGAGGTAGTTATGGGGGTTCGGGGGCATACTCCCCCGAGAAAATTAGGATTTCTCGGACCTACATGTGTATTTTAAGGTGTTTAAAGGCCAAAAAAATTGGATGACATAGCTTTAAAAGTATGCCAGTGGGCAGTACAAATAGTTGTTAAGCAGATAACAGATTCTTAAACATGAGAATGAGGATAAATGTTGCACACTACAAAATGGGAATGCAGAATGTTTCTGCTTATTGTTGACAATACACAATCACATATTCCAAACAGGAATGGCCTTCAATGAGAAATCTTTCAAGGATCCTTTTGCTTAGATGTTACATTTCAATCAAACACCATGTATTTTTGTGTCCGGCAAATTAGCAATGTATATTAGCATTAAAGATTGGTTTCAGCAACTTGTTTAGAGTCTAGGCATAGGTTTTTTAATATAGCCTACTTTTACCTTTTCTGTAGACTACATTTTCATGAGTAGCCTAGGCCTAGCACATGTTAATTTTTACTGAAGATGCACACCAAGGAGACATGTTGGGGCAGTTAATAATGATGATCCTTTATTAACAACAAATTCGAATCAAGTGTGGAAATAAATAAATTAATAAACAAAGTAGATTTCGATTTCTAATTATTTAGCTATGAACCAAACAAACTTTGTTATTGCGCCTCATTGCCTGCCCCCTGACGTAACTCGCGAATCCGGGCACGCCCCCTTCAATCCTGTGTTTGGACATCCTCGCATCAGCAACACTCCGCGCATCCCTTCATGCGCGCTCTGGACACGAATGTGGAGGCGGAGGAGGGGGTCTCGCGCTCTTTCTGTCTCTCTTTCTGTCTCTCTCAGTTCAGCCATTTAAATAAAAACCCGTACATCAGGGGGAGCCTACTGATACCGAGACGCCCTGCTTGGATCACATTAGCCTATTGCTCGGCTTTTTCAAGAGGAGCGTCGCACGGGATGTCAAGCCTCCTGGAGAACCCTGTGCAGGCGGTGCTCTATCTGAAGGAGCTCACCGCCATCGTGCAGAATCAACAGAGTTTGATCCAAACCCAGCGATACCGGATAGATATACTCGAGCGCCGGCTGGAGGATCTAGCGGGTGAGAACCGGCAGCTCCGGGACTCCAGCAGCAGCCATCACCGGCACCCTCCCCGCTATCACCCGCCTCCGCCCCCCCGCACCTCCAGCCTGCCCCGAACCAGCAGAGCCGGGACACCCCCGGTTCAAACTAAGCAGCAGCATCATTCCCCTCTGGACATGCAACTTGTACCTGCTGGACCCAGCAATGCCAGTCCGGACTCTGCTGATGAAGATGATGATGATGACGCTCAGAACCCCTGCTGTAGATCCCTGGTCCCACAGACACCTGCCACCTTGTGCCGAGCTGTGGGACTCCCACGGACATCTGAGTGAGTTCCCATACCACAGTTTCTCAAATCACTATTTCTTTAGGAAAACACGAGATCGGTGAGATGTTGAGGCAGATTAGATGCGCCAACAGAATTACATAACAGAGAAATTTCACTATGCAGGCCACAGTGAATATGCAATTGCACATCAATAATTCAGTGATCATAAAACGAATGATGATTTGCATTTATAAAACCTTTCAGCGCTCTGTTTTTAAGATCATGTGGGTGTGTAATCAGTTCTTATATATATGCGAGTGAGTGTGTATGTGTGTGTGTGTTTGCACTGCTATGTCCAGTCTTGAAATAACTGCACTCTAAAATGGAAGAAAAACGATTATAGGTCAGCATTAGTTCAGTACATTCACTCTTACCAGGGCAAAAGGTTTCAAGAAAGAGGTTTTTAATGCACCTGATTATTTTACTGCAAAAATGAATTTTAAAATGCACTTAAAAGCACTTTATTGCAGGGATCTACATGCATGCACACACAGATTTATGCATAAAGTGAGGCTTTAAGTGACATTCCCATAGTGTATGTGAATTTGATCCGCCAGCTGGAATCTAATCCACAGTAAGAGAGAGAAAGATTGAGAGACTGAGTGTGTGTGTGTGTGTGTGTGTGTGTGTGTGTGTGTGTGTGTGTGTGTGTGTGTGTGTGTGTGTGTGTGTCATCTATTACGGCTGCTCATCTGCTTCAGTGCACATCTCACGCTGCATTTGTAGAGTATTCCCTCTGTGTGTGTGTGTGTGTGTGTGTGTGTGTGTGTTAACCCCTCGAGCAAAACTGCAATGATACATTCTGCTCTGATTTGTTTAATTGTAGCATTATTGTTTCCTTTAGGGTAAAAACACGTAGTCTTGAGTTTGAGAGTATGTTACCTTGCTGTGTGTTTATGACATAATACATTTAGTTGTACTGGAGGTGTGAGACTCTCATTGCTAATGAGTTTTAAGGCCGATTTATGCTCATGCACGCAGCTCATTAAAGTTAATCTCACATCGCTATCATTAGCGTGTCTGGTTAATCCAGGTAGGCCTATATTTTGAGACTTTTGCATCTTTATTAGCGAGTGAAGATGGACTGTTTTCGATAGACAACATTCTGCCATCATTTACTAACCCTCGTGTCGTTTCTTCCGTGGAACAAAAATGTTGCGTTTTTTTTAAACCAAGAAAGGAGCTGGGAATTTTACATGCACAACAGAATACCTATTGCATTACTAATGCATATTACATAATAACCACAATAGCAGGAGTGTAAGGAAGTGATATGCAAATGTGATTATATTAATAGCACTTCACATTCTCATGTTTTGCTCGATTGAGAAGTAAACATATTTGATGTGCTGTCAACAATGGAGGGCTCAAACAAGACTCACAGAAATAGAAAACAGGAAGGAGTTGGGGATTCCGAAAGAATTGTGAGCAGCCATTTATATACCCGTGCTTTGTGAACATTTCATTTAGAAATTCATTTAAGTATGTTGTTTAGCATCAAGAAGGCTAGTTATCAAATACAGGTCTGTTCTGATTGTAGACATCTGGAAGAGCAAATAACTATTTGTAAAGTAAAAGGAAATATGACTCAGACTAAATTAAATACAGGCTCACTTGCATCAAGGACATAGTTTGTGCCAACTATAATATGTTTTCTGCAGTGAATGTCTGGCTGTCATTTTGGTTGCTATTTACTGTTTCTCAAGTAAAAGAGTATGGCGGCGAGGTCATAAACCAATGCCAAGGTCATGGGTTTGATTCCCAGGGAATGAATAACATGTATACTTTGAATGCAATGTAAGTCGCTTAGGTTGAAAGAGTTTACCAAATGCATACATTTACTTAAGGGAGTAGTTCATTTTAAAATGAAAATTACCCCTGGATTTACTCAACCCTCAAGCCATTCTAGGTGTATATGACTTTCTTCTTCCAGACGAATACAATCGGAGTTATATTAATAAAAACCCTGACGCTTCCAAGCTTTAAAATGGCAGTGGATTGAAACCATCAGTTTGAAGCTAAAAAAAAGTGCATTCATCCATCATAAACGAACTCCACACGGCTCCGGGGGTTAAAAAAGGCCTTCTGAAGTGAAGCGATGAGTTTGTATATGAAAAAACTTTATAAAGTAAAATAACTAGCTTCCGGCCAAACGAACATATGGATTCGACTTAAGTGTAAAGCGCAACTTATGCAGTAATGCGACGTACTGCTGGTATTTACACTACGCCATGACGCCATATGCTACTTTCGACGTCACAAGTCGTTTGGCCGGAAGCTATAGTTATTTAAACTTATTTTACTTTACAACGTTTTAAATATATATATATATTTTACACACAAACTCATCCCTTCGCTCTAGAAGGCCTTTATTAACCCCCAGAGCCGGGTGGAGTCCTTTTATTATGGATGAATGCACTTTTTTGAGCTTCAAACTGATGGTTGCAATCTACTGCCATTATAAGGCTCAGAAGCTTCAGGGTGTTTATTAATATAACTCTGATTGTATTCATCCGAAAGAAGAAAGTCATTTACACCTAGAATGGCTTGAGGGTGAGTAAATCATGGGCTAATTTTAATTTTAAAGTGAACTGCTTTAAGGCCCAATAATCTGGATTCTGAAACAAAAATAGTTCAGAACCATCACACTAAGCTAATATAAGTACTTGAGGAAGACAAATGAAATGACATGTAAATAATAGTATTAATTGCCATAATGTGGATTTGAACATTTTCAGGAGTCAGACCGTCTTGCACCAGTTCTGCTGTCCAGCACCAGAGGCCCCAGAGGGAGATTCCAAAACCTGCTCCAGGTGAGGATGACACCTTCTGTAACAAGCCAATCAGAGAGTTACACTTTCTACATGGGACACAAAATGTGCAATATGAGCAACAGTAAGAATTAAGCAGTAAGGAGAGAGTGAATATACTTGTTTACCATAGCTGTCTGCATTGGTTTAGTATTCCATCTTTTAAATGGTAGTGGTTTTCTGTTTGCGGTCCCTGATCTCTTGGCCTGAGGCATTCTGGGTAATGGGATTCAAGCCAACGGAATGTACGTGTGTGTGTGTGTGAGCGAGAAAGAGAGTTAGTGCATGCTGCAGGTGTAGCTTAACCCTGGTCCGTCCTTTGTCTGATAGACTGGAAAACTCTCGGCATGGATAAGCACCATCACTCAGGTGGAGAGAGAGACTGTGTGTGTGTGTGTGTGTGTGTGTGTGTGTGTGTGTGTGTGTGTGTGTGTGTGTGTGTGTGTGATGTGCATGTGTGAATGTGGCAGCTCTGCACTATTTTGGGAACTTCAAACCATCTGAGCTTTGTTGACTGCATATTTTATCCTGCAACAAAACATCTCTGGTTACTATTGTAACCTTGGTTTCCTGAGAGGCGAGAACGAGACATTGCGTAGCTATGCTGTAGGAACTCCTCCTTTCTCCACTTTTGTTGAAATCTTATGGGCTAACGCCAGCTTGAAACAGCTGGCCAATTGTCAGGAAGTATGCAAATACTGACAGGGTCGCGGGCAGTATAAAATGCATGGGCGTGACAACTGCGTCAGAATCACGATTGAACGGTCCACAGCTGATCGAACAGCGAACACGGCAACTAACGCAATGTTTCGTTCCCGCCTCTCAGGGAACCAGGGTTACGATAATATCCGGAGACGTTTCCTTTCAAGAGCGGTAACTCTACATTGCGTAGCTACGCTGCGTGAACTGTATTAAATCCCGCCGTGAGAGTAGTGAAGATAAGTCCGGGGAAAACAGGGCCAAGCTACACCAGCCACGGAAGAGACAGACAGTCAGCCAATAGCCGCGGCGCTAGGAGTGCTTGCATCTGATAGGCGGAATTAGACCAATGAGACATCATCCCCGACCCTATCAAAATTGCATATGCAAATCCAATGAAAGCGAAGGCTGCACTGATCCAGGGCAGACACAACACAATAGGCACTCAAGCATGAAAGTAAACACAGTGTCAACGGCATTAGCGGTAACAACTGTATTAAACACTAGAAGCCATATACACAGAGACAACAGCATATTGGTAACCACTGCGTACAACTAGAACAGCTCACATGAGTAATACATTAGTAAGGAATTTAACTCACTGAAAGCACTTGAGAGGCCACAGACGGTACATCCAGCTTGTAAAATCTGGCGAAGGTGTTCTGAGAAGACCAGCCAGCAGCAAAACATAAATCCTGGAAGACATACCTCTAGACCAGGCCCACGAAGAGGCAACAGCCCTCGTCGAATGAACTCATATGTTAGGGGGGACAACCTTGCCCTGGCAAGTGTAAGCCAGCGCGACAGCGTCCACGATCCAGTGAGAAAGTTTCTGTTTTGACAGTTGACGTCTTTCCCTTAATACAGCAACCAAAGCACAAGAAAAGCTGGCCCGACTGAAGGAAGGCGGCCACGCGATTCACATACATCCGCAATGGCAAACATAAATCACTAGGCATACAACCCTAAAGACGCGCCTACATGGCCCATGAAGAGGCGATAGACCTCGACGAGTGAGCTAACATGTTAAGGGGGGTCTTTCCTTCTGAACGTGCGCTAGTGAAGTGCTCGGTTGATGGGTCTCGGGTCCAGTATCAGACGGAGTCCTCCATCCCTCTTGGGCCTCACAAAATAGCGGCTGTCCACTTCCATTCTCAGAAAGGAGCATTTTGAGGCTGGGTGGTCTGCATGAGCGGTGTCGTGTACGGCGGGGGAACATTGGCACTCTTGCATTTTTCATTGGGAGGCCAATATAGGCATGCACTGCGACTCCGCGCTACTCGGGCTAGGGCGAGTGACAGTGTTGAGTGTATAAGGAGGAAATGGCCCTTTGTGTGAAGGGATATGTGCTCTTATTGTAGAGCTCACACAAACAGCACACAAACATTGCAAATGTTGCCTACAGGAACAGAGAGGACATGATACAGAACACGGCACTTGGGGGCGGGGCCTCCAAAAAACTCCCTGCTCCTTTTGGATGGTCCGTAGGACAAAGTCATGGCAGTCGAAGACGACGCTTTCCGTGGTCCATGGCGCTACATTCCCGGTCCTGCCCATTGCCTACGGCGAAGATCCGGCTTAGGGCGGAGCCGCAGCGGGCTGCTCAGCCGATCTTAGGCGGGACGAGGTGCCGACAAGAGAGAGAGAGACCTCAAAGAGGGCTGAAACGAGCGATGGAGCAATATTCGTGACTCATAGCCTTCGCTCATCTGCACCTCAGAGAAATGCTCAGTAACTGTCTCCACAGCGTCACCAAGGAGGCTGGAGGGAGTGATTGGAGCCTTTCTTTTTTCAGCCAGATGAGCCATGAACTTGCACCGTCTCGAGTGCGCACCGGCAGGTCGGCGCAGTGCACGCACGTGGAGTCCAAGAAGGCCGCCCCAGGCAGGCGGCGCAGTACTTGTAGGGGGGGGGGGGGGGTCGATGGGGCCCGCACAAATCCTGCAAAAGGTTAGGATGCGAGGAAGAAAAGGTAACTAGTTCTCAGGTGCAACTTCAACGATGACAGCGTGAAGAAAGAGATTCTGACGCAATTGTTGCGCCTGAGCCTGTCAGTATTTGCATACTTTGCGACAATTGACCAGCTGTTCAAAGCTGGCATTAGCCCATTAAGATTTCAACAAAAGTGGGGAAGGGAGGAGTTTCTGCAGCGTAGCTACGTAATGTAGAGTTACCGCTCTCGAGAGTGAACCAAGTTTTAAAAGCTATTCTTAATAAAACAGTACATAATAACTGTGAACATAATCAGTTCCAAAAAACAGAAAACCTATACTTTTGTGTCCAAATTTGTAGAAATGATCACCTTTTTAGCAAACTGATAAGGCAGAAATTATACATTTTTTTACCCTAACAGAAAACTCTGAATAATTTTCTCCAATGTTTGAACATAAAAGAGCAGCTTTATTTCTGTAGAAAATATATTTACATTTTGTGCCAATAATGGTTGAAACCAAGATAAACACATAATCGAAGTGCATTTTGTTTTCTTGTATTAAAGTCTAAAAAAAACTGGCTGATGTTGTAGTCATAAATTCACCGTAAAACATACTGTGACGGCGGTATTATGGGATGCCTGTATATTTCTTATAATTGTATATTTCATTAAGTTATAGGATGTTAATATATCAATCTACTTAAAATACTTTTTACCTTTCAAATGTACTGATAATACCGTAATAATACAGGAGGTTTATTATAAAGCCACAAAATGAATCAGAGTTCTTTATAAGTAGCCTGTCCATAAAACATGGCCAATACTCATATACAGGAAAACAAAACACCATAAGGGTAACAGACGTGTGCACCATTTTTTTCTTTCAATGTGTGTGTCTATAATAAGGTAACATAGCCTATAATTACAGTGTTCAAGAATCATGCTTGGGTGTTCAAAACTTGTTGGCACTTTGCCACATTTTTTTAGCATGTTTGTATGTAGTTTTTGGAATGTGATTTGGTTATATCATTTTTGCCTGTAGCACAAATGGTCCAGGTTCAGTGGTAAATTAAAGTTTAATGCTTAGGGTTAGAAGTTTGTTTAAAATAATCACTAACCCTAAGCCTGAGCAAGCACCAGTAACAAAGTTTGCAGATATTATTGATGAACCGGAGAGAGCAGCTTTAATTTACTCCAAATGATAGTAAAGAGGGTTGCAGAGAAAATGGAAAAAAAGGGAAAATATAAGCATGCATTAGCTTCTCACCTCTTATTTGCAAGAATCGACAGCCTGGGTTTCTGCTTGATGTTGAAACTTGTAGTCATGCTCAATCTGTTTTTTAAACAGCTTGAAAGAGAAAGCATATTTATTTGAGTCATATAACTGGAAATTACATCAAACTCTTTGATACCTGCATCACTTCGCATGTTCTCTCACATAAGGAGTGATATCATATTTCAGATTAGGTCCTCAGATCAATCGTGTAGAAACCTAATGATCTGCACCGACCATGTGGATTGGTGTCTGTTCTCACTCTCGTTTAAGGTTCTGCTGCATTTGTTCTCATTCCTCAGAGGCAAATAGCACTTGGTGCATGAACGATGGAAACCCCTGCTCTCTGCCCCTCGTGTATGAGTGCTTACAGAGCTTAAGTGGCCTTTACTCCAGGGTAGCAGCTAATGTGCTGACAGTGAATGCAGTCTGCAGTGTGCTGTGTGTGCTGTAAACCTATGTCTACAATGAGAGAGAGAACCTAGAGAAAATGGAAATGGGGTTGAGCTGTGTTGTTAAGCAGAAGAAACATACTTTGTGACATCTCTCATGATTTAAACATCCGCTTTCCACTCAGAGATGCTTCTCATGAGCTCAACATGAAAGGAAAATGGCTTTGTCATGTATGGGCTTACGTAAGGTAGTGTAGAGAGTGCTGTTAACCTTTGAGATTTGGTTTGATTCAGTCTTTAGTTTTCGGGATTTATATGAAACCTATAGTCTGGGTTTCCCCATGCTGCCTTCCCGCAGCGCGATTTTATTCACGCTGAAAGGCAGTATGGATACCACGGTCCAGATTTTCGCCTCATTTAGGGAACCAATCACAGAACGGGGAGGGAGCAGCAAGACGATGACGACATCTATGCGACTCACCAAAGCAGTTTGTTTATTTCTATGGATTTAACATGGCAGCAGACGCGAAGCTACCGCATGTTTATCTTGCACAAACGGCAGTAGTCGCTGAACGCTATTGTTTACACAAAAAATATCTTACCAATTGACTTCTTCCTTGTCTAATTTCAGTCGCTCTACATACGTCACCTGGTATAATTGAAACGATTGCCTATGAGCTACGTACAGGCACATTTGACAGACATTCTTAGCACCCAATAAATGGCGCCGGGCAATCGTAAACCACGCCTCAAATACGAGAAAATGTACATGTGGTTCCCAGACCCATGTCTCAACGGTCTGGCGTTAGCCAGGCTATGAAACCTATGCATTGTTCATTTTTTTTTTTTTTTTTGCAGAAGCAGTTTTTTTATAGTTTGTAATATAATGTTTTAAATATACAATTTAAATAAAATGTATTCAATGAATAGTTTAAATAACAAAACTGATTGTTATTTTATTGCAATTCAATGTACAGTTTCTGATAATTAAACAATGATCTAAAACCTTCACTTGATTACCTCATTTCCCACGAAGACTGCGTTGAATTTGAACCCCGTGAAACTTTGCATGTGGTAATTAAGCAGAGTTAATTAGTCCTGAATGCGCACTGGGTCTGATCAGTCTAGATTAAAAGACAGCAAATCTGGGTCAGCCACTTCTCACTTGTGTCATTCGAATCCTCAGCTTGATTCCTGCTGGAGGAGAGGAACAGAAAGATGAGAAAAAAGAGGGTCAGCCTGACGTGCCGCCCTGCTCACATCCTCCAGAATATGAGCTCTCTCCTGATCTAAAACAAAAACAGGTAAGCCCCCGCGAACAAGCATCTGTGCATGTGAAACTGACTGTTAGAGATGTTAAGGGTTACACTTTACTTTAAGGTGTCATTGTTACAGTGTAATTATATATTTAAGTACTGAGTAATAATAAGCAACTACGTGTACTTACTATAGGGTTAGGTTAGGATTAGGATATGGTTGAGGGTTAGTTGCATGTAATTATGCATAATTTACTGTTATTACTACGGTAAGTACATGCAACATATGTAACAAGGACATAGTAAAATAAAGTGTTACCATATCAAGTTAGAGATCAATTTGAGTTAATCATTTATTTATGATCTATCTATCTATCTATCTATCTATCTATCTATCTATCTATCTATCTATCTATCTATCTATCTATCTATCTATCTATCTATCTATCTATCTATCTATCTCTCTCTCTCTCTCTCTCTATCTATCTATCTATCTATCTATCTATCTATCTATCTGTCTATCTATCTATCTATCTGTCTGTTTGTAGATAGAGGAACTGGAGCAAAAGTACGGTGGTCCTTTGATTTCCCGGCGTGCGGCCTGTAAGATTCAGATGGCGTTTCGCCAGTACCAGCTCAGCAAGAACTTCCTGAAGATCCGTAACTCAGTTCTGGAAAGTGGGATCCCGCGGCGTATGTCAGTGCGCAGGGTCCGGGTGCAGAGGGAAAGTTTCTCTGCAGAACGGGCGCTGATGGAAGGATGTTCACTCATGGGCATCCCGCTCACACACTCCACGTCACTGCCGGTGGCCACAACAACCACACTCACACACCTGGAGGACACATTCACCGAACAGGTACAGTTACACTATTAACACACATGATGATACAGCATGATCCTGTGCAATCAGTTCAGCCTATTTACTGTAGTTCAAGTACACATACTATTCTGTTCAAGTCATACTATTTTATTGTTTTATTCTATTGCATTTGTTCTTTCTCCTCTGTCCTTTTGTTTGCATTTGTTCTTTCTCCTCCTTCGTTCTGTTCTATTGTATTCCGTTCCATTCTATTCTATTTCGATGTCTTCAATTCAAATGTTTTTCTATTCTATTCTGTATTAGGTTCTATTATATTCAGTTCTACTTCATTAAATTGAAATATGTTGTATTCTGTTCTATTTTATTCAAATTTGTTCCATTCTATTCTATTCCATTCTATTCTATTCTATTCTATTCTCCCTGCCAGGTTCAGACATTAGCACGGTCTATTGACGAGGCTTTGAGTGGCTGGAGTTCTATTCAAGATGGGGAAGGAGAGAAGTCCTCTGCGGCCCCTCCCTCTGGATCCCATCCCGAGGGGCTCCTGATGGACCCCAATACCCTACAGGAGGCCCCACCAGGCGGCTGTGGGGAGAGCATGCCCCGCAGCGCCAGTAAACTCATGATGGCTTTCAGGGATGTGACTGTTCAAATTGATAACCACAACTTTCGCCTCTCCTCCTCCTCCATGCTGGAGTCAGTTTCCCTTGGTAACGGCATATCCAAGGAGACCGGCTCTGAAGCCCAAACGGGGGGAAAGATTGCAGGCCAGTCGGCATCGTCAGCCACGGAGATGCCTGAGTTTCCATCTCCGCCACCCAGCGAGGAAGAAAAAGAGAACCAACAGCCAACCGGATCGGATGCAGCACCGACAGCAGGGGCGGGCCTGGAGAGGAAACAGACCAATCAGATTGCACCCGAGACGGCGGAAAACAGCTCAGAGCCCGTCAGTAGCAGCAGCACCTCGACATCAGCGTGTGAGACGATGATTCTGTCCCTGCCCCGCCCACACTGCCAGGACACACCCTGTGGGACGCTGTCGACCGATATCGCACGCAAACGCCTTTACCGTATTGGACTCAACCTCTTCAATGTGTGAGTACAAAGGTTAAAGATAAATCTTTCCATTTAAAGTGGCTTTTTTTCTGTGTGTTTACTGGTTTTGCTGTTTGTAAGGCTCAGATGTCCCCACAAAGACAGAAAAACCTACAAAAATTCAGTGTTATTTTAGTAATTCATATAACTATAATTAACTAGAAAAGCAAAGTTTTTCATAGTAAATTTTCAATTTTAGCTTATCAAAGTCTTATTTGAAACAGTTTAAAGGTTAAAGGTTTATTTGATAGATTTGATAAAGGTCACATTTGATAGATTTGTTCCAAATACTAATCCAAAATTTGAGCAACAGTCATAGTGATGTGCGCTTTAGCCAGACGGTAAGACCTTAATCTAATTTAAAAACAATAGAATTTATTGGCGGGTACATTTGCTGTAAATAAAAATATGATTTCACAAAATAGCTTTTGTTTGCCAGGTCAGTTTGCCCATGACTAAAGAGTTGAGTGCATTTTCATTATGCCTGCTGATACACATTGACAAATAAACACATACTTGCACATGTATACATACACACATACTCAAGAAGACTATAACACACTCCCTCAGGGGTGATTGTGAAGCTCTTTCTCTGCTCCATTTTGTGTGTGTAGCTCTTTCAGACAAACACACACACACACACACACACACACACACACACACACAGAGAGAGAGAGAGAGAGAGAGAGAGAGAGAGAGAGAGAGAGAGAGAGAGAGAGAGAGAGAGAGAGAGAGAGAGAGAGAGAGAGGGAGAGAATAAAACCAATCCTCAGAGGATTCAGAGTGCATCAGCACTCAATTGAAATCTCAGATCAGATTCACTTTGACATGCTTGACGTGAGTAGTGCCACGGTTGCCATGGTAACCAGGTGATCTACACTCACGGTTTTACTCAAGCTGTGTGACCAAGGGACAATGTTGGTTTTACAAGGTTTTACAAGATGTATGCAGGATTTTTTTTTCCAGCTATTCACTCACAATGAGTAAAGGCAACGTAGCATGTTTGGGGTGATGCACGTGTATTTGTGTATGTGTGTGTGTGTGTGTGCTCGTATAAGGTCGGATGTGACCTGAGAAGATGTTCGGAGTGGTGGAAATAATGCACGTTACAGTGATGTCATCTCGGAGTCTGATGCAAAAGAAAGCAAGAAACAGACAAATACGAAGGAAATATCAGTATTATTATAAATGAACATCTCAATGCAATAGCGCAAATAAAACAGAAGCTTTCATTGGCGTCCATTCAAAAAGGCCATATTGCTTGTTTTCTCCTTTAAATCAATTTAGAATGAAGCAATGTCCTGCACCTTACTTTCACTACTTGCTTTACTTGAAATGTCTTTATAAAGGTCTTTACTGTCACTTTTGATCAATTTAATGCATCCTTGTAGTTAGTAGTGTACATACATAAATATAAGATCAGTCCAGTTGTTATTGGCTGAGGGCTGCTAATACAGACGTTGTGATGCACATATGGACATGTGCGTCTCTGAAACAGAATGATGTGATTGGATGTGGATAGAGTAATCTGACATAGGCTGTATGTTTTTAGCAATGAATATCTCTCCTATCACATTTATATACGTGAACCTGCGCACAAGCACAGAAACCTCTTCAACCAGTCACATGGGTTAATTTTTTGAAATTTTGATTTATACATCATATGAAAGCTGAACAAATACACTTTCCATTGATGTATGGAATAGGATAGGACACTTTTTGTTAGGATAGGACACTATTTGGCCGAGATGCAACTATTTGAAAATCTGGAATCTGAGGGTGCAAAAAAAATCGAAACATTGAGAAAATTGCCTTTAAAGTTGTCCATTTATGTTTGCGATTGTGCTGCATTGTGCTCACAAAAATAAATGTTTTATATATTTACGGTAGGAAATTTACAAAATATCTTCATGGAACATGATCTTTACTTACCGGTAATATCCTAATATTGTTTGGCATAAAAGAAAAATCAATAATTTTGACCCATACAATGTATTGTTGGCTATTGCCACAAATATACCCGTGCTACTTGTGACTGGTTTTGTGATCCAGGGTAACATATGATGATTTGATGCTCAAGAAACATTTCTTATTATAATCAATGTTGTAAACAATTTTTGGTTGTAATATTTTTGTGGAAACTTAATAAAAAAATGGGTAAACAGGTAGTGTACATTTAAGTATAAATAAACATAAAAAATGTATATTAAATGTACATGAAGGTATATTATGTCATAGAATTATATAATATAATGTTAGCTAATTGTCTAAATGATATTTATTATAAAGTGTTAGCTCTAGCTTCTTTAGAAAAAGAAAAATAATTTGTTAGTACTCATCTACATCTTTCTTGATCTTCCTGCAGAAATCCAGACAAAGGCATCCAGTTCTTGATATCCAGGGGCTTTATTCCGGATACCGCCATTGGTGTGGCTCACTTCCTGTTGCAGAGGAAGGGTTTGAGCCGACAGATGATTGGAGAGTTCCTGGGTAACAGCAAAAGGCAGTTCAACAGAGATGTGTTAGAGTGAGTCATGTCTTCATAAACTTTTATGCACTTTACAGTAGTTTTCTATGTATCATAGTAATTTTGCCGATGATCTGTCTGATGAGGCAAATATTTAGTCCTGAATCCTGTAAAACATCTATATAAGCCCTGTATCTATTTATATTCCCCCATCTATATAAATTATTAAAAAAATTTAAACTGAAAAAAGAATCAGAATCAGAATGAGATTGATTGCCAAGTACAGTATGTTTACAGTATGTTTGTCTTGGTGATAAAAAAAAGCTTCCAGTGCACTGGAACAGCAACAAGATAGTAAAAAATAAATACATATTCACAATATAAACATAATAGATGAATAACATACTGCATGTACAAAATAGACCAAAACTATATACAAATATACTATATAGAAATAAAATTATGCAAGGGATTGACAAGATTATGCAAAAAGGGTCAATGGCAATAAATAGAAAATCTAATTAAAAAATATTGTGTCATTAAATAATATTAAACTATAATATTAATTAACGAACTATGATATTATATTCTTATTTTGAAAGGGAAACATTACGATTAGAGTTAATAAGACAGAATTAACCAGCGCATTAATATTACTGCATTTTCAGGATTGGGGTTTATAATTTAAGAACCAACCACTGAAGGTAATAACGGCACATTTTCATTTCTTACAGTGCTGGAGCTTCATAAATTGGGCTCTTAATTCAAACAGAGCACATTTATGAGGTTTATGTGGCCTCTCTCTCTCTTTCTCAGCTGTGTGGTGGATGAGATGGATTTTTCAATGCTGGAGCTGGATGAAGCTCTGAGGAAGTTTCAGGCTCACGTGCGAGTGCAAGGAGAGGCTCAAAAAGTCGAGAGACTCATTGAAGCTTTCAGGTGAGAATCACACACACCAGTAAAGAGTCATTTCCTAAACACACATGCAATTTTTCAGATTAACTATGGCATATTTATCCACAGCTTTTTTATCCACTTGCGGTTCATTTACTATAATGTGTATGCCTGTGTCATCTGTTGTTCCTTCTTTTAGTCAGAGATATTGTATGTGTAACCCTGACGTGGTGCAACAGTTTCATAACCCCGACACCATCTTCATCCTGGCCTTTGCCATCGTGCTGCTGAACACAGACATGTACAGTCCCAACATAAAACCAGAGCGCAAGATGCTGCTGGAAGACTTCATACGCAACCTACGAGGTGTGTTTATTTGTGCTTTAATTAAAACCAGAGCGTGTTGGTGTTTTGAGGTCAGAGATTAAATATTTGATTTTAAATCATGCTGATTTTAATCAGCTTTCCATCTCCATGTTTAAATTAGCTTTTTTTTTTCATATCAAAAGAGTCACTTTGATTATCTCCTAGGAGTGTAGGCAGTGTGTGTGTGTGCGTGTGTGCGTGTGTGCGTGTGTGCGTGTGTGTGTGTGTGTGTGTGTGTCTTGGACAGATTCCTGGTCTCTGATCAAATAATTTTTGATCTGTTGCCTACTTCCTGCAAACACATACAGTAAGAGAGCAAGACATGGGGCCTGAAACGAAATCAACCTGTTATTAGTCAAGCTGTAGTTTATAATAGGACTTTTCCATAGAGCCAAATGTATCCTCAGTTTAAACAGCAATAAGTCACTTAAAAGTACACTGTGACACTTCTGCTTTTCTATATGCCGTGATCCTTGTTAACAAAATATTTATTCCTATTACACAGGCTATTCAGTTTTTCCTGCCTTAATGGTATTGTAGGTAACTTTTTTATAAAAAAACTTTTTTCCAAATTTGTTTAAACTTTCTATATATATCAATGCATAATTGAAATGTAAGTACTCTGATAAAAAGAGTATAAAAATCGAGTGACTCTAGACCGTTTAATCTGCACTAAACACAGCTCATTATTTCCATTCGGGACGAAACAAAGGATTGGCTTAGGCGACTGTCACTCTCTCGCAACCATGGCAACCACCCTTTGCCACACAGGACCTGCCCACTTGCGCGTACCCGTTTGATTTGAGTAATTCAAGAGGCACGGAACCTAGGAATAACAAAACAATGGCAGAGAAAGACCCGACGCATGTCCTCTTGTCCAAGAAGTGCTCCTTGCCCTGCACTTCGACCATCCCGTCCTCGGCCTCTACTTCCTCGGACCCTAGTTGCACGGCCTCTTGCACGACCTCCTCTGCTTCGCCCTCGACCCCGGATCTGTCCTCGAGCTGACGATGCGGTACTTGTCTCTGGAGTGTAGTCCTCATCAGAGTCGACAATGCTTTCATCATGGAAACTCTTACATGCAGAACACCATATATGTTATGAATCTTACACGAAATTCATCTTCATCGCAGTGTAAATGATGGCAATGGAAAAAAGTGTATCATGCAACCTGTTTTTAGCTTTGGCTTATAGAAAACTAGCTCGTTAGCGAATTAAATAAATATATATTTTAAACTTTACCAATATCAATATGCTAGCTTGATAATGAGTACTAAAATACATGTTATTTGTTTATCTTCATAATGATAAAGTTAGATTTTTTTATTCCATGTGATTACATGCACTGCGCTCCTTCCTCTCCGCTCGCCTCAGGTAAATAATGCGTCTTCAGCTCAGCGGTCGGAGTCGCGCGTTCATGTGTTTTGGGGGCGTGGCTTTGGAAGGAGCCCAGAATGGAGGGGGTGGAGTGAATGGAAATAATGAGCTGTCTTTAAAACAGTTGTGAGAGGTCTACAGACACTCAATTTTTATACTTTCTTTTTCAGAGTACTTACATTTTAATTATGCATTGATATATACAGAAAGTTTAAACAAATTTGTAAAAAAGTTTTTTTTATAAAAAAAGTTACCCACAATACCTTTAAAGGGATAGTTCACCCAAAAATGAAAAGTCTGTCATCATTTACTCGGCCTCATGTCGTTCCTTTCTTCTGTTGAACACAAAGGAAGATATTTTAAATAATGTTTGTAACCAGACAGTTGACGGTAGCCATAGTATTTTGTTCCCTATCGGTCAGTCACTACGACGTAGGTCATGACTGACCAATAGGAATCTCGCCAGAGAGGCCAATCTACTTCGAGTGAAACTAAAACAGGCCAATGCACATTGGCGTGCAATCATTTGCATCAGCTGCAAGACCTCGTTAGCGCGGGTATTTAACAAGCAGCTGAGCGATTGCACAGTTAGCTTTTTGCTTCGGAGCCAAACACTTCGATGCCTCTACTGCAGTGGAAAACTTCTACAGGCTTTTCTTTTTTTTTGAACTTCTCTCTTTTTTTTCTGGTGCTGGGCGCGACAGCACGGCAGCGTGAGCAGCCTCCTCTTTAAAGAGCAAAACAAAAAAGCTGTTTTAACGGCTGGTAAGATCTCCCAGCGCACAGTCGGGTGCACATCCCCTGTGATCGCTGAGGCTGCTCCCCTGCGTGCTTCAGCACCAGTGAGAGTAGTTCCTAAAAGAGCAAACACAGATAGTTCGCGTCTTTTTCAAGATGACGTTCTATCTGTGTGTTTCTGGATGCGGTCGTTACCTGGGATCGCGGGATGGTCACGATCGCTGCCTTGTGTGTCTGGGCCTCGAACACGCACAGGCAGCGTTCGTGGATGAGTCATGTACCCATTGTGGGAAGATGACCATCTCGGAGCTGAGGTCGAGACTCTCGTTCCTGCAAAGGGGCGGAGTCCCCGTGCCTGCACCTCGGTCCAACCCCCCTTCGCGGGTTGCTTCCGGCAGTGACATGGGTGACCTGAGGATTACAGTGAGCGCGCTTCCTTCGGGGAACCAACCCCCTAGGAACCCCCACTCCTCTCATGCTCCGCAGCCAGTTCAGCTGCCAACGGAACGCGCCGGACCATCCTCGAGATGTGTACCGGTCGTTTCGTTCGGCGCTCCCCGCGACGACCAGATGTCGATCGCTGCATCGGAGGGTGGGTCAGACCGCTCCGCGGACGACGGCTCGGAGCCGCTGCCTCCTTCGGGTGTGCCAGCGGTGCCCGAGTCGGACCCGGAGATGATGGCCATGCTTTCCCGGGCCGCCAACAGGATCGGGCTCGTGTGGAACCCTCCACCGTGTCCCGAGCCCTCGAGGCTGGATGATTGGTATCTCGGGGTGGCGCGCGCTGGTTCTCAGCAACCCACTCCAGTGCCTTTCTTCCCGGAGGTGCATGAGGAGCTCACGGGGACGTGGACGGCACCTTTCACTGCCAGAAACCGTCCCGGTGGCTCCTCCTCCCTCACCACCCTTGATGGCGGGGCAGCTAAGGGATACACGCGTGTCCCGCCAGTGGAACGGGCCGTTGCTATGCAACTGTGCCCTAACTCCACTTGGCGTGGAGAACCGTGTCTTCCTTCACGCGCCTGTAGGTACTCGTCGGACTTAACCGACAAGGCTTACAAGGCCTGCGGGGAAGCTGCCTCCGCCATACACGCTATGGCGTTGTTGCAGGTTCATCAGGCTAAGGCACTGAAGGACCTGCACGAGGGAGGTCACGACCCACAAGTTCTCCAAGAACTTCGTACCGCGACGGACCTCGCGCTTCGTGCGACGAAGGTTACCGCGCGGTCTGTGGGTCGTGCGATGTCCACTTTGGTGGTCCAGGAACGCCATCTCTGACTGTGTCTGGTCGACATGAGGGAAACCGACAAGCTCAGGTTTCTTAACTCCCCCGTGTCCCAGACCGGCCTCTTCGGCGACGCGGTCGAGAACTTTGCCCAGCAGTTCTCGGCTGTACAGAAGCAGACTGAGGCGATCAGTCACATCCTGCCGCGGCGGTCAGCTGCTGCCTCCACTCCACCGCCTGCGGCTCCTCAGTCTGCTCGTCGCCGAGGGCGTCCTCCTGCGTCTGCCCCTGCTCCCGCGCCGCAGCAGCAGCCTCCACCTAAGCGGCGCCGTGGAGCCAGTCGCAGGCAGGGCGCCCCGCCCGTCCGGGCCCCCGCCAAGAAGGGCGGCAAAGCCAAGAGTAAGCGGCCCTAGGACGGGCGACCCGGAGATGGAGGGAACTGCTCTTCAGGAGACGATGACCGCATCGCTCCTTCCCCCGGAGGAGGGCCGGGTGGGGAATCCTTTGTTTCCTTTTGTTCCGCCGCTGGCCTTAAAACCAGCGGTACCCAAATTTTCAATAAAAGAGCAGTTTCTACCATCTCTGGGTCCGAAGGGGACCCGGAGAGCAGTGGGGGGACAGAATCCTCACCACTCTCATCCGGCTCCTCTATCGCCAGTGAGCAGCAGTGTGCAGTTCGAGAACGCCACCGAGCCGCCTCCTGCACCTCCTGCCCTGTGGAACCAGGTGAGTGCTGCACAGCGCACACAGACCCCGCTACGGGCCGCCTCCCAGAGAGAGCCCCCCGAGCCGCGTCCCTGTGTTCCACCTCGCTGCCCCACTCCGGGTACGCCTGCGGTCCCTTTGGTCATTCGGACCATCAGGCTCGGCTATGCGATTCAGTGCGCCCGGCGTCCCCCCAAGTTTCGGGCCATCCACTCCACTACAGTGAGAGCAGCCGATGCCCATGTCTTGCGTGCGGAGATCGCAGTCCTACTGGCGAAGGACGCGATAGAGCCGGTCCCTCCAGCCGATATGAGGTCAGGGCACTACTGTCCCTACTTCATTGTACCCAAGAAAGGTGGTGGGTTACGACCGATCTTGGATCTGCGAGTTTTGAATCGGAGCCTCCACAAGCTACCGTTCAAAATGCTCACGCAGAAACGCATTTTCGAATGCATCCGTCCCCAAGATTGGTTTGCAGCGATCGACCTGAAAGACGCGTACTTTCATGTCTCGATTCTTCCTCGACACAGGCTGTTCCTGCGCTTTGCGTTCGAGGGTCGAGCATATCAGTACAAAGTCCTACCCTTCGGGCTGTCCCTGTCCCCCCGTGTCTTCACGAAAGTCACGGAGGGGGCCCTTGTTCCCATGAGAGAACAGGGCGTTCGCATCCTCAACTATCTCGACGACTGGCTCATACTAGCACACTCTCGAGATCAGCTATGCGAACACAGGGACCTCGTGCTCAGGCACCTCAGCCAGTTGGGTCTTCAGGTCAACTGGGAAAAGAGCAAACTCTCCCCTGTGCAGAGGATCTCTTTTCTCGGTATGGAGTTGGATTCGGTCACTCAGACAGCGCGCCTCACAGAGCAGCGTGCTCAGTCGGTGCTGAACTGCTTGAACACGTTCAAAGGCAGGACGGCGGTCCCACTGAAATTTTTTCAGAGGCTCCTGGGGCATATGGCAGCAGCAGCAGCGGTAACCCCGCTCGGCTTGCTTCATATGAGACCGCTTCAGCACTGGCTTCACGGCCGAGTCCCGAGATGGGCGTGGCATCACGGCACTCACCGGGTGGCAATCACACCGGCCTGCCATCAGACCTTCAGCCCGTGGTCAGACCTTTCGTTCCTTCGGGCAGGAGTCCCCTTGGAACAGGTCTCCAGGCATGCTGTGGTATTCACAGATGCCTCTGCCACCGGCTGGGGTGCCACGTACAACGGGCATGCAGTGTCAGGGGTGTGGACGGCTCCCCAACTGCATTGGCACATCAATTGCCTCGAGTTGCTAGCAGTACATCTCGCTCTGAGCCGCTTGAAAAGGCCGCTACGGGGCAGGGACGTACTGGTCCGCACGGACAACACTGCGACCGTTGCGTACATCAACCGACAAGGTGGTCTACGCTCCCGTCGCATGTCGCAACTCGCCCGCCATCTCCTCCTCTGGAGTCAGAAGCATCTGAGGTCGCTTCGAGCCATGTATGTCCCCGGCGTGCTCAACCGTGTGGCCGACGAGCTATCACGAGCTGTGCTTCCGGGAGAGTGGCGACTCCACCCCCAGGTGGTTCAGCTGATCTGGAGAGAGTTCGGAGAGGCTCAGGTAGACCTGTTTGCCTCCTCAGAGACCTCCCACTGCCAGCTGTTTTACTCCCTGACCGAGGGAACACTCGGCACGGACGCACTGGCACACAGCTGGCCCCGGGGCCTCCGCAAATATGCGTTTCCCCCAGTGAGCCTACTTGCACAGACACTGTGCAAAGTCAGGGAGGACGAGGAGCAGGTCCTTATGGTGGCTCCCTATTGGCCCACCCGGACTTGGTTTCCGGAACTCATGCTCCTCGCGACAGTCCCTCCCTGGCCCATTCCTCTGAGGAAGGACCTCCTGACTCAGAGACGGGGCACCCTATGGCACCCGCGCCCAGACCTCTGGAAACTCCATGTCTGGTCCCTCGGGACGCGGAGGTTCTAGGTGACTTACCCCCAGAGGTACTTAACACCATCACTTCAGCACGGGCGCCGTCCACGAGACGTGTTTACGCCCTGAAGTGGAACCTGTTCGTCGAGTGGTGTTCTTCTCGCCGAGAAGACCCCCGAAGATGTACAATAGGGTCTGTGCTTTCCTTCTTGCAGCAGGGGTTGGAGCGTAGACTGTCCCCTTCCACCCTCAAAGTACATGCTGCCGCTATTTCTGCTTATCATGACCACATAGATGGCAAAACAGTTGGAAAGCACGACCTGGTCGTCAGGTTTCTTAGGGGGGCGAGACGATTAAATCCTCCTCGAACCCCCTCCATACCCTCTTGGGATCTTTCCCTGGTGCTTCGAGCACTTCAGGATGTTCCCTTTGAGCCTCTGCAGTCAGTAGACTTAAAGCTTCTTTCCATGAAGACTTTGCTACTGGTTGCATTGGCCTCTGTCAAGAGGGTAGGAGACCTGCATGCATTTTCGGTCGACGAATCGTGCCTAGAGTTCACGCCGGGTGACAGCCACGTGGTACTAAGACCCCGGCCTGGCTATGTGCCCAAGGTTCCTACCACTCCCTTCAAAGACCAGGTAGTGAACCTGCAAGCGCTGCCCTTGGAGGAGGCAGACCCAGCCCTGGCTTTGCTCTGTCCCGTTCGCGCTCTGCGTATGTACGTGGACAGAACTCAAAGCATCAGGACCTCAGATCAGCTCTTTGTCTGTTACGGAGGCCAGCAGAAGGGAAAGGCTGTCTCCAAGCAGAGGTTGGCCCACTGGATAGTGGATGCCATCGCCTTGGCTTACCAAGCACAGGGCGTGCCCTGCCCGCTTAGGTTGCATGCACACTCTACGAGAGGCGTTGCATCCTCCTGGGCGCTGGCACGTGGCTCCTCGCTAACAGATATCTGTAGAGCTGCGGGCTGGGCGACACCTAACACGTTCGCTAGATACTATAGCCTACGTGTAGAGCCGGTCTCCTCCCGTGTTCTCACCCTAAACGGGTAGAAGCACTGAGAGGTCTGGCTCTGTCGGCTTGCTGCACCCTACTGTGCACCCTTATTGCTCCAGAGTGAAAAACCTGTCGAGTCCTCCAAAACCCATCGGCCCGGACTTGGCGGAGCGTCCGGCGCCAGGCCCTTATCCGTTGAATCCTAGAGAACCGGATCTGGGCTGGGTTCCATATGTGTGACCCTACGGGGATCCCATATGTGTATATATTCCACGGATGCTCCTATCGGAAGCCCGTGTCTTTCCCTTGGGCTAAGTCACCCATTATTTCATATGCAGTACAGCCTTCGGGTTAGTCCATATGTATTTCCACGTAACTCTTTGAAGAAGTGGCTTCCGCAGCGTTCCTTCCTAAACAGGAAAGGCACGCTTTCCCAGTGTTATCCAATATGTCACTGTATGGGTTATCACGGAACAACAGTGTCAAACTCTCTGTGTAGGCCTCCTCCTATCGTCCTTCCAGGCAAGAAGGTGTAGAGGCTTGCACGGGGGCGCTGGATGGGGTGCAGCAGCTGTGGCGCTTTGGTAGGGATTCCTATTGGTCAGTCATGACCTACGTCGTAGTGACTGACCGATAGGGAACGTCTCGGTTACATATGGTAACCCTCGTTCCCTGAGGGAGGGAACGGAGACGTAGGTCCCGTCGCCACATCTGCTGCCGCCCGCCGGGGCGGCCAGCTTCTCAGGCTTGGCTCCTCAGCAAAAAACTAACTGTGCAATCGCTCAGCTGCTTGTTAAATACCCGCGCTAACGAGGTCGCGCAGCTGATGCAAATGATTGCACGCCAATGTGCATTGGCCTGTTTTAGTTTCACTCGAAGTAGATTGGCCTCTCTGGCGAGATTCCTATTGGTCAGTCATGACCTACGTCTCCGTTCCCTCCCTCAGGGAACGAGGGTTACCATATGTAACCGAGACGTTTTCTTTCAACTGTTTGGTTACCAACATTCTTCAAAATATGTTCTTTTGTGTTGATCAGAATAAAAAAACCCATACAGGTTTTGAACACCTTGAGGGTGAGTAAATGCCATGGTGACAAAATTGGCATACTATACTTTTACTTTTGTATTATGATGTAAGAAAAAAAAAGAATAAATAAATAGATTGCCCTTCAGGGGTGGATGATGGGGCAGACATTCCGCGGGAGATGCTAGCCGGGATTTACGAGCGGATTCAGCAGAGGGAGCTGCGCTCCAATGAGGACCATGTGACCTACGTTACCAGGGTGGAGCAAAGCATTCTTGGAATGAAGACGGTGAGTCAGTTCTCTAACAATTAAACAAAAAGGTGCATCACCTTTTGGTTCGGTTTGTACCAGTTACAGATTTGAAAAGGTGATTAGAGACAGTGAGATAGCTGACAAAACTATCTTCTCAACTTTACTATGGGTCTTGCTGAGCCAGACATTGCCATTCATATCACTCATACTAGCGCAGCAGAGGGCCGACGTCCTGCAGAGATTTATCTCCAACTTGCCCCTAAACACCTGCCTGGAAGTTTCTAGAATGCCTGAAGACCTTGATTAGTTATGTTTAATAGGGGTTGGAGCTGAACTCTGCAGGACAGTGGCCCTCCAGGAGCAGGATTCGACACCCCTGTAGTAGTGCAAGTGATTTGAACAAACCCTAACACACTAGGTTTTGAACTTGTCCAGCACTGTTTACTTCCAGGGATCCTTCTTAACCATTTTAAGGAACAAATATTTAGGAAAAACAATTATAAAATTATATCATATACATATATGAAGATGATATATAACAAATTTTAGAAAAATATTTTATATATATTTTAAATATATCTGTTCATATGTGATATATGCGTTTGATTCACTAAAAAAAGCTCATAAGAGTCATTTGTTCAGGATTAGGACTATACTGGTTGTGCTATACTGTATGTTTTTTAATTCACTGAAAAGAAACGGCTCATAAAAAACTTTTGTTTGTGAAGCGGAATTCACTGTTTCATATACAAGTCTGAAACTTAAATTTGATTATATTTTTAACTTATGACCCCAAAAACTTCTGCAAGTCTGAAGTTTGATTAACATGATGAAGTAAAAATAAACTTTGCTCAAAACATCAGCCAGTTAAATTCACATGACAGCTTCTGGTCATTATTTTTTCCCACCTCTGTATGCTAACAGCTGAGTGAATCAGTTTATAAAAACAGGTATAAAAACAGGAAACTTGACACTGAAACTGCTCATTAGGTTGGTGCTGTAATTTTAGATTCCACATGACAGCGCAGCAAAACACTGTACCTCCATATGAAATATTAATTTCTTTCATCAGCCCATGCTGCATCAGAAATCCCTCTTTTCATTTCCTGTGCTGACGGAAGCTGTACCTTCTGAATTGAATTCACCCGATATTTGATCTCTCTCTTTCTTCCTCAGATACTGTCGGTTCCTCACCGTAGGCTGGTGTGCTGCAGTCGACTCTATGAGGTCACCGATGTAAATAAACCGCAGAAACAGGCTTCACATCAGAGGGAGGTGTTCCTCTTCAATGACCTGATAGTGGTGAGAGACACACAGATGAAAGCATATTCGCACACGTATAACAAACAACCGAAAATAAACTAAATCTTTCTTATGATGTTAGATCCTAAAACTATGCCCTAAGAAGAAGAGTGCCGCAACATACACGTTCTGCAAGGCCATGGGTTTACTGGGAATGCAATTCCATCTGTTTGAGAATGAGTGTAAGAACACAAGCACACATAAAACAGTTCAGTTCAAACACATTTAGTTCATTTTTAACCTAATTCAGACAGACACTTTTTTTTTTTAAATGATTAAAACAGGAAAGTTCACAAATCCTCAAAGCAGGACCTTTCTCAATACTTGGAGTATCAGATATGTGATACACAGCGTGTTTTCTCCATCACAGATTACCCTCATGGAATCACGATATTGTCTCCGTTCTCGTCGGAGAAGAAGCAGGTGGTGAGTTTCTGTTCTCAGAGCTCAGAAGAGCTGCTCAAGTTTGTAGAGGACCTGAGAGAGAGCATCGCAGAGGTGGCAGAGATGGAACAAATTCGGATCGAGTGTGAGTGTCTTTTGCATGTTACTGCTCATTTTGCTTATTTACTCATGTTCACAACCTTTAGCCTAGTGATAGTCACATTTGTTAAAATCTACATGTGCTTCTGGATGTCCATGTTTTGTCTAAAACACATCCCATAGATCTACATTGAAAAGCTAAAATCCAGGGAACAGTAAGAAACCACCTAGCAATCACATAGCAACATGTTTAACAGTATTAATGGTGGGTTTTGCACAGGCACTGGCACTTTTTGCATCACTCACATTTGCTTCAGAAAAGTTTTTATCTATTCACTCTTAAAAATAAAGAGTTCAAAAGAAGGTTTGCAGCAATGCAAGCAAACCATGTTGGGTTCCCCAAAGAACCTTTAGGTTAAACATTTCATAAAATAACCATTTTTTTTAGTGCAAAGAATATTTAAATAATCCGAAGAACCTTTCCACTATAAAGAACATTGTGCAATGGGAAGGTCTCATGGATGGTAAAGGTTCTTCATGGAAACCATTGATGTCAATAAAGAACCTTTTATTATTAAGAGTTTTTTGCTTTTTCAGGTTAATACACTTTAGAATAGCATCATTATGTATAGTACAGTATTGTGTATAGGCTGTATGTGTGCGCTATGCTGTATGTAATAGAACAGTGTTGTTTATTAGCACTAAAAATAATGAAATAATCTTTTACATTTTAATACATTATCATTATCTAAAGGTTAGCTTGAATAAAAACGAATTCTCAACATTCCTCTGTGGTTTGAATGCTATGGTTGTGGCCAACATTAAAGTGAATTATGAATGTGGTTCTCAGGGGAACTAGAAAGACAACAGGTTGCGAGAAATCAAAGTAACAAGAACGGCACACAGCTAGACATCCACGCTGGACCTAGTTCTGCTTCAGGTACACACACACACACACACACACACACACACACACACACACACACACACACACACACACACACACACACACACACACACACACACAACAATAAGACTGTTTTTCATGTCTTGTGTATTTGTATGGCTTGCAGGGGATGATTTTTATGAGAAAACAGGAAGCAACACAGTAGAGGTTTGTATCAGTATATTGTGGTGTTAGCGCAGTGCAAATTATGTTCCGATTCTGTGTGCATGTATATATAGTGTCCTCCAAAGTTTTGGACCCCCCAGGCAAAGTGGGGTTTTGGATATCATCAGCATAAATCTGTATTATTTTTAGTGATGACTTTGCAATGATTAAGCTGCAAGGGACTATGGAAATATTCCATATAGCATAGAAAAATACCGTACAAGAGCTGTTTATAAAGCATCTTCAAACTGTGTTCTGATTGATCTTTTGCTCTGTCAATCAATCGGTGAAGCTACAAAGGTGTGCAATCAAGAAGACAATTGATAATTCAATAAATAAATTGCATAATACGCCAATGCATTTACACCAAAAATATTTAGGATTTTGATGCTGATATTGTCCCATTTTTAAACCTTTGGTGTTTCCAAACTTTTTGGGGACATTGTAGGTAGTGACAGCATGTATTGTAGTTAACATCACTATCTCCTTGCAGAATCAGAGATAACCTCTCCACTGGCCCCCCACTCCCTGCCCTTTGACCCCTGTGCTCACTCTGTCCCTGTCAGAATGGAGACGCCCGCCCTCGGTGTCTTCACTGCAATCACACACCACTCGTGCAGAGCAATAACAGCACTGCCGCCCCTCAGAAATCACCACCCACTGCCCCGCGTCGTGATCTCTAATCTACTACAGCTGCTGTTGTTGTGGGGTGAAATTCTTTCAACTTAAAAGTCTTTATGGCAGTCCATAAGTGGAAATTATGACGATAGTGTATTCAAATAAGACACACTGATGAGCGCATTCACACATACAGGGCCCTATTTTAACGATCTAAGCACAATGTCGAAAGCACATGGCACAAGTCCACTTTTGCTAGTTTAACGACGAGAAAAATGGTTGGCGCGCCCGGCGCATGGTCTAATAGGGTTGTTCCTATTCTCTTAATGAGTAATGGGTGGGTTTTGGGTGTAACATGCAAAGAAACAATCAGAGTCTCATCTCCCATTCCTTTTAAAAGCTAGTTGTGCTCAAGCCATGGCGGATTCGCTATTTACATGACGGAATTTGCAATCGGAAAAACGAAACGCTTCTCCAGAGAGGAAACGGATCTGCTCGTGCGCGAGGTTAAAGCTCGCAAGCAGATCATCTACGGGACAAGCAGGATTTCACCATATATTTATGTAAACATTATTAATCTTTTACATCGTAATCCTTTTATTTTTAATATTTGGCTAGTTTGTGTGCTGCTGCGCTTTCCTGTGTGTGTAATACACAATACAACAGAGTGTACGCTACGTGCATTGTGGACCCACCTTTAGGCTCATTTTACTAATGTACCCTTTAAATAACAAAAAAAATACTTAAGAACAGGTTTCAGTTGGTCAATAGCACAGTTTATTTCAGTTGCCTCAAAATGCCCCTGAACACACCTCGTTTTCAGACCAGCACGCCGATGGGCGCACAAATGGGCGCATTTGCTATTTAAACAATGTGGCGCAGGACGTGAAAATGATAACTGCGTCGGGCTGAAACTAGCAAAAAACACTTGCTTCATGCCAGGCATTGCGCCGGGTGTATGATAGGGCCCACAGCCTAAACTGGAGCTCTCGCACTGGAACTCATTAAAATTCAAATACTTCATTAAAAAGAGCCGAAACGAAAAGGAATGAGCAGTGGTTAGTGTGGACTGACAGGCTACAAGAGTTTGCTTTCACGAGATGCCTCGCACATAACATACACACATGCACACAAGGTCTGTCAAGACAAGGTGCAAATTATCCAGCATGCAATAGAGACCCTCACTGCCAAGCGTCTAGGCCCTCCAGGGGCACTTTATTGCTTCTTACAGACGGATACAAATATAACAGTCTGATTATCAGCGCGGTAATAAAAGGAAATGCATAAGATAGCAGTTAATTATCCAAATCCCAGCAGTTCAAGTAGGAAGTCGCCCTGCTTTCACCCACTTCGACTGCGCTGCATGTACGTAGTTGTGTCACGTTCTGCCGCCTGCATGCTCTGTGGCATGGCCTCGTCGTGTGATCCGCACCAGAGGGCCGTGAGAGTGCAGCAGGCCAGGCTGATAACGCTTCCTGCTTCTGGCTGTTTCTAAACTAGGTGTCAATTCACAACAGGCTCCAAACATACCAACTCAGCTCTCCTCTGGCCCCACCCAGCGCTCAGCAACACCTGGCCGTCCTGCCTAGCCCCGCCCCTGGCTCCACCCTCACCATCTCCCCAGACACCCTGATCCAGTGCCAGCAGATCGTCAAGGTGATCGTCATGGATGCCGCCGGCCGTGGCCACGTGGAGGCGTTCCTCAGCCACAACCCCGCCCACCGCCTCATCCAATCGGCTGTGTCCACACCCACCAGGTCACGGGAGGGGGGCAAGCAGCAGCAGCCGCCCCTCCCTCCCCCGCCGCCTCCTTATCATCACCCGCATCAGTTTTGCCCCCCGACCCCTCCACCACCACGCCACCTGCTGAGCCAACGCAGGTACTCCAGCGGGACACGCAGCCTAGTCTGAATAACACTCACTCAGAGATGAGTTTACCTGTTAAAAGGACACATCCCCTAAATTGAACATATCACCCACATGTCGTTCCAAACTATATATGTATATATATATATATATATATATACTCTGTACAATTTGTGCACTATATTTCAAGTCTGCTGAAGCCATCAGTGAGCTTTGTGTGTCCAAGACCAAAATTTATGTTCGTGTTCACTGAAAATCTCCACTGTAATTCTAAAATGACTTTCACTGGCAAATTTAAATGCACTTTAGACATTTTAACTGGAAAAAAGAAGACATTTGGCAGTTTATGAAGTGTCAACTGTCCAGTATTATTTAGTATTATTATTTATATACTTTCATAGTATTTATTAATATATTAAATTTATTTTCATTTTTATATTTTAATTTTAGTAATTATATTATGTGCTTTTAACATTTTTATTTCTATTTAGCTATTTAGTCATTTATGCACTTCAACAAAAATATTTGAAATTTATAATAAATATTTATAATAAAAATATTTTATTTCAGTTGGTTGGCAAGGCACCACTTCTAATGTTTGTTTAAACTTTTTAAGTTTAGGTTTTTCATCTAATATTTATATTTTATTTCAGTTCCATTTGAATTAACAAAAGCATTGAGATTTATTTTTTTTAAATGAACTATCATTGCATGGAAACAAGCTATAAAATTCTTCAAAAATTATCTTTGTTCCTTGAAAATAAAAAAAACAGCATATTTTAAATTTTAGATTTTAAAGCAACATGACGGTGAATAAATATTGATGGTATGTTCATATTTATGTGAACTATTGCTTTGAAAAATAAACTATCATGTACACTCTTTTTTTGAAGACACAAAATAGCACAAGCAACCCAGTCTGAACTGTTAGGCTCTGATCGCTCAAAAGAAGCTATTCTTAGAATAGTTGGGTCCTCGTGGACTTAAAGTGTGCATTTAAAGTGAGTAGATGTATAGTATTTTTTTAAGAGGGTTTTTTTCTCAGATCTTTTTTGTGTGTTCACCATGTCCCTGCATTCAAATGAAGTGTTTATATTTTGATTTCTCCTTAAACACCCATGTCGTGTGACCTGAACTACAATAGATGGATGTAGTATAGAGAGAGTGCTTGTGAAGGTAAATTTGTTCAAAGAAACTAGCATAAAATAATGTTTGCAATTATATTTATGTTCACATCATATTTTGTATGGAAATAGGAAATCACCACCCTCTTTCAAAGATCTTACCTGTTAGTCTAAATTCCAAAGACCAAATCCAATTCCAGTATTTGGATATACATCATACCTCAACATTTCTGAAAAAGAAAAATTCAAAAGTAACTTGGTTAGATAAGAGAACACCCCTTATAGTTTAGATACAACAATAAACATTTTGCGCACACATAACTGTATAACTGTAACAAAGGTATTGGATGATATTTAGGTCAGGACGTGGCCACTAAAAAATATCTAATTTCCAAGATAAAAGCTACAGATTATGTCTGTATATGGCATCATCTACTGTCATTTTTTATCCCGTCAAGAGTCCTGACTGAGCTCTATAAACCATTTGAAACGTTTGGACACCCGGCTCTTGACTTGTGCCTTCCCACAAAAGTATTTTAATGTCCTTTAAAAAGCACTTTTGAATTGCTAATGTGTTGAAACCAACTTCTATGCGATACCTGCTAAAAATAGGAGCTTTACTATATTTCTGCACTAATCAATATTCAATTATTCTGATTGGTCAGATATTCTGAAGGGGGGAGGGGTATTTACAAATCAGGTATTTACATAATTGATAAGCTTTATATAGTATCCTGCTGAAAAACGTCAAAAGTCAGAAATGACTTTTTATTTGATTGATTTATTTTAATACATATTCACATTTGAATGTACATATTAATCTGTTCGGCATTACTGATAGTACTGGTATAAACGAAAGTTAAATTTATAAAAGCGTTTGCAAATTTGATTTTCTCTTTGCTAATGCATTTTTACAACATATTTTTAGAGCGACACTAAGCAAAAAATACAAAATTTGAACGAGGGTGGTGAGATGGTTTACCAATAGAGCCAGGGGCCGGTTTTAACCCAGCGAATCATCCCAAATCTACCTGTTTATTTTGTCAGGTCCTATAGAGCCACTCTCTGTAGCGTGTTACTGTGACCAAGCCTGGTGCTCAGGTAGCTTCATGTGAAACCAGGTGCACATCAAACCTCTGAGAAAATATCAAATGTTGTACAAGGCGATGACTGAGAAATTGTATATTTTTAAAAACGTATCACTTCAAATGTTTATTAAAATATTATATTAAAATCTTTGGGGGGGGGGGGGGGGGGCATTTGTGTTTTAAAAGGATCTGGTGGATTATGTTTGTGTTTGCCACTTTTCAACTCACGTTTTCTGTATTGCATGTCATGAGAGATTCATGTGTATAAAAAGATATATCTATAAAAAGATTTTACCGGGAGTATATCGACACTAATATTTATGTTTCTATTTTCTTTGCTTGGTCTTTGAATCACAAAACTAGTTTTTAATAACAAGTATATCTTGGTTTTTTGGCATTATTGGAAATGATGTCATTCTGTGCTTTCTGCTGCTGACACAGAAATTACAGAAAAGCAGCAAAAAAATGTATTTATAAATCTATTCATACAGAGTAGGAGAATGAAAAGCTTTATTGTATAATTTGCACAGCTGTTTATTCATTAAGATGTGCTGATCAAATCGAGTCTTTTCTTGGTGTACACCATCTCTGACATGTTTCTGGGACCATTCAAATCATGTACGCTCCTCTACCACACACCACGACAAGTCAGAAGCTATTCATTTTCTAGGTTAAATTAGTATGTAGCAACATATTCGTTTCCAAAAACATCCCTGACACATTTAAACCCAGCGAGGGGCCGAATTCTGACTGTGAAGTTGTGAACATGCACTGCATTTTTGTGAAAATGCACCATAAACTGCATCCTAGAGTCCATATAGTTTCAGTCTAATGTGAACTTCTTGACTCAAATTCTTTCCCAGAAGTTCATTATATAAAAGAGAAGCTAAAAAAAGAAGTCAATGCTGAAATTCATGTATAACTTGTCAAAATATGGCCTTGTGATGGTCAGTTTAATGGTCCCATCTAATAGGTTTTTACGACTTATATTTATATTGAGAACTATTATGAAGTTTTATATAGTGTAAAGACACTTGATACACTCACATTCATATCCTGTATATGCAATGTCACATAATCATATCTCAACAATCATTAAACGTGCAGAAAATTGAAAAACTTGTGTGTGTCTTGTTTGTGTTTCAGTACAATACTTAAATATCATGATGGTATTTATGACCGCAATCAGCAGCCTGTTAAATAATATTGGAAATCTATTGTTCGGCTAGACCTTCTCAAATACTATTGACTGGATCCATTAAATGCAGCTGGCATATTAATAAAACTTGACATTCAAGAGTTTGCTCACTAATTAGTACTAATTATAAACACAAGCTTTTTTTTTTACATGAACAAACATTAACAACTCCATTTATCAAGAAATAAGATTAGTTGCATCCACGTAGGCTACAAGAAAACTGCCTCCCAGGTGCCATGTTGACCATCCAGTGGTCAGTATGAGAGACTTTTACTCAAAGCACCAAATTTTAACTGCTCTAACACAATACACAAATTTGTATGGTCCGGTCAAGCAGACAAAAACATGAACATGATGAATAGGACATGTTGCTTATCAGTTAGGGTATTCTCACTTTTGTTGCCAGCTATTTTGACAATAATGGCTGTATGTGGAGTTATTTTCAGAGGACAGTAAATCTAGCTATACAAGCAGCACATTGACTACTCTAAAATATATCCAAGTTTCATTTAGTATTGTCCCTTGAGAAGATATACTAAAATAGTTGATAAAATGTGAGGGGTGTACTCACTTTTGAGAGATACTGTTTAAATAAATGCTGTTCTGTTCTCCTCTTTTCATCAAAGAATACTAAATATCTTTCAGTTTCCACAAAATTACTGTTTTCAACACTGATAATAATGAGAAATGTTTCTTGAGGATCAAATCAGCATATTAGAATGATTTCCGAAGGATCATGTGACACTGAAGACTGGAGTAATGGTGCTGTTTGCATCACAGGAATAAATTACTTTTTTTTAAAACAGCAATTCCAATAGGGTCCTCACACCATCGGTGCTCGGGCCCTAAATATAATCAATTAGAAAAAACAGTTATTTCAAATTGTAACAATATTACCGGTACTACTGTTTGTATTTTTCCCTATTAATTATCATCAAATAAATGCAGTCTTGGTGAGCATAAGTGACTTCTTTAAAAAACATAAGCAATTTTTTACTGACCCCAAACTTATGAACTGTAGTACGTTCTTACTCAAAGTTAAGAAATGTAAAATAGTAGATACTGTATGTACAACTGTGCTTTCATATCAGTTAAGTTATTAATTACAGATTTGTTTCTGATTATATGTTTAACACTGGTGTCACTGTAAAGTAAGACAGAGCCTCTAATGGCTTATTGTACTCCCAAACATCCCCCTATACCTGTTCTGATCCGTCCTCTCGAGAGTTTCGACGGCAAGCTTCAGTGCTGCTCTCCAGGGTCCTGAATGGCTGCTTTCACACCGGATGCCCTCTCACTCTTCAAAGCAACCATACAGAGAAAGTCCTTGGACTCTGGGATGTCTAGGAAATTGAGCTCCTGTAATCATCTCAACAAATCATATATTTGGGAAACCTTAATAGTTTTTTTTTAACATCATTAACACCAGACAATGTCCATTATTGTCACCATTTAAAAAGATTTCATTTACACACTCTTGTGTCATTCCAAACCTGTGGCTTTCGTACATCCGTTCATCACAAAAGGTGCATTTCTTTACAAAAGTTGAGCTCAATCTTTTCAGTATACAAAAAAGAAAATAGAAAAAAGAAAGAAGAGAATGAGGACCAGGACTGTAAAGTTAATAAACTGTCAAAAACAGCATAAAAATATCTTAAAAGCACTATATTCTGGAGTCAAAAGATAGCTTTGTGAAGAGCAGATCAAAAATTGAACAATAAGGAGTCAAAAATATCTGCAGTGATCTTCAGAAGAAAAATATATTTATTTCAAAACACAAATACTGCTGATTTCCAAATACACACAACAAATTCATCTCCTGACACTCATTTGGCTTGATAATAATTTATGCAAAAGAAAGATAACTTCTGAAAGAGTTTTACGATTTTGAGAGATAACAAATGTTGGTTTGCTCTTAAGGTAGCCTACCTTAACATGAACAAATGAAGCAATAAAAGAAAAACGCTATCAAATTGTTATTTACAAAAGAATGAACAAATAAAGTTAACGTTACCTTACTATGTCCCAGCTGCAGGATAAGTTAACAGAAGGTGGATTGGAAAATAAAGTATTCCAACTGAATTAATAACTAAAAAGCACCATTGTTCGAAAATTCTGAGATGATAGTGAAGAGATGCTGTGTGAAAGATATTTCTTTCAAACTTCACAGATTAGAAAAACTTTAGTCATAGACTGACATTGACATACACGACACAACTTTCGTATAAAACAACAAGCATTAAAGTATACCCCCCCCCCCCCCCCCCCCCCCCCTTGTGGAAAAACATCATTCATGTCAGGCCTCTCAAACTATCTAATGGCTCATGTCCAATTCACACCAAGAACGATAACTATAACCACAAGGTTTTAAACCCGTTCTAATAGCGGAGTCCAAACCAGACCACAATTATTACGATGCGGTGGAATGATATTGTTGGGATCACGACGTTCACTTTACGTTGAACGGTAAAATATTGACAAGCCAATCAAAATCCACCAAACAGTAAAGCGCGCGCTGCGATTAGCTTCAAAGAACGCAAATCAAGCGCAGTAAATATAGGCCTTTTCTCGAACAATATATTAAACGTCTTTGTCCGTTGATGTGGACGCTAAAATAGTTATAGTAAAATAGTCTTTCAAGAAGTTTTTCAGCTGATGAACGATAAAACATCAACAGATAATCAAAATCCATACGTTATGTTCATAGAACGTATCTGCAGCGCGCGATAATAAACAAAGTTGTCCGTTGATGTGGACAGGACGTGTGAACATAATAGTTTTCATTCTTGGAGTAAGGAAGATTAAAATGAGGGATTTGTTCATGTTCTATGTGAATAAAAATACTCTTCTGCTGAAATAATCTAAAATAAAATAAAAATAAAATAAAAAAACACAAAAAGAATCATCGTTTTGGAACCATCAATAAATTCTTAATGAATATCATCCCTAATAATTGCATTTAACAATACATCTGACTACAGGACATAACAAAACTAGTTTCTTCCTCCTGGCTGCTGAATATTTGTACTTTCTCCAGAACACATAATTTTGGAGTTTGATCCATTTTGATTCCATTTTGTTGAAGTGTGTGCCTATATTCTACAGTAGGTAGAGATACAATCATTACATAAGTTGACAAGAACTATGGGAAAAAACTTTGATGGATGAGAGTGTCTCCTGGATGTAATGAGAGACTGTGAGCCAGAGTCAATCCATTTAGGTGAGAATATTTGAGTTTGCTTCTGAATCACTTCTATTCCTCGTTTTATCCTTTGCTCAGTGTTTGGCCCCAGGCTCCAAAGTCCCAGTATCTGTGTATGGATTTCAGGAGTCTCCATGTCTCCTTCACAACCATCAGATTGACAGAACGCAAGTGTCCCTGTTACATTGTCGTCTCTTCCCACTCCAATTCTACATCACCTGAGAGAACAAAAGTTACTAAATGCAGTTCTATCAAGACAAGACAAAATAATGACAGATATCTTTAACCACCAGCTTTCACACTGCATAAGGCATTGATAGTAGGATATATTTTACCCTCCATTGCATCCAACGAGTCCATCTTCTCCAGAGCGGAGTAATTTACAAACCAAATGGACTGACTGTTTCCTTTAGCAGAGAGCAGATCCAGAGTGCTTTGATGCAGAAACATGTACTGAGCCTAAGAGAGAGAGAGGCAGATATCAACATCTGAAAAATGATCCTCTCACACTAGTCTACACAACTACTTTTACAAGATAAAATAAAATCTGTCAGTTTTTTAATGGGTTTACCAGGTTTTGCACCATGCACATCCTCTCACTGCGCAGTTCTGCGACCAGGCCATATATATCCACAAAGTCATGATCCCTCAAATGCTGAATGAGATGATCCAGGGCTATAAACACCCCAGTCCTGCCCACACCAGCACTGCACAAACACACATTAGATATTAATACATAATATCTATAAACATGTTAAACTACAACCATGAAACGTTTTTTTTTTATTTGAAATAAAACAAAAGTTAACTGACATCCCATTTTCAAACATTTTATTTTAGCTAGTTGCTGAGGAAACATTACTTATTAAAATTTCGTATATTTTTGTATTCTAAAAATGAATTAAAAACAACAACAACAAGAAAACGATATAGACACTGAAAAAACACTGGTCAGTTTTGTAGAAGCCTATTTTTGCCTCAGATAAATAAATAAATAAAATAAAAAAGGTAATTGTGAGTTTAGAAATAAGAATAGTTTAAAATAAGAAAAGGCACATTGTGAGACAAAGCAGAAGTAGAGAGAAAATTATGAGAAATAAAGTAGTAGTTGTAGTCAAATTGTGAAATATAAAGACACATTATAACAGTTGCAAATACTAGAAACATAGTTGCAGTTGTGAAAAATAAAGATATGAAGTTGTAATTAGCTTAATCTTTTACTCCAAGGCAAAAACGCGCTTCCATGCAGTCCGAATCAGTTCAAACATAAAAATGAAAGCAGACTGTAGAGAAAAGCTTCAAGAACTCAGATAGCACACACCTGCAGTGGACAACGATGGTTGTATTTTCATGGCCTCTGTTGGAGCGGACTGCTTTGACAAACTGGATGAGTGTCGAGCTGGACTCCGGCACGCCGTGTTCTGGCCATGAGGTGTAGTTGAAATGGTGAACAATCATGTAGTTGCCATGCTGGAGAGAGAAAGAGAGGAAGGGCTAAATGTGTCCTTGGGGACTAATTATCCATCTAACCACCCACATCTGTGTGTAGGCCTATGTGTTGCTGTCTATTGTAAGGACTCAGAGTAAGGCCACAAATATACTCAAGTATGAATCCACAGACACGAATACTAATTATACTAATATATCAACACATGCAAGTGTGTCAAAAACCTCATTACCCCAGGGGCAACAAAGTTCCCTTCCGAGAGCGGTAACTCTACATTGCATAGCAACGTGGTGAGAACTCCTCCCTTCTCCACTTTTGTTGCAATCTTATGGGCTAACGCCAGCTTGGAACAGCTGGCCAATTGTTCTGAAGTATGCAAATACTAACAGGCTCGCGGGCAGTATAAAATGCCAGGGCACAACAATTGCGTCAGAATCTCTTTATTCACGCTGCCATCGTGGAAGCTGCACCAGCAGGACTAGGAGTCTTTTTCTCTAAGCATCCAATGGCTTCAACTTGCCAGATTTGTGCGGGCCCCATCGACCCGCTCGACAGCCATGAGTTCTGCTTCGCCTGCCTGGGCCTCGCCCATGCCAAGGCAGTCTTCACGGACTCCACGTGCACCGAGCTGCTGGTGCACGCCCTAAGAACCAGGAGGGATATGGTTCGTGCTATAATGGGGACGAGGCCCAGTGGTGGGCCCTACCCCGCCTGGAGGCAAAGATGGCGACGGGGCCTGGAGCTGCCATCATTCATCGTCATTGCGCTCAACCGTCCTCTTCTGTCAGACTTCGTTTGCTTCGGAGCCGGTGGGGATGACGACTCCATTTCGTTGTCGGCATCGGAGAAGGACTGGGCAGTGTCCAAACCGGAGCGCTCCGACCAAGAGGGCCCTTTAGACCTCCAGGAAAAGGTCAGGGTAGCCTCGGCAAGGATGACTCGGCAAGGCTATCAAGGAGCTGGACTTGACGTGGAATGCTCTGGACGAGCCTACTAAGAGTAAGCCGGACTCGTGGAACCCCTAGTCGGGCCGCCACCAGGCTGCTTCGAGGAGGAGGACTCCATTCTTTCCGGACGTCCACGAGCACGTGGTGAAGTCGTGGGCTGCACCCCAGTCGGCAGGCACCCACTCTGCCATGCAGGCTTTGTTTGCCCACGTGGGCAACAAGAGGAGCAACACAACGTCATTACGACATTCAAAACAAGCACACCTCTTCCTCGCTTCACACAGCAAGGAGGGAGGGTAATCTGGTGAGACACCTCACTTAATGCTATCAGAGTACCTGGGTTACTCAAGTAACCTATTGTTTTCTTTCAAGCATACGTTTCAGTGTCTCACTATGGGATATCCTAACTCCCGTATTGCTAGATAGCCTGCCTCGAAGTCTCCTGCCAACCACAGCACCGCCTCCAGGGCTGGACGAGTCATGAGTCATGACTCAACTCCAATGCTCAATACTGCATGTGGTAAAGTTTAAGCTGTAACATCCAGTTTATAAAACCTTGCAAATGTATGTGGTGAGGACCAACTCGCCGCTTCGCAAATATCCTGTATTGTGACTCATTTAAAGAGAGCCCACGAAGTTGACATTCCCCTTGTTGAGTGTGCACGTAAACCAGCTGGGGGCGCATGACCCTTACTGGAATATGCCAATAAAATTGCTTCCACTATCCAGTGCAACAAACTCTGCTTAGTAATCGGCTTCCCTGTACGTGGTTTCACCCAAGATACGAACAGTTGATCACTCTCTCTGAACGCTCTGTTCTTTCCGTGTAAATGCGTAAAGCATGCAGTGGGCACAACGCATTTAGCTTTTGCTGTTCGAATGAAGCAAAAGGTGGTGGATAGAAAGCTCTTAGATCAAAAGGAGTGATAGAATTAACTATTTTGGGCATAAATGCAGGATTAGGCTTCAGACCTACCCCTGCATCCCTGGGCATGAACTGTGTACATACTCAGTGCACCAAAAGTGCGTGGATCTCACTTACGCTCTGCCGAATATTTTTAAATCAATCTTGTCCAGTGGCTCAAATGGGGACATTGAGAGAGCATCAAGTACCAGTGCTAAATCCCATGAAGGGGAAAGCGGTTTTGAAACTGGCAAAGCGCGACGCGCGCCCTTCATGAACCTGCATACTAAAGGATGCAGCCCAATGGATTTATTATCAAAACCTATGTGACAAGCAGAAATAGCGGCCAAATACACTTTTATGGTTGAAAACGCTTTCCCTTGGTCTATCAAATCCTGTAGAAATGATAGAACAACTGCCACTGAGCACTGAAAGGGAATCTCGTGCTCAGCTGCGCACCAGCGCTCAAACACGCCCCATTTGCATTCATAGAGAGACCTAGTCGACGAAGCTCTAGCATTCTGTATGGTTCTGAAAACACTGCCAGGCAGACCGGTTGTATTCAAATTGAACCACTCACTGGCCAGGCCCATAGTGCCAAGCGTTCTGGGTGAGGATGAAAGATCTCCCCCCGCTTAGATCTCTGCGTAACGGGAGAGACCACGGGTCTTCGTACAGCATATGATCTCCACCAGCCAGTATTTCCCTGGCTACCTCGGAGCTATTAATATCAGCATTAGTCCCTCCTCCCTCACTCTGTAGAGATTTGGGAATATTAACGCTATTGGTTGGAATGCATAAAGGGCCAATCGTGTGCCAGCGCATCTATCCCCAGAGGCGCGCTCTGATCTTTCAGGGAGAAAAACAGAGGACACTGAGCATTGTCGTGGGACGCGAACAGATCCACTGTCGCTCTGCCGTATATATTTCCCAGATCTGTTCGACCACTTCCCTGTTCAGTTTCCACTCCCAGTAAAGTGGATTGCCCCTGGACAGCAGATCCGCACCCTGATTCATGACACCCTGTACGTGCGTCGCTCTCAGGGATGAAAGATTGGCATTGCTCCACAAAATCAGTTTGTGTGCCAGCATGTGAAGGGGAAGTGATCTAAGGCCTCCCTGTCGATTTATATAAGCCACAACTGTAGTGTTGTCCGTTCTCACGAGAACATGATGCCCTTTCAGAAAAGGGCCAGCATTTCCAGATAGTTTATGTGACGATTGGTCAGATGACCCCATCTTTCATTCATTATCCTGCCCTCATGAATGCCCCCCCAACCGGACAACAACATGTCCGTTGTTATGACTTTTCTGGCTTGAACCACACCCATGGGTACTCCTTGAACCAGAAAGGTTGGGTGCCTCCACTAGCGCAATGAAAAGACTGTCTCTGATGTCACTCTTCTTCGGGAGTGCCTTAATGGTTCCAGCCTCAGAGACGCTACCCAGCACTGGTTTCTCTCATAAACAGTCTGCCTAAGGGAATAACTATTAGGGCAGAGGCCATATAATAACCTGAGCCATGGGCGGAAAGAGACATTTTCCCCCCTCTGAAATTCGGCCATGCATCGGGTGAATTTTCCCACCCTGTCCTCTGACAGTCGTGCTCTGAAGGTCACTGAGTCCAGTGACAGCCCCAGATATGTTACAGATTGTGAGGGAATCAAAACACTCTTTTCGGTGTTTAATTTAAGCCCAGTTTGTGTATGTTCCAGAAGCATGTTTGTGTGATCTCTCACTTCTCG
The DNA here is from genome assembly GCA_030578275.1 of Meda fulgida. Classification (NCBI taxonomy): domain Eukaryota; kingdom Metazoa; phylum Chordata; class Actinopteri; order Cypriniformes; family Leuciscidae; genus Meda; species Meda fulgida. Next base: position 23,498,375 of record CM060633.1, on the reverse strand, counting down.
CTCTGACCGAGCTGTCACCATCCAGTCGTCTATGTAAGTAGAGACGAATGCCTTTTTCCCTGAGCGGAGTCAGGGCCGCTTCTGTACATTTTATAAATACTCTTGGGCTGAGAGACATGCCAAATGGTCGAACCAAGTATTTGTATGTCACTCCAAGGAAAAGAAACCTCAGGAATTTCCTGTGGGGTGGGTATATATTTATGTGAAAATATGTGTCTTTCAGGTCGACCGATGTAAACCAATTGCCTGGGCAATTGGGTGAAAACTTTATTGAATTTTGAACATGAAAAGTGCTTGTGACTAGTGGGTGAGCATCACTGCACCGTGTCTTTTCCTTTTCACCGCTCTGCTTCCCCTGGCTCAACCAGGGGCCCATGTGTGTTATCTCCACATAACATCTGTGAACAGTGGAACTTGTGACTTGTCGAACGCTGAACGACTGAGGGTCGGGAGCTAGCAAACTGGGGGGCTGTTGACTCCCTTCCCTGAGGAATACCCTGTCAAACTGTCTTCTTCCTCCTCGCTCCCTTAAGATGGGGATGAGGTTGAGGACCGTCTGTGCTGCTGCAGGCGGATAGCTTCCTAGGCCAGGCAGTTCTCTGTTCCTCTACTCCGCTCTGACCTGCTGCACTCACGTTAGGTCTCTGCCGTTTAGGAATACGAAAGTTGGGGGCTGGGCGGGCCGTAGCTTGTGCGAAGGTCTGTAGGGGCGGCGTAGGTGGTGCAGTCTGCATCTTTCTTGGCATACAGAGTTGCAAGGCCTCATCATCAGAGCTGAGGCAAAAATGCCACCTGCAATGACCGGTGCGTCCAGGATGGCCTCTTTTGGATGGCTGTCAGAGAGATTAGCCAGATAAGCCATCGTCCTCTCTCTTGGATAACCATTGTGGCCATGGCTTTCCCAGCGGCTTGAACCGTGCATCTCTGAAGATGCAGAGAGATCCGCGACAACACAGATCTCTTCCTAGTGTGTCTGACCTGGCATGGTAGACGCTTCGTCCAGTAGTTCATAGCCCTGACAGAGAAGGCGACTGCTTTATAAGCGTGTTCCATCATGCTCGACTGGAAACGTCAGCTTTAGATGGCAACGTCGGATTTGCAGCTGCCGTGCGCTTTGGTTGCAAGTACGCGGCAACTAATGGCTCTATGGGGGGCATTTGGAGAAGGCCTTCCTTCTCCATCCCCTCCACATCGAGAGCGGAGCCACCCAGCACGGGCATCTTGCTGGTAAATGGCTTGTCCTTCCACGTAACCACAACCTCCTCCAGGAGCTCTGGGAAAAACAGGAAGGAGCTGTCGTGCTGCCCGTTTTGTACTCGGCAGCCTCTTACCCTCATAGCGAGACTTTGCTACCACTGTCGGCCACGGAATATTTAGTTTCCCTGCAGCGCGTTTGCACACGTCTTGCAGATCAACACTGAGAAACGGGGAAGATGGTGCCCCGCCCGCTTCTTCCATGGATCCCGCCGCAGCGAGGAGTTGTGCCGGGTGTGCAGGGGGAGGAATGGAGAGTCCTCGAAGAGAGAAGAAAGTCAGATTGCCCCTCTTCCTCGAAATCAAGCGCGTCCTCTTCCTCGTCCGTGCTGAGCAGACTGGGCAGAGGTATGCATACATCGAGCTGCTCACTCCAGGATAGAGCTGCCGTGATGGGCAGCTCTACAGGAATGGATACCTGCGGAGTGGCAGCTGGCACGGGCTAGGTGTAATAAGGGGATCCTGGCCTGACAGGCTAGCTTGGCGTGCAAGCCTGCGACAAAGGCATGAGCCGGGATTCTCAATGGCCAATTGAGCATGTTTCAGCCCGAAACATGCAGAGCAGACCTGGTGTGTCCTTGCATGAAATTTTTTTCCCGCATGAACAGAGTCGCACAGAATTTCCCTCACTAGCCAGGATAGTCTGCATTGCTGCAGCCATCATAGTGTCGAGCAATGCGAATCGAAGGAGCCAGGTGAAAAAATGTGTGGTGGTCAGTAATTCGTCCAGAAGTTCATTGAAAAGATGTAGGCTTCTGGTATTAAGCAAGAAGAGGTTTTTGAATGTAGCCACTCCCAGACACTACGTCATGTCTGCCAGCCAATTGGGGCTGGTGTAATGTAATAGGGCTTCTGAGGAATATGCGGAAGGGCGTATCCCATAGTGAGACACCGAAACGTATGCTTGAAAGAGAACTGAGGTTACGATAGTAACCGGAGACATTTTCTTTCAATTAAACTGGATGCCATTTAACAGGATGTGTAAATTTAACCAGTGTTGGGAACGTTACTTTAAAAAAGTAATTAGTTATAGTTACTCACTACTTGTTCCAAAAAGTAACTGAGTAAGTAACTGAATTACTCTATAATAAAAGTAACTCGTTACAAGGGAAAGTAACTATTTGCATTACTGTTAAAAAAAGACTTTTTTTTAGCAGTTTTCACAAGTCAGTTGAAATTAGTAGAACAGAAGTAGTGCTTATATTGCACCTTGAAAATACCAACTTTTCATCGGATTGCTCCTGACTCGCCATCTCTGCTGCTTCACCGAATCTCTTTTTAGCTGTTGTGTGTGTGTGTGTGGCGCTTGTGCTGGCATGTGTGTAAAAACACTGGATCTGATTGGCTACCAGGAAACATAACTCTGCCTTAGCCAATCATAATCGCTTACCTCGTTATTAACCCACCTCCTCACTAGCTGTGTGAGCCACGGGGTGCGTTCGGATTACAGTTTATTCAATCAATAGCCTACATAGTAACCTTTACTGTCTATAATAGTAACGCACATAGGCGTCGATTTCAGTGGGTACACGTCCCCACCAGATTTCGTCATGAGTCATTTTGTACCCACCACTTTTTGAAACATTGAGGCATGGATGTTAATACAACTAAATAAAACATCTCCAGTTAGCAGAGCATTCATTTAGTTCGCTATTAAATAAGAGATCTAGCGCTAAAATGTGTTGTTTTGTTGTTTTGAAAATAAGCTGAGCGCTCGTTCCCGCTGCTATCAGTTGCATGGATAGTTGTTCTCTTGTGGCTCGCGCGGTCACGCACAGTCTTCACTCGGACGCGCGCTTCAATCTATCGCCGTTGTGGAGACTATTCGTTCTGGTGAAATCACAAAATAAAATGCACACAAACGTGTCCCTGCTGAACTTAATTAGTTTTGATGAGAGAGAAAAAAACAACTATACAAGTGTGGATTCGAACCCGAAACCTCTGACACGCTTGGTTAATGATCTACCACTAGACCACTTAACTCATATAACATTTGCGGATCGATCGATTTATTTACTGGTTGAGCAGAGAGGCTGCACAGTTTGACAAGTTTGTACCAGCATTTCTGAAAATGCACTTCCGAATGTGTCTCTGTCCCCAGCACATTTCAAACCAAACTGACGCCCGTGGTAACGCACCACATTTAACGTCCAGTAACGTTAACGCCGTTGTAACGACGGGAAAAGTAATTAGTTAGATTACCCCGTTACTGAAAAACTAACGTCGTTACCTAACGCCGTTCTTTTAAACGCCGTTATTCCCAACACTGAATTGAACCAGCTTCCAATGTTGGCAACTTTAACTAACTTGCTCAACAAGATTCTCTTAAACAGTTGCTCTTCTATGACAGTAGTTGAACTGAAAGATAAAAATGACAATGTAAAGACAATGCTGACAATGTAAAGATGCACATTGTTTTACCCTCTCCACTCTGAGTGCCCGGACCGTCCAATCAGGGCGCACATCCTCTGTGAGTTTAGTGATTATTATGTCAGCAAAAACAGTGACGGGTTTATTGTCCTCTGGCCAGTACTGATGACAACGGATCTGAAACATACGGCCACATTACTTGTAACGCATATATTCCAGTAGATCGCTGTCCAACCTACACCTTAATTTAGCTGTGTTTTAGTAGTGTTTTGGATGTAAATTATTCATATGGCCTTAACTAATTTTTAGGTAAAATGAAATTAATATGGGTAATAGTCTGAATTAATTAACAGTATATACAGTGCAAAAAATGTGAAAAAATAAACAAATAATATAAATTACTTAAATATATACATTATTATCAAATCAAATCTGATATTATTACTGAATACTAAAGACTTACTGGAAATTTCAATCTATTACCAGGTTTTAAGTTTCTCTTAAGGTTTATACATCACACAACACTGTAATGGTGGCTAGAAAATTAATAGAAAGCAATTATTTTCCAGATAAATATTTTCCAAAATTATATTTTCACTATATAAATGGGGTTTATACATGAAATAAATAAATAAATAAGTAGTGCCATAAAATCGATTAATCGTGACTAATCGCATCTAATATAAAAGTTTTTGTTTACATAATATTTATATATATTTAAACACTCATACACACCCTGCCCTTCTCGAAGCATTGAGTGAGCATGACGATGGTTTTGGTCCCCGTCTCCCAAATCATCCTCCAGAAGTCTGCGACAGTACTAGGCAGAGGACCCTGAGTGGCTATGAACTCATTAGGACACAGATAGCCCTGAGACACAGAGACAAGACAAAACAGAACAGGAGCTTAGGCCAATTCAATTAAAGTTGTGCCGCAGTATAAGAGACAGCTGATATGTGGGCCGCTCTCAAGCGCTTACAGAGACGAAGCTGGCATTGATGTAGTCAGACCCGGGCATTCCTGGCTCAGACAGTAACTTCACTCGGTTATTGTTATCTAAAATAGACGTGTTAAAATATGTGTTAATGTTTGTATAAAGAAAGCCCGGTAAGTTTTACAATGAAAATTCGGTCAGCATGTTCTTACCCTCATGTCAATCAGAACCTGCATGACTTTCATGGAACAAAAATAAAAATATTCTGAGTAACAGAGACGTTTTTTTCCATATAGCATAAATTACATTGCACCCCAAATGACAAAAAAGCTTTATAAAAGAACTATAAAAGTAGTCCATATGACCTCACAGCAATCTATCTATCTATCTATCTATCTACAGCTTTGCATCACAGAAATTCCGTCAATACCAGTTATTTTAAATTATAATAATAGTTCACAATATTACTGTTTTTACTGTATTTATCATCAAGTAAAGGAAACTTTGGTCTGCTTAAGTGAAATTAAAAGATCATACTGACCCCAAACTTTGAATGATAGAGTAGCACAAAAGTCATAGGGGATACGTCTTTTTTGAGGTGCTTTTATGTCCTTCTTGGAGCTTGACACCATGTAATCATTGCATTGTTTAATTATGGGATACTGCCGTATTTACATTTTCTTTATTTTCAAATAAACGTCTCATTTTGTCTTGCACAGAACAAAAAGGTCATACAGGTTTGAAACGACATAAGAGCTACTAAATAATGACAGAATTAAAAAAAAAATCATACAGGGTTTAATGTTTGTGAAGCGATTTTTGGAGCGATTCCAGGGAAGGTCAGCGTCTGAAGTGGCCAGATCCTGAAGCAACTTCGGCAACTCCTGAAACACACCGTAGAAAAGGTTAAGAAAGAAAATTAATCAACCAAGGAATAGATTTTCTAAAAAGACATACACCATTGAACACATAACTGCATGTGCTCAATCAGAGTGATGTGTCACTGAAACTCATTTTACAGTTCACTAGTGCTTTCTTTCACACACACACACACGCACGCACACACACTTACAGCAAACTCCTCCTGAAACTTGGCATTGTCATTGGCACGCACAAGCACACGCACCCGCACACGCACACTTAACACTAAAACTTACAGCAAACTCCTCCTGAAACTTGGCATTGTCATTGGCACAAAGATCTTCCACATGCTGAAGAAATGATTTCTTACTGATTGGCCTGCAAATGTGTTGGAGAGCGATAAAGAGTGCATTAAAAACCCCAAAAAATCATAAAATCATCATCTTTTGAAATATTACCACAGCAACAAGCATTATTTCTACAGAATATGTATCTTATGACCTCTAAACAAACTACTAAAGACTAAAGAGCAGGTGGTAAAGGGTAATAATCATCTTTCTTTGGGACTTGCTTATTGAATGATGCTTATTGAATGATACAAGATAAATAAATAAGAAGAAAATAGGGAAATGAAGAAAATATCAATCCATAAACTCTCCTTCACTTACTTGAGAGATTTCCTGTAACTTAGCAGCCTGGAAGATTAGACAGTAGAGAATTATTATGAAATTGGCCTTGGACTGAAAAAATTAGGTTACTTTTTCAAATCCATTGATAAATAAGAAATGAATCTGAGTGAAGGTCACTACACAATCTAATTAGACGAAGACACACAAACATAAAACAAATCCGAGATGATCTTTCAGGCAGAAATACAAAAAGCAGAGCAGAACTGCAGAGCAGCATTATGAAACCGAACAGCCACAAATTATGGCAAGGGAGATAATTTACTCTGGCACAGTCATTCATAATAAAACAGATTCAAAGCCAGGAACTAACAGCACAACATGCAACTGGGAAAATAAAACGTTTAAATTTAAAACAAATAAAAATACTGTTACAACACATCTTGTAATGTCATGCATCAGCTAAACACCAACATCACTGTCTACTTACTGGATGACAAAAATCTCCTTCCTTCTAAAGAAAAAGGAGGAGTACCTGAGAACAGAGGATAGTGAATAAGTGTGTTTGGAGTTTGATTAGATTAGTGAGAGTGTATGAGTGAATTAGGGAAAGAATTAATGAGTGAGTGAGTCAATGATGGAATTAGTGAGTCAAAAAGTCCAGACTAAAACACATATCCACATGTAACAAAAGCCGACTGCTCATGTACAGTGTATGATATCTCACCGGTTAATCTTATCCTCTTTGAGCTCCAGGTCGGCCACTGCAATGAGCTGATCCAGCTTGAACTTTGTCTCGATAATCTCAGCCTCGCGTGGAGAGTACGTCCCACCTTCCTTCTGCCTGCGGTGGATCCTGGGATCAGAGAGAGAGTGAGTCTAGTTGTTAAACCAGGAAAAAACTGGGGCTTTTTGGGAAATACTGTTTGAGTATGTTGTTGAGCATCTATTTACAATAACAATCAACTTACTTCACAGATCCGTAAATAATCAGAATGAAAAACAATGCCAGGAAAAATGACAGCAGGACACCAAGAATGATCTGTTCATTTCTGGTTAGCAGGCGGTCATCTGAAATCAAAGTCCATATTTATATACAGCAGAAGCAGTATTTGTTCACAGTGACTAATGGATTTATTTGATAAATCTAGTAAAAATATTTTTTTCAATTTAAAATAACTGTTTTCTACTTTAATATAATTTTAATGTTATTCAATCCTGTGATGCGAAGCTGAATTTTCAACATCATTACTCTAGTCTTCAGTGTCACATGATCCTTCAGAAATTCTAAAATGCTGATTTGCTGCTCAAGAAACATTTCTTATTATCAATGTTAAAAACAGTTGTGCTGCTTAATATTTTTATGGAAACAGATGAATAGAAAGTTCAAAAGAACATCATTTATTTGAAATAGAACTCTTTTGTAACATTATAAATGCCTTCAATGTCACTTTTTATCAATTGAATGCATCCTTGATGAATAAAAGTAGCAATAGTAAGAGAAATGCTAACAGAAATATCATAAGGCAATATAACAATATTTCTATTTGAAATGTTTTGGGGGAAAGTATATAATAAAAAGTACATTACTAAAGAATATATAATTAGTAATAAGCAATAAATAAAAACAAAAAATTTACTGAGTTTAAGAAATATATAGAAATACCCAAAAATGAAAATATCAGAGGAACTGACATAATTGAATCACCCTAAAATTGTTTCAAATCTGTATGACATTTTTTCTTCCATGGAAAACTATATATATTTTAAATAATGAAAGTAAATAAGGACGGGGGCTGCCAAGCTCTAAAATAAAAAAGTACCTTAAGAGTATCATATAAGTACATTCGATGGTAAACAATGACAGAATTTTCATTTTTGGGTGAACTATCCCTTTAACTAAAAGTATATACAACAGAATACTGAAAGAACGAAAATCTGAGAGGAAAGAGGCTAAATGTAAGTGAGAAATCACAATAGTTCTTGGTGGATTAATATTGTAACATCAGTTTGTAGCTACTGCGTCCACACCTGCAGTTCTGACCCTCTCTGAGTACTCTGAGTCTGTGTACTGCCCACGGATGTTTGTCGCCCGAAATTTGAACCTACAATACAAAAATAAACAGTAACGAACAGGTTAAAAAGATTCCTGGATTAGGATATTTACAACCCAGTTTAGTCGTGTGTGCATATGTCTCTCACACATAATGTGTTTTGGGTTTGAGGGGTCCGTTGCAAAGAGTCTTGGCATCTTCAGACAGGCAGCCCTCGTCTGCTCCTATGATGTATGTGTTTGTGCTCATGCGCTCGGATTTCTTAAAGCAGCCTGGGTTCAAGAAGCCCTCGTCGGTCAGGTACGGAGCAGTAGGTTGGTGGAAAACACTCTTCCAGTTGGACAGATTACCGTAGTGCATCACTGCATCAACATTAGAACAACAATTTAACAATAAACCCTTCAATAAAATAATTTTACTACACATAATAATTATGATTGAAAAAAATTGTTTGTTTGTTTTTAAATACATTTTGAACATATTGTACTGTACAAACACACTCTAATGTTCACAACACAACACCTCTGTGTGTGTAGCTATATATAGCATATAAACTAAAGGATAAGATTTTAAAAAATCGTGAATAAAAGTTTATTTGAAAACAGCATTTATTTGAAATAATTTGAACTCTTTTGTAACATTATAAATGTCTTTACTGTCACTTTTGATAAATTTAACGCATCCTTGCTGAATAAAAGTATACATTTCTTTTAAAAAAATCTTTTAAACATGGCTTCTTATAAAAAGTGCTTGTCATTATTGCTGGATTTGTTTTTTTCAATAATGCTATATATATATAGTGCTAAATGTCAGATTTTAGTACCTGCTGGTTCAGAAACTATGACCTGGACTTTTTGAATTGGTCCATGGTCCTCAGTGAAGAAACATTCAGGCATCTCGATGGTGATGGTCTTGGAGGTTGCGATGACGACACCTGCATTGTTCAGAGCAGCCCGCGGCGTCCTTGTTGGCTTGGGTGGCGCTAAATAAACCCATCAGGATCCTAAAGTCACAGTCACTTCAACAAAATAGAGCAGCTGATTTACTCAAGTATTTTGTTTTCTCATACCTTTCACACCGGTGGTGACATGAACCTCAGAACTTGGGCCGAAACCTGCTCCGTTCACGGCTGCTATCTGCAACAAGTAGAAAACAAATGCATTTGGCCTAATTGTGAAAGTCAACAAACAACTACAAGTACCATTTTGTGCAAGCAATATTTGAGTTCTAACATGATTAAAAAGAGTGATGCATATATTGCTTTCCTTTTTTGGTGCTACATTCTCTGTTGTTACTTAGATACGATTTTAAATAGCTGCCGATAGTGGTATGGTAATATTTGATGGTATTAGATGATGCAAACGTACCACAGTTCAGTATGAAAAAGAAAGAGACCTGTGCTTGCAGGTGAAGAGGCTGGAGCTGAACCAAGCAATCAAACCAAGTATGAAAACACCAACAAAGTTGGTTTTAGTTTCCTACCCTTATGCTGTAATTGAATCCACCCTTCAGTCCATCTATAATGGCCGTTATGGTGTTATTAGGGTTGCTGATCACAGACAGGCTGTTGATGTAGAAATCCAGTTGTCCGTTGCGGTAGATGGCGACATGGTAGGAACTGATGTTTCCGTTCGGCTTATCCGGTGGATAGAATGTTACATAAACACGTGTCACTTCCTCAGGAATGACCGTCAATGACAAATTTTGGGGAGGATCTTTGGGCTCTGGAAAACACAACTGTGAATGTCACAAATAGCGCAAATAAGTATCTGAGAAACAAGCATGCTCAAACGTCCTCACCATCCTCCAGGGTTCTGGCGAGTACGGGTTCAGATGCTTTTCCGTCTCTGCGAGCGTTGGAAAGCTGCCCCGTGAAGGCGGTGATGGTAATAGAGTACAGGGTAAATGCAGTCAGGTTCCCAACAACCACCGTCCTGATCTCCTCTGAATACCGCACTAAGCTAATGTTATATCCCGAACCGTCCAACTGCAAGAGAACAAAGAGAAATTGAAGTAGAAACTATCAGAAAGTGAACAGATGAACAAGATTTCTAAAGTTTATGAACTCACAGCATTGATGTCAATGATGTATGAGGTGGGCCCTGAGATGACCAATGGCTCGTCCCACTCAATCTTTATCCCAGTGGCAGAAGGAACCAGTGAGATGGCACCAGGAGGGGCATCAGGGTCTAAGGTCAAGAGGTAGAGATAAAGAGCTGGGGCTATTTTGTTGTTGTTATGCTATATGTATGTGACAACCCAGAGGAACATTTTATTGCTCAAAAGCTCAGGAGACTTAATGAAGGTTCCCTTTCAGGTGCACGTGTACACAGTCATGATGCTCTTTTACCTTCCTTTCTTCCTTTCTCTAATTTTCTCAAAATAACAAAAGTCATTAACAAAAATACTGATACGTTATCTTGCTGATTATTTTGTGAAAACAAGAGAACTAATAATGTATGACTTGTAGATAGTGTTTTATATCTTTTCTACACATCTATATAAATATATATTTATATTTCTCAATCAATAAATACATATTTAATTTTTTTTCACAAACTATAGACAAGTACATATAAAATTTTATTACAAAATTAGATTTATATAATTATATTTTATAGAAATTGATCAATATATATATATATATATATATATATATACACACACACACACTCACCTAAAGGATTATTAGGAACACCATACTAATACTGTGTTTGACCCCCTTTCGCCTTCAGAACTGCCTTAATTCTACGTGGCATTGATTGATTGATTGATTATCCTGCTGGAAGTAGCCATCAGAGGATGGGTACATGGTGGCCATAAAGGAATGGACATGGTCAGAAACAATGCTCAGGTAGGCCGTGTCATTTAAACGATGCCCAACTGGCACTAAGGGGCCTAAAGTGTGCCAGGAAAACATCCCCCACACCATTACACCACCACCACCAGCCTGCACAGTGGTAACAAGGCATGATGGTTCCATGTTCTCATTCTGTTTACGCCAAATTCTGACTCTACCATCTGAATGTCTCAACAGAAATCGAGACTCATCAGACCAGGCAACATTTTTCCAGTCTTCAACTGCACAATTTTGGTGAGCTCTTGCAAATTGTAGCCTCTTTTTCCTATTTGTAGTGGAGATGAGTGGTACCCGGTGGGGTCTTCTGCTGTTGTAGCCCATCCGCCTCAAGGTTGTGCGTGTTGTGGCTTCACAAATGCTTTGCTGCATACCTCGGTAGTAACGAGTGGTTATTTCAGTCAAAGTTGCTCTTCTATCAGCTTGAATCAGTCGGCCCATTCTCCTCTGACCTCTAGCATCGACAAGGCATTTTCGCCCACAGGACTGCCGCATATTGGATGTTTTTCCCTTTTCACACCATTCTTTGTAAACCTTAGAAATGGTTGTGCGTGAAAATCCCAGTAACTGAGCAGATTGTGAAATACTCAGAATTGCCACACTCAAAATTGCTTAAATCACCTTTCTTTCCCATTCTGACATTCAGTTTGGAGTTCAGGAGATTGTCTTGACCAGGACCACACCCCTAAATGCATTGAAGCAACTGCCATGTGATTGGTTGCTTAGATAATTGCATTAATGAGAAATTGAACAGGTGTTCCTAATAATCCTTTAGGTGGGTGTATATATATATATATATATATATATATATATATATATATATATATATATATATATATATATATATATATATATATATATATATATATATACACATTTATATTTTTTGTTTTTTAGGAACCCTAGACACATTCTGAAAAAAATTAATTAAATTGTAAAATTACATTTAAATAATTATAATTTATATTAATCAATCAATAAATAAACATAATTATATTTTAGTTTATTAGAAACATTCTAAAGAAATGTAATTACAAAAATGCATCTATATAACTATAGTATGCTTATAGCTCTCAATAAAAATAAAATATACATTCCTATATTTTTAGTTTATAACAAAAACTTATGAAAAAAATAAAATAAATTGCTAAATTAAATTACAAAAATGTGATCATTTGAATTGAACAAAATTAAGTATCAACTTTCCCTCAAAAACCTAACATAATAGAATTGCAGACATACAGTGAGACTATAGAATCCAAATGAATATGGTTAGTGCTTTGAAAGAATTTAATGATAAATGAGTTTCTGAAGTGTCTTTGAGATCTGACATTGTTGTGATCTTTTTCTCAAGGGAAACATCTGAGAAGGAGATTCATGCAAAATTCTCATGTTGTCGTCAAGGAGAAACATTTGAGATGAGAACATTTCGATCTCATTTGTGATTCTGTTTTCTTATGAGAATGTCTATATGCACACAGGTGTAACATACTTCCTGCGAGCGTCTGTGTGTGGATCCACTCTGAGGGTTCTCCGGCCCCAGCCCTGGTGAACGCCACCACTCTCATACGATACTCTCTATATTTGAGCAGAGGGGAAAGTGTGACTCCGCTGGTTTGTCCTTCAACCCACTCCACAAGTTCATTCTCCACGCAGGACTCCATGGGCTGCTCTTGCTCGCAATTTCTTGCCAATTGCTTAATTTCTACATTAAAACCCTGCAGAAGACCAGGAAGATGGACGGGACGTCGCCAGCTTAGAGACACACTGTCAGAGGTAACGTTGATTATGGTCAGCGACTGGGGAGGACCAGGAACTGCAGAAAGAGAAAGAAACAATCTGCATGATCATGTCCGTAGCATAAATGGTTCAGAGCAAGTCAAATCATACAAATCATACATTTGAGCAACCAAACGACACAAGACCTGACTCTGGTGGAGTATGTGCCGTGCAGTTGGCTTCCTCCCCTATTCCGGCTGAATTAACTGCAGCCACGCTGATGACATAGAAAACGTCAGGCGACAGGCCAGTGAAAGTGTGCGCCACTGTGTATGTGAGTGTGAGAGGATGGGCCTCCTCCTCCAGATCGCCAGACCAAATGAGGTAGTGCAGAATCTCTCCGTTAGGATGAATCGGAAGCTCCCATTGCATGTACACTGAGTTCCAATCCAATCCAGAGCAGGACAGATTTCCAACTGAATCTGACACTGCAACATACACACAGACCCCACAGATATATAACAAACACACTTGAAAATAAAGAATCCAATTTTGAACAAAAAGGACTTTGCAGTCTAATGCCGTAGGTTAAGGTCTTTCACATTTGGCATGTTTAAAAAATAAAAATAAATTAATATTTATAATAATCAATGATGCATTGAATTGATCAAAAGTGACAGTAAAGTACATTTATAATCTTACAAAAGATTTCTATTACAGATAAATGCAGTTCTTTTGAACTTTATATTTTTAAAGAAACCTGAAAAATGCAACACAGTTTCTACAAAATCAAGGGGCACAGATGTTTTCAACATTGATATAAGAAATTTGGTCACACTTTAGATTAGTCAAATTCTCACTTCTTATTAACAATGACTTTTGCCTCAAAAAACTCTTAATTGCAAGGTTAAGTTTTTTGGGTAAGATTAAGGGATGTAGAATATGGTCATGCAGAATAAGGCATTAATATGTGCTTTATAAGAACTAATAAACAGCCAATATCCTAGTTATTCGGCCTGTAATCAATCATTCCGGTGGATGATGCAGGTCACAAACTTTCTCCCATCTGCGTCTGTCTCTGGCTGTGCGGATCCAAGTTTTGCCAAAACTCTTTTTTAGGGAATCTGACCATAGAGTTGGCAGGTGTCCGAGAGGTCACTTAATCTCATAGGGGTACCAAGTTGTCACTTTCAGCGTCCATTGATCATCCTCTATTCGAGCTACATGACCAGCCCATCTGTGCTTTTCCTTTGCAGCCTCTGTGATCGCATCTTTCACCCTTGACATCTCCCGCAAACATTTATATGTAATCTTGTCTCTTCGAGTGACTCTGAGCATTGTTCGCTCCATTGCATTTTCAGTTCCAGTGAGTTTCTGTTCATCTGTTCTAGAGACCATGTCTCACTCCCGTATAGTAATGCTGGTAGTATGGTGGTATTGAAGAGATGGGCTCGCAGGGTTGGGTCGCTGATGGTAGTGATAACCTCGCTGATGGCCGAGAAGCTCCACAATGCTGCTGCTTTCCATCTGCCAGATAGCTCACAGCTGATGGTGTGCTCCACTGTAACGTCTTGGCCCAGGTAGATGTAACTATAGACTTCGTCAATCTTTTTAGAATTGATATAGATGGAGCTATACTTGACTTGAAGGTTTTTCATCCACATTTTCTTTGATTGGTTCTTTTGGAGCCCGACCTTTGCACTAATCCTATTAATATGCATGTTAACTAGTTAATAGTGAGAATTGGACCCTAAACTAAAGTGTTACCTGAAATTTTTCTTGAGCAGCAAATCAGCATATTAGAATGATTTCTGAAGGACCATGTGACACGGACGGATGTGTGAGTGTGTATTACCTGATTCATTGGTGGTAAATATCACAGGCAGGCTGTACTGATCCCCATTTCCTGCTCTAGTGAATGTGCACACACTGATTTCATATGAATTATGAGGTCTGAAGCCACTCAATTCTGCCTGTGTAGATGCATCTGATGAGTTCTTGGGTAAACAGAAGCATGTGAGTTTAATTTACACACATAGAAAAATCTAAGATCATAATCACACATATATTGTACATAGATGCACTACCTGATATCTTAAAGTGTATGTGTTCAGTTCGAGTATTCTGAATCCGTAGTGCTGGATTATTCCATTTGGCTCCGGACTAGGTTCCCAGTGAAGCCATACTGAATTCGCAGTGTGGTTAAAAATACTCAGATTGCGTGGTGGAGACATTGGACCTGGACACACAAATAGTCCCATAAGACATTAGACACCTTAAGTCAGCACATTTATACTGTAGTTGTATGAATTTGCAATGTAGGCCATTCAAATTTCTGAGTTCAGAATTAAAATGTCAAAGCCAAGACTTAAATATTTAAAGTTTTACAACAGTTTACATTTCCAAAGATCAAACATCCGGCTTCAAATACAATTTTCGTATAAAAATTTCAAATATCAAACAAATTTCAAAGCAAAAACTTTTAAACTTTCAAAGATCAAGCATCATCCTATTCAAATTATCTGTTTTAAAGTTTCAAATTTTAAACAAACTCCAAGTTTAAAAGCAAAGAATCAAAAAATTAAATTTGAACAGATCAGTTAAAAGAATAGCAATAATTATATGGCTCTGACCTGCTTCATCAGTATGTAGTGGAATTATCACGGAGGGCCCCACACCTTGGCGAGTAACCGCAGCGATGGAGAGATTGTAAGATGAAAACGGAGTGAGTTCTGAGAGAATTAGGTGCATTTCAGAGGTGTAGGTTCTGTTGACGGCCCCAGGACCCTGTAAAACTACAGTGTAATTTATAATCTCGCCATTGGCCTCCACTGGTGGGAACCACGACACATGGATGGAGGTACTGGAGAGATTTCTACTTGCTCCAGGCAATGGAGGAGAACTTGGGACTGTCAGAACACAGACACACAAAGACACAATCATGAGTATACAATCAATAAGTATGAACCCTCACGTGTTATATACATGTGCATGTAAAATACAGGAAATGATGAGCACCGTCTTCGTCTGTTCGTAGTTGGAGGGTTGCAGTGTGGTTTACAGCTGATCCAGCACCGGTTGCTGAGGTGACTTTTATGATGTAGGGAAAATACTTCCTGAGCTTGGTGAAGAGGTAGATGGTGTCTGTGGTTGTCTTGGAGATGGTGATGTTGACTGTGCGGTTGATGGACGGGTGGGTCGTTCCCGCCTCTTGCAGGCTCAGCTGGTAGAAGACTCTGCCGTTGGGCTCCAGAGGAGGGTCCCAGCTGATCACTACAGCCGTAGAGCTATAGATCGTAGCGGTGAGGTTGTGGACCGGACCACTCGGCACTGCAGCATGGGAAGGGGGTGGAAGACATACAATTAATATATGTGATAAATGGCCAACAGTTACACTTTAGAACGGGGAACAAATCATTGCAGTCCAAATAAAAGATGTTGTGGAACCAAGAAATGGAATGAGGCTTTGTTCTCCGATCTAATGTGAAACATGTCTTTGATAAAATAAGGGTTCATCTCATGAAATCTGCAAATATTAGGACATATTTCACTTTAAAATCAAAACAAATTTTTTTTACATGAAAACTAAGCCGATTAAAGGACGTTAAGAGGTTTTTCACCAATACACTCATTATGACGATTAAGCACATTTTCCTCTCCAAATCTCAATAGCCTACTGAAATGTGAAAAGTCTCATTACTGCAAAAACAATGATAACAAATTAAATTGGTATTTAAATTGTAATGTTCATTTGTAAAATTTTATTTAATTGATTAATTTAAAGATGATATTCAAGGGTGATTTTTGCATTACAGTAATGAGAAATTTGGCTATGAGAATGAGCTTAATTGTAAAGAAAATAGTGCCACAAACTCAAAACTCATAAAAGTCCTAAAAACAACAACAATAATAATGAATAAATGAATACATTTGAATTATATAAATGATCAATTTGACATAGACATGACAGTTAAACTAATTTATAAAGAAATATAGAAATGTATTTCTATATATAAGAAATAAATGGCACACTGCAACATCAAATCACTAAATGATGTAATGATTAAAAGCAGTGAGAATAAATCTAGTATCTTAAACCCAGAGATTAAAATGTTCATACTGTACACAAGAATGCATACAACACACAAATACACATACATTTCAGCATTCACATTACACACATCTGTAAGTCTGTGGAAATTAAAAATGGTAAATAAACTCCTGCACGGCACCTGCAAAATTCAGAGTTAAGGTGAAAGATCACAGACATAGGAAAGAAGAGAGAAACAGAGAAAGACAGACAATGTTGTGTTAGAGGGAAAATCCTTTTGGAGCATGTTCTGTGTCCGAGATATTGCTTTGGGCTGTACTGAGCCGCCGAAGCTGGGTGATTCTCCAGTAACTGCAAACCAATCAGATGCAATCACTCACAAAGAACCAAACAGGACCATAGCATCATTTATTCATATAGAACACTTTCAAAATCTCAGACACCAGGGGAGAAAACCTTTATCTATTTCAAAAGGTCACCTCTGCACCATTTTCCCCAAAATCACACAAAAACCATTTTTTATGATTCGTACACAAAACCTTGACATATAGATATGAAATTAGGTCAACATATTCACTTGCTAAGTATCGCAGGAGGACATTTTAATGCTCAAATGTTGTTCTTTCAGTTCAGGAGACCTAATGGAGTTCTCAGTTAAGTATCAACTTAATCTTGCTTCTAACAGGATATAAAGGGCAAGATTTACTAACAGCTTGCGCCAGTGTAAACACTCTTTTGGCGATAAAAAACTACTGTCAGGATTTATTAAAGACACGCAGTGAAAAATTTGCAGGCGTGGACAGGGTTATTTTTGCGGCTGGTCTGATTGCATATGCATTTGTAGGAGTTTCCCTTTCAGACACAAAATTTATGGGAGGAGTGTATTTAAATGAATCATGCAAGGTGATTTACTAAGGCTTGAGCTAGTTAATATAATGGTATTGCGCCATTATTTACCGCCCCAAAAAGGCAGGTCTTAAACCAGACGCTAATTTGCACTGCTTTTGGTAGATTACATTGGTCATTATGGAAATGATCCAGCTGCTTCTGTGTTCTTTAATTTGTCGTCAGTAGATCACGTGCAGAACTTTTCACCTCCATCTGCACTTTTATGGAATTGTGCTCTCATGCTAGTTAGCCCTGTTTAGTAAATCTGGCCCCAAATAGACAACTGCTGTCATAGAGTAAGAGTGTACAGCTTTAAAATTTTAATATATGTGTATAGAAACTCTTTTTATTTGCTCAAATTTGGAAAACTTGAAGAGAAAGTTCATATTGAGTATATAATGTAGATTTTGGCAAATCTGAGCACATATTGAGATGTTGAAATCTCTTTTGAACTTACTGGGCTTTTTTTCTCAGGACAAACAAATAAAGCTGGAGGCTTTAAAAAAAAGTTTCAAATAGCTGTCGAACAACAAGTTTTATAATCATTCAGATCGATACATTTACAATATTTTTGAAGACAAATATATAACATGCTACATAATGTACCCAGAAACTTGCCATTGCAGAAAAAAACACTAACAGCATGTGCTATTTTCTATTTTTCAACAAATCCTGTGAGAGGAAATGCAAGCTGGGATAGTCTGGAGACCATCAAATAAAAGGCTTTGAGATCAGACACACTCAGTCTCGTGGTGAGGGCTCAACAATCCCAAGTTTGCAGCTTGGAGGAAGTTGTCTCCTTTCACAAGACATGCTGAATATGTGCTGTGTGTGTGTGTATGCATGTGCGTGTATAAGTTTCAGTGTGATTTTTTGGAGCATAATCATTTGGAAAAGTGGTGCAGAGCTGAACTTCTCCCCTGAGCGTGTGAGGAGACTGACCGTCCTCTAACGTGGTGAAGTTTAGACGGGGGCTGAACACTCCCCCATCACCAACAGAAGTGCTGGAACTCATCCATACACTGTACTCCTGTCCAGCCATCAGATCAGACAACACCTGCCACTGCTCTGAACCCGGAACCCTCTACAGTGAGAGAAAAAGAACCTGCGGATTCACTGCATGACATCAGCATTTTATTGCGAGTTTAAAATGTGCCTATGAGATTTTGAATTGATTAAGCTATTCTTATGGATATCGAATCCCCGACCCTTACAGAATGTACTGTCCTGGTTTCATGGTACAAATGGTGGTTTTCGATAATATTCACAGCTAACAGGGAACATTCTCAGAACTTTGTGGCGAGGTTCTCAAGTTATTAACAAACATTCTTCCAGTAACGTTAAAGGTAGGGTACTCAATTTTTTTCACAAATACTTTTTGTTATTCTGATTTAAACTCTCTTCACAAATAGACTTGAAAACAGACAGTCACAGAGCACCGCAAACAAACAGCAGCCAATTTTTACAGTTCCCCCTGAATCTTATGCTGCGTTCACACCATGGCGTAACCGTAATTACGAGATGGAAACCCGTGACATTCTACCCGGAGCAGAACGTTAGAACAAAAACATTATTGATACATTGTTCATGGAACTTTTTTTTCTGAAACGTTTTGGTTGGACATTCATCTAAAGTTTTTTAAATGTTACTACTAGTTTCCGAATGTTCAGAGAACATTCAAAAGTAACATTCCCATAATTTGCCAAATTATTAAATGGAATGTAACCTTAAAATGACCAAGAAAAAATGTTTCAGAGAACATAAAAAAGGTTCCCTTTCGTTGTCACTCCGAGTTACGTCGGATGACGACGAATGGGGTTTCGCTTAGAAAGCCTATCAGCTTCGAGTATTACAAAACGAGCCAATGGCAAAGAAATGCCATGGGTCTGCGGAATTTGCATAACGTAACTCCGCCCCACCTCGTGGGTATAAAAGGAGGACGCTGGCAACATGCAGTTATGTTTTCGCTTCGGAGCCAAGAGTACCTCTTCACTCCTCAAGCCATCTCTGAATTTGTCAGCTTTTACAAACGAGTTCCTCTGGTGTTGGTGTTTGTGGGCGATTCCAGCGAGCGCGCGCTTCCTGCTGATCTGTGCAGTGATTTTGCCAGAGAGTGCGTGTCTCCCCGGCCGCCTCGACATCAGAGTGTTTCTCTCTCACAAAAAGAGCTTGCACGCGGCACGTCTTTTTAAAGATGCCTCGCCCGTGCACTTCTGGTTGCGGCAGATATGTGTCTGACTCTGATGGGCACGAGCGCTGCCTAGTGTGTTTGGGCATGGATCACGCTAGAGCAGCGCTCGTGGATGAGTCATGTTCTCTCTGTGGGAACATGACCATCGCGTCACTAAGGTCGAGACTCAGTGAACTCGCAAGAGTGAGAGTCCCCTCATCCACACCCCGATCTAATGCTCCCTCGAGGAGTACTACTTCGGCTGGTGGCCAGGGTGACCTGAGGGTAACGGTCTGGAACCAGGCGCCGACTATGTGTCCGCGACCCCAGCCCCCCTCTTCAGTGACGGTGCCCGCTAGTGAGCCTCCGTTTCCCGCGGGACCTTCGGGCGCCCCGCGGGCTTCGGTTGAAGCTACAGAGGAAGACGCCATGTCTGTAGCAGCATCACAAGGTGGGCTTGATTCTTCCGGAAGTGAAGATTCAGCGCAGCTGCCACCTTCCGGTGTGCATACGGCTGTGCCTGAGTCGGATCCGGAAATGACGGCCATGCTTTCCCGGGCAGCCGCGAGCATCGGTTTAGAGTGGAGGCCTCCACCCTGTCCCGAGCGCTCGCGGCTGGACGATTGGTTTTTGGGTAAGGCTGCCGACCCCCGTGGTCCACGGCAAACCCCAATACCTTTCTTCCCGGACGTGCATGATGAGATCTCGAAGTCCTGGAAGACCCCCCTGTCTTCCCGGGACCGCTCGCTGATCCCATCCGCCTTTCCTCCCCTCGATGAGGCGGCCGCCCGTGGGTACACTGGGCTTCCCTCGGTTGAACGCTCTGTTGCGATGCAACTGTGTCCTCAGAGTGCTTCTTCTCGGGGCGAGCCTAAGCACCCACCCAAGGCCTGTAGATTTTCGTCTACCCTGGTGGCGAAGTCTTACAGAGCGGCGGGACAGGCGGCTACCTCTCTGCATGCTATGGCCACTCTGCAGGTCTACCAGGCCCAGATGCTCAGAAGCATGCACGAGGGCAGGGCAGACCCAGGGCTCTTCAATGAGCTGCGTGCCGCAACCGACCTCGCTCTCCGGGCGACGAAGGTAGCCGCACGCTCCCTGGGTCTGGTGATGTCCACCGCGGTGGTCCAGGAGAGACACCTGTGGCTGAACCTGGCCGACATGCGGGATTCCGAGCGGACTCGTCTGCTCGATGCGCCCCTGTCCCAGGCCGGCCTCTTCGGCGGCGCAGTTGAAGATTTTGCCCAACAGTTTTCAACTGCACAGAAGCAGACTGAGGCCATTAAGCACATTCTGCCCCGCCGACCCGCTGCTGCCTCGTCGTCGGTCGGGCAGACGCCTCAGCCTGCTTCCCGCCGAGGGCGCCCTCCTAAAGCTCCCGCCCCTCCCGCTAGGCCCAAGCAGCAGCCTCCACCCGGGCCGACGCGCGGAGGAAGCCGCAGGAAGGCGCCCCAGCCCTCTCCAGCCCCGCCCCCCGCCAAGCGCCGGGCCAAGCGGCGCTCCTGAGACGGGCTGCTCAGGGATGATGTTTGTTTCCCAGGAGATGGTAGCAGGGCCACTCCTTCCCCCGGTGGAGGGCCGGGGGAGAATCCTTTGTTCTCCACTCCCCGCTGCTCACCCACGGGTGGGCAGCACCCTAATGTGGTTAAAGACAGAAACAAACCTCTCACCCCTGAGCACACAGAGTTCTCGGACGACCCAGAGCGCCGCCCACCAGCCGTGCTCTCCTCGTCCCCCTCTGTCCCAGAGTCGGTTGACACGGCGTGCCGCCCACGGGCCGTTTCGTCCCTGTCCCACTCTGTCGCCAGACCCCTGGCAGAGCAGGCCCCCGTGGAACGCTGGTCCTTCCCTGGCCTCCTCTGTCAGGGCGCGGAGCTTAACTGCGCCCCCACACCGGATCGCTATGCCGTCCACGTCCGGGCCAGTTACTCCGCTTCGCTGCCCCTCCGGGGGGACGCCGGTGGTCCGCATGACCCCGCTGGTACAGTTCCTGGAAGCCTGGCTAGAGCTTCCCCAACTGTCCCGCTGGGTCGCCCGCACCGTCCGGTTCGGCTATGCGATTCAGTTCGCACGGTCTCCTCCCCGATACAGGGGAGTCCGCTCCACTTTGGTCGGTGGCAACGCCCCGATCATGCGAGCAGAGATTGCCACTCTGCTGGCGAAGGGTGCAATCGAGACTGTCCCTCCAGCCGAGATGAGGTCCGGCTTCTACAGCCCTTACTTCATTGTCCCCAAGAAAACCGGTGGGTTACGACCGATCCTGGACCTGCGAGTATTGAATCACTCCCTTTACAGGATGCCGTTCAAAATGCTCACCGCCAAACGCATTTTCGAGTGTGTGCGGCCCCAGGATTGGTTTGCAGCGATCGACCTGAAGGACGCCTACTTTCATGTCTCCATTCTCCCTCGTCACAGACCGTTCCTCCGGTTTGCTTTCGAGGGACAGGCATATCAGTACGCGGTTCTCCCGTTCGGGCTGGCCCTGTCCCCTCGCGTCTTCACGAAGGTCGTCGAGGCAGCCCTTGTTCCCCTTCGGGTTCACGGGGTTCGCATCCTGAACTATCTCGACGACTGGCTGATTATAGCTCACTCTCGAGACCAGGTTTGCGAACACAGGGACCTTGTGCTCCGGCACTTAGCCCGTCTGGGCCTTCGGGTCAACTGGGAGAAGAGCAAACTTTGCCCCGTGCAGAGGATCTCTTTTCTCGGTATGGACATCGACTCGGTCGCCATGTCCGCGCAGCTTACGAGCGAGCGCGCGCAGTCACTGCTGACTTGTCTGAGACAAATACAGGGCAAGAAAGCGGTTCCACTGAAACATTTTCAGAGGCTCCTGGGGCATATGGCATCTGCAGCCACGGTCACGCCGCTCGGATTGCTTCATATGAGACCGCTTCAGCTTTGGCTTCGCGACCGAGTCCCGAGGTGGGCATGGCAACAAGGCAAGCTCCGAGTTCCAGTGACTTCGAGCTGCCGTCAGACCTTCACCCCGTGGTTGAACCTCAGTTTTCTCAGGGCTGGTGTCCCCCTGGAACGAGCGTCGAGGCATGTTGTTGTCTCAACAGATGCCTCCACCACGGGCTGGGGCGCCATGTGCAATGGTCATGCTGCCGCGGGCTCCTGGACAGGACCCCAGCGCCTATGGCATGTGAATTGCCTCGAGTTGCTGGCAGTACGCCTTGCTCTGCACCGCTTCCGAGCGCTGCTCATGGGTCAACACGTACTAGTCCGATCAGACAATACCGCCACAGTAGCGTACATCAACCATCAAGGTGGTCTACGCTCCCGCCGTATGTCGCAAATCGCTCGCCACCTCCTCCTATGGAGTCAGAAGCATCTGAGGTCCCTTCGTGCTATTTACATTCCCGGAGCCCTGAACCGTGCTGCCGACGAGCTGTCACGGCTTCAGCCCCTCCCTGGAGAATGGCGACTCCATCCCCAGTCGGTCCAGCTGATTTGGGACCAGTTTGGCGACGCACAGATAGATCTGTTTGCCTCCCGCGACTCATCCCATTGCGCCCAGTTTTATTCTCTGACCGAGGGCACGCTCGGCACGGATGCACTGGCGCACAGCTGGCCGCGGGGCCGCAAGTATGCGTTTCCCCCAGTGAGCCTTCTTGCGCAGCTCCTGCGCAAGGTCAGGGAGGACGAGGAGCAAGTCCTTCTGGTTGCGCCGTACTGGCCCACCCGGACTTGGTTCTCCGAACTAGTGCTCCTCGCGACAGCCCCTCCTTGGCCAATTCCTCTGAGGAAGGACCTCCTTTCTCAGGGACGGGGCATTCTATGGCACCCTCGTCCCGATCTGTGGAACCTCCACGTGTGGCTCCTCGACGGGACGAGACAGGTTTGAGTACCCTACCACCTGCGGTGGTGGCTACCATCACTTCCGCTAGAGCGTCGTCCACGAGACATGCCTACGCGTTGAAGTGGAACCTATTCGTCAATTGGTGCTCTTCTCGCCGAGAAGATCCCCGGAGTTGTTCGATCAGTCTCGTGCTTTCCTTCCTTCAAGATGGGTTGGAGCGAAGGCTGTCTCCCTCCACCCTCAAAGTTTATGTTGCCGCTATCGCCGCTCACCACGACTTAGTGGAAGGTAAGTCCATAGGGAAGCACGACCTGATCGTCAGGTTCCTGAGGGGGGCGAGGAGACTGAATCCTCCTCGCTCTCCTCTCGTTCCCTCTTGGGACCTCTCAGTGGTTCTAAGTGCCCTGCGGAGTGCTCCCTTTGAGCCTTTGCAATCAGTGGAGCTTAAGTTCCTGTCAATGAAGACAGCGCTCCTGATTGCATTGGCCTCTCTCAAGAGGGTCGGGGACCTGCACGCATTCTCCGTTGACGAAGCGTGCCTAGAGTTCGGGCCGGCCGGTTCTCACGTGATCCTGAGACCCCGGCCTGGATATGTGCCCAAGGTTCCTACCACTCCCTTCCGGGACCAGGTGGTGAACCTGCAAGCGCTGCCCTCGGAGGAGGCAGACCCAGCCTTGGCACTGCTCTGTCCAGTACGCGCTCTCCGCGCTTATGTAGACAGGACGCAGTGTTTCAGGACCTCAGACCAGCTCTTTGTCTGTTATGGTGGGAAGCTGAAGGGAAAGGCTCTCTCAAAGCAGAGGTTGTCTCACTGGATCGTGGACACCATTGCTTTGGCTTACCAGCAGCAAGGTCGACCGTGCCCCCTTGGTGTGACCGCCCACTCCACCCGGAGTGTGGCATCCTCCTGGGCGCTGGCGCATGGCGCCTCGCTGGCAGACATCTGCAGAGCTGCAGGCTGGGCGACACCTAACACATTCGCCAGATTCTATAATCTCCGAGTGGAGCCAGTGTCCTCTCGTGTTCTCGCTTCAAACAGCTAGTTCCGGACCCGCTCAGGTGTCTTCGCTTGCTCGCCATTCCACTCCGCGGACTGGATACGTGCGATATTCTGCTCAGGTGAGCTTCTCCGAAAGCCCTGAGTTCCTCCAGCACCCCTGATGCTAGCGCCAGTGTCTATTGCCTGGGCGTCGGCTAGGTGCCTCCGTGTGCATGGTCCCTCCCATGAGCTACCCCCACACGTGTATTTCCACTGTAAGCCTCTTTGAGCATGTGTCTTTCCCTCGGCAAGCCACCTTGCCACCCCTGAGGTTGAAATATTCCACCTGCGGCTGGACACCTCAGAGTTTCTCCATATGTTACTATCAGGTCATATGTGTATTTTCAAATGCCCCCCCCACTGGGTTGGTGATAATTGCATATTTCCCCTTAAAGCTTGGGATATGCTTCCCAGTGTACCTTGGTATTCCTGTGTTAAATAGGAGTCCTTCGTCCTAAGATCTCGAGGGCTCAGATTTTTCGCAGGGCGCTGGAAGACAGCTGTGAAGGTGGCGTGATTTGACTGGTAACCCCATTCGTCGTCATCCGACGTAACTCGGAGTGACAACGAAAGGGAACGTCTCGGTTACGTATGTAACCCTCGTTCCCTGAGTAGGGAACGGAGACGTTACGTCTTCCTGCCACTTCCGCTGTTCGCGGGGATCGCCCGAGTTCAGTCTTGGCTCCTCAGCGATAAAACATAACTGCATGTTGCCAGCGTCCTCCTTTTATACCCACGAGGTGGGGCGGAGTTACGTTATGCAAATTCCGCAGACCCATGGCATTTCTTTGCCATTGGCTCGTTTTGTAATACTCGAAGCTGATAGGCTTTCTAAGCGAAACCCCATTCGTCGTCATCCGACGTAACGTCTCCGTTCCCTACTCAGGGAACGAGGGTTACATACGTAACCGAGACGTTTCATAACTTAATATGAAAATTAGAAAAATGCTCTTAAAATATATTTTTGTTAGCTGGGATTGTATTGATGATTAACATAATTATGTTAATGTATTTCATTGTATTTTTTACAGTCCAAGCTACTTCAAAGAATAAATGGTAAATCTCCAAAACACATGGAACATTTTGCAACTTATTTCTTTCATTTTTCTGAACATCTAATCATGATAGTAAAACCTGGCAAATGTTCTGTATCTAGTGAAGAGATCAACACAAGAACATCCTTTGAAGTAAATGTCTTAACTCATATCTAAACAATTCATATCTACAGTATATTGTGATTAGAATACACTGTGTGCTAAGCTGTGGAAG
Source organism: Meda fulgida (assembly GCA_030578275.1). Lineage (NCBI taxonomy): Eukaryota > Metazoa > Chordata > Actinopteri > Cypriniformes > Leuciscidae > Meda > Meda fulgida. Next base: position 23,472,478 of record CM060633.1, on the reverse strand, counting down.
CTTGTTTCCGCCACTGAATAAAAAGTAAATAAGGTAACCTCGGCTTTTTAAAAGATCTTTGTGACTTTTTATCTCACACTTCTGACTTATTTTCTCACAATTGCAAGTTTAAATCTCACAATTCTGACTTAAAACTTTATAGCAATTGTGAGAAAAAAAGTCTGAATTGTGAGATAAAAAGTCACAATTATCTTTTAAATTGTTTTATTCCATGTGTTTTTTTAAGTATGATAAAACTTTTGAATGTTAATTTTGAATGTTCTCTAAACATTCTGAAACAAGTAGGCTAATAATAATGTTTAAAAAACATCAGACAAACGTCCAACCAAAACATTTCAGAAAAAAAATTCCATGACCAATATATATACTTAGTCAGCAAGGACGCAATAAATTGATCAAAAGTAAAGACATTTATAATGTTACAAAAGATTTCTATTTCGAATGCTGTTCTTTTGAATTTTCTGTTCATCAAAGAATCCTGAAAAAATTATTAAATATTATTACAAATTATATTAAGAAAGCAACCCCAAACTTGACACTATATGTCACTTTCTACATAGCTGTATTAAATGAAATTAAATTGAAGGCTGAGCTACTATAGAGCTAGAATTGTGTCTTTATTACATGCGAGAAAATAAATGATCTGAGAGAAAAAAAAGTTTGAGAGAAAAAGTTATCACTCTGATTGCAAAAATGCATTTCATGCGAGAAAATAAATGATCTGAGAGAAAAAAAAAGTTTGAGAGAAAAAGTTCTCATACCAATAGCAAAAAATAATAACTTTTTAGTCTCAAATATTTTTAGAGAAAGTATTTTCTCATAGAACATAAAAAATATAAATTTGAAATGTTTAAAATTATTTCTGAAAAAAAAAAATCTCTCAAAATACTTTGAAAAAAAATCTCAAAATATATTTATTGCTATCAGTGTGAAAACATTTTCTCTAAAAAAAAAAAAAGTGTTTCTCTCAAAACGCTTTTCTTTGCTCTTGATGCAATTTCTTGCTCTCGTGTCAGGATTTTGCTTTCGCTGTGCAAATTGTGTCATGGGCGGGGCCACGTTCCTATTGGCCAGTCGGGTGAGCATCGTCTTGTCTTGGGAGTCGAACTGATACTGAATCATTACACCATTGTTCGGTTCACACACAACTCGATGTGTTGCTGGCTGAGCAAGTTCATCATCACTGAAGATTAAACATTAAAAAATAGCACTCATATTCATGAATGAATGTGTATTATATTATTAGCTTGCTAATCGCTAGTAAAGCTAATCACTAATTAGCCATCATGCATAAACTTGCAAACTCACCTGGTTTATACTATTTTTATATCAAATGCCAAATTAATGTTTTGATTTAGATAGTTTCACTCCTTATTTAGTGAGTAGTGAGCTAGTTTCTACCTTTGCACTTGCTAGCCTCAAAGCACCTGAAGAGTAACTGCTTGTTCAACCTCCTGTAGCTACAACTTTCAACTAACGATGCATGGAAGGTGACAAGTTGCCCTATAGCTAGCTAACGTTAACGTTAGTGATTGATATACCGTTTGAAAGTGTCCCATCTAGTTTTGTTTAAACTAGTCTTTGTATGGTTGTTGCACTACACGTTTAGCTACACTGCTGGTGTAAGTTAGCTTGCAAACTCAGCTACACAGGGCTTATTCTAAACGTTTTACCATCTAGCCGAGGTCTAGAGCTGACAAGGTAAATTGCAAGTCTAGGACTAACTCTTTACTAGCGATTAGCAAGCTAATAATATACTACACATTCATTCATGAATATGAGTGCTATTTTTTTAATGTTTAATCTTCAGTGATGCTGAACTTGCTCATACCCATCGAGTTGTGTGAGAACCGAACAATGTGTCATGATTCAGTTCGACTCCCAAGACAAGACGATGCTCACCCGACTGGCCAATAGGAACGTGGCCCGCCCATGACACAATTTTCACAGCGAAAGCAAAATCCTGACACGAGAGCAAGAAATTGCATCGAGAGCAAGAAAAACGTTTTGAGAGAAACACTTTTTTTTTTTAGAGAAATTGTTTTCACACTGATAGCAATTTTTGCGATTTTTTTCAAAGTATTTTGAGAGATTTTTTTTTTTCAGAAATAATTTTAAACATTTCAAATTTATATATATATATATTTTTTTGTTCTATGAGAAAATACTTTCTCTCAAAACTTTTTTTAGTCTCAAATATTATGTTTTGCTATTGGTATGAGAACTCTTTCTCTCAAATATTCTTTTTTCTCTCATGAAATGCTTTTTTGCTATTAGTGTGATAACTTTTTCTCTCAAACTTTTTTTTTCCCTCTCAGATCATTTATTTTCTCGCATGTAATAAAGACACAATTCTAGCTCCATAAGCTACCCAGTGCTACATACCATAAAAATTTCTTATAGGATTTATATTAAAGTCACTTGAATAGCTTGTCACATTATCAAGGTGTACATCTATCATCTTGATATGATATAGTATTTAGTGTTTCCAAAAAGATCAATACACATCTGTGTGAGTGCATATACCTGTGTATACTCGGTATAATTGTCTGTGTAGTAAATAGTGTAGTATTGGATGATGCCGTTGGGTTCATTTGGAGGACTCCATTTGAGAAGCACTGTAGTGGTCGTAAGGAGTGTGTATAATACATTCTGTGGAGGGTCAGATGGGGCTGCAAAACAGAAAAAGAATTTAACATTATGAATACAGGGGCAATGCTGTTTCATGCAATTATTATGTATTATGAATCCTTTTCAAACTTAGTGAGCTGCTTCGCTGTCTAGCTACCTTCTAGAGTGGCATTCTAACTGAAACTAAACCTGACATGCCCTGAAACAAGTTAAATGTTGCTCTATTTTCTATCAATGTTTTTAGTGTAGAATAAACACTACCGTACAAAAGTTCAGGGTCGGTATATTTTACAAATGTTTTTTGGAAGAACTCTCTTATGCAGCATTTATTTTATCATTTGATCACTATTTAAAATAACTTTCTTCTCTATTTGAATATATTTTATTTTCTATTTGAATATAATTTGCATATTTGAATATATTTTCAAATGTAATTTATTCCTGTGATGGCAAAGCAGAATTTTCAGGAGTCATCAATATCTATTATTAATATCAATGCTGAAAACAGTTGTGCGGTTTAATTTTTTTGTGAAAAGAAAGTATATATTTTTTACAAATAGAAATATTTAGTAACAATGTAAAAATATTTACTGTCAGTTTTGATCAGTTAAATGGATCTTTGCTGATTAAAAGTGTTAATTTCTTAAATAAATAAAAAAATCTTACTGACTCCCCACTTTTAAATTTAAATCTGATATTTCCCTCATCTCCTGTTTTTTTAATAAGTTTATTGAAATGACACTTGTGATGCTTTGGGCAAAAAATTTGGCATATGAGCACAAAGCAGCACTCAAAGCTTACAAAGCAGCACTCTTCACATTAGAAATATGCTTATGATATCTAATAGTGTTGTCTAGGTTGTTTGGAGCAGAACGTGTTTGTGTTCACCTGATTCTACAGTACTGAAAGTGATGTAAATCAGTAGCCCTCCATCTCCGAGTCGAGTCCAGCTGCTGACGGAGGCATTATACTGGCCCGGCCCCTCCACACACACCACCACTGATGTTTTCGTCACATTGGCCACAAATTCAGAGCTCAGATTCCTAATAAAGGATCATACATGTAAGTTTCAATCTAGTATGACTGCAGTCTGGTCTATGGTAAAAACTGATTTTAAATCGCCAGGACTTACCACACTCTCACTATGTAGTATAAAATCTCAGAGTTGGCCTCCACGGGAGGTTTCCAGGACAACTCTACCTCAGTATCTGACAATTTTCTGGCGATTAGGAATTTTGGAGGGGAACTGGGTACTGGCGTTTAGGAAAAACAGCTATTATAGACCCAAAACCGAGGAAAATTACTTTACTCTCAAACATGATAGTGATTGGGGTTAGTAAATGTAAGACACTGTCTCCCATGCCATACGCATTATCCGCATGTGTCCACCTTGACAACTGATAATGGAACAACTAACCAACCAAACACAGAGAAACAAACAAAAACATTGTTGGTAAGCTCCTCTGACTCCTGAGGTAGAAAGATGCTTTAACCTGCTTTAAAGACAAAGTTGATCCATAACACTCCCGAGTGCTGTCAGAAATGTATTTGGGAGAAATAAAAACAGTTAAAAACAACAAAACACTCCCATTTCCGTCCACCGAAAAGCTGTAAAAAGGAGAAATGTTTACATGTGACCCTGATACTTTCGCCAGATCCAGACATATTCACTTTGATGACTGACACTAAAAAGGAAGAATAGCTTAATTAAACACAACAGGGTCTGTTGGTTAAAAACAAACACTCACCGTCCTCCAGTGTGGTGATGTTCAGGATCTCGCTCGTGTGGTTGCCCATGCCGACCCTTGTGGCAGCCTGTACGCTGATGCGGTAGCGCGCATACTTCCGCAGGTTGGACAGGACAACATAAGGCACATGTGTGGTTTGGTTCAGACTGTGTGTGGCGTTCCAGTATTCCACGTTGTAGAACAGGATGATGCCGTTTGCGAGAAGCGGTGGCACCCACGACACGTTCACCTCGCTGGATCCGATGCTCTCATAGGTCAAATCATAAGGTGAGCTGCCAGGCACTGCAACAAACAAGAAAAGTCAGCACTCAGTGTAAATGTTATACAATAGATAAATATATGCCGGCCATATTGTGTCTGAAATATAATTCAGCCTACAAATTTCTGATATTCAATAGAACCTCTTGCAAGTGGCCTTTTTTGTTTAGGAATGGAGGAGGAATGGGGTCGACCAATGATGGGAGCCAGAATTGAACTGCGATCACCCGTGTGCTTTATGAATAAAGTCTCTTATGATCACCCAGCTTGCATTTATTTGATCAAAAATACAGTAAAATCAGTAATATTTTGAAATGTTATTACATGTCATAACAAATTAAAACGTAATTTATTCCTGTGATGGACAGCTAAATATTTAGCATAATTTCTCCAGTCTTCAGTGTCACATGATCCTTCAGAAATCATCCTAATATTCTGAATTGGTGCTCAAGAAACATTTCTTAGTATTATCAATGCTAAAAACAGTTGTGCCGCTTAATATTTTTGTGAAAACTGTGATTCATTTTTCCCAGGATTCTCAGATAAACAGAAAGTTCAAAAGAACAGCATTTATTTGAAATAAAATAATCTTTTGTAACATTATACATTTCTTTACTCTCGCTTTGGTCAATTTAATGTATTCTTGCTGAACTAAAGTATTAATTTCCTGATAAAGTCTTAATGACCTGAAACTTTTGAACGACAGTGTACATACAGCAACTTGCTGCAACAAAGCAGCGAACGTAATTCCTGTTCATTTATTAGAGTTGATGATTTACATTCACCCTCATGCAAACTGAGTAGAGACGAAAAGAGTGAATAGCAACTGGCATACCGACACTAAAGTTCATGAGTTTCAATGCCTGATAGAGTTGGATTAGAAGCATCTACTAGAAAACAAAGATTTAATCTCAGTATGTGTGAATGACCCTTAATTGTAGGAACCTTCTGAAGGGGAAAGCGTGTGGGATTTCAGGATGAGATTAAAGTTTTATGTTTCTTCTAGTTTTTCCAATTAAATACGAACACACACAATGACTCACCATCCTCCCCGGACAACATCTGTAGAGTATCAGAAATCTGGTTCCCGTGTCCATGCAGCGTAAACGCACGGACAGTCACATTGTAGTGTGTGTACGGCTTCAGGTAGTGCAGTGTGGCGCTGAGTGATGTGCTGTTGACGGTGTCGCTGTATGTGCCGTTTGTGTAGGAGACCTCATACAGGCGGATGATGCCGTTGGGCTTCTCTGGAGGAGACCAGGAGAGAGTAGAAGTGGAGGAGGTGGTTTTCACTACGACCAGATCCCGTGGGGGTGAATCCGGCTCTAAAAGACAGACAGAGGCATACTGAGAGATCTCAAGTGTGTGAAAGAATACTTCTGCATGTGTATGAAAAATAATTGTCTCAATACCATCCTCTAGTGTCACAACGAAGATGTAGTCTTCATTGGTCATGGGGCTTTCCCCCACGGCTGTAGATGCCGCCACACGCACCTTATAACTGCTGTACTTGTCCAGACCTGTGGATATGACCGTAAAAAGTGTCATACACTGGCCTCAAAAAGTATTTAAACATTTGGGTCACTCTTGGAAATGTCTTAAATATATCTTTTGCTCACCAGGGATGCATTTATTTGACCAAACTACAGGAAAACTGGAATACTGTAAAATATTATTACAATATCTAATAACTGTATTCTATTTGAATATATTCTAAAGTGCAATTTAGTCCTGTAATGGCAAAGCTGAATTTTTAGCATCATTACTCCAGTCTTCAGTGTCACATGATCCTTCAGAAATCATTCTAATATGCTGATTTGCTACTCAAGAAACATTTTATTATTTTCAAATTTGAAAACAATTGTGCAGCTTTTCCCCCCCAGGATTCTTTGATGAACAAAATATTCATTCATGTTTTACCTGTGAGCACTGTGGTGGTGGTGTTTGTCATCTGTCGTAATTCCCGGTTTGTGAGGAGATTTTGTGCATACACAGCGTAGTGTGTAATCTTGCCGTTGGGGTTGAGGGGCGGCTCCCAGGTAACACGGATAGAGGTGGAGGTAAGATTCTGATAGGACACATTCTGAACAGAGCTTGGCACTGTGGGAAAACACTGGGGTTACTTTATACAGAGGTAGTATATTATAACTACTGTAATTCTACTCAGAGGTCAGAAGGTATTTTACCCTGTTCAGTTGTTTTCACTGTTACTTGTGTGGAAGGTCCGTCTCCAATAATGTTTTTTGCCGACACACTAAATGTGTACTCTGTGAAAGGGCTCAGTCTTCTAACCACATACACGATGTGATCAGACGACAGGTCGGCTGTCTCCTCAATGGCTGGTAGAACTGTCAATCAAAACACAGCACACAGGCACAACCAATCATAAAACAGAAAGCACAAATAACAAAGCGCAACAATGACTGCCCACCTTTTCAGTGCCCATGATTTTTAATTTCCCATTCATTTTCTCCATTGTGATTAAAAAAAGGTCTTCAATAAAGAGTTAAAAATATTTACATTTATATAAAAATAGAAAAATACTTGTTTTGGTATCTTTTGACCAATATCTATTTTTATGGCAACAGTGACTAAAATTACACAGTAGGTCTGTCTTGAAAGGTTTATTCACATTGCTGAAAAAACTTTATGCATGGGGATTTTAAACTGTATCTTTACTTATTGAAATTATGAGTTGTTATTATAATTGTGCTTTAAACAGTACTATTAATATCCAAATCGCAAAAACCTTGAAATGTGATTGAGGTCATAGTGGGTGGAGTCAGTGGGAGGAGCTATTTACCTTCTATTCCAATGGTAGTGGCAGCTCTTGTTGGGAGGTTCGTCTGCTGCTGGGTGTAATCTGTGGCCACCGCCCTAGTGACGCGACGGGGCTGGGAGGGGCTTAAGTTAACCAATGGCGGTTGGTCAGTGCCTAAAGTGAGAGGTGAAAGTTCAGTCAAAGGGTCCTCGGTTACAGCCTTAGTCTCAGCCTGAACAGATGCATTGGTTATGTCGTGGGTGACTGTGAGCCAGGGTGGAGGGGTGTTAGGGGTGCTTGGGGTCAATGGAAGGTCAGAGGTCAGTTCTGAGTCAGTGTTGGTAAAACCACGACCCAAAGTGAGAAATGTTCCATGTGAGGCGAGAGTGAATGCAGATTCTGTGGTGATGTCAAGTGCCCTTGCATTGCGACGAAGTCGTTGAGAGACAGCGTTCTGTAACGACAACATAAAATCAGTGAAGCTAACCAAACAAAATACAGTGAGTATGTGCATGCTTGTGTAATTTATTGTTTTACCTGTCCTCTTAGGGTGATGTCCTGTACAAGCATAGTACGGTACAGCACTAGAATCCGATAGTGGCTTATCAAGCCGTTTGGTTGGCTAGGGGATCTCCAGGACAGACGAACCGACGTGGAGTCCACAGCCTCTGTTGTCAGATGAGACACAGCACTCGGGGCTGACATGGAAATACATGCACACACACATACAGTTATTAACACACCTTGCCGTATACTTAGCCAGGGGGGGGGGGGGGGGGGGGGGGGGTCGCAATATGACTTACTTAAAAACTGCTTTAAAATAAAATTAAGAGTAACTTTAAAAATAAAATAAAACATGCTTTAATAACACAACTACAAATTGTCACTCCTAGTTTCTGTAAATAACAAATAAATAAAAAAAACTTCTGTTATTACAGCAGAAGTACCAGAAAACTTGGGGGGCCTTAAAATACTGTCTTCGACAATGAGGAGCATTGGAGTCCAAAAGGTTGAGAACCTCTGCAATTGTTACACCTGCCAGCTGGAGTCCCCATGATAATCACTAGAGTACAATTCATCAGTCTCCTTTACTGCTTCATGAACTATATTTCCCATAACCCATTGCCTGGACTCATCATGTTCTGATTACTGCAACCAGGCATCATTATCTCGTTAATGTTTGCCTATTTAAATCCTGTGTGTTCATTCACTTGTTGCAAAGTCTTCTGTTATGTACTGCTCCAAGACTTGAAGATCCAAATGAATGCAGTGTAACACCAACAAGACTTTGCAACGAGTGAATGAACATGCTCAACAAGACTGTATTTATTTAATCAAAAATACATTCAAATCAGTTACAGTATATTGTGAAATATTTTATCTTTTTTTTATTATTTTATGTTTTATTTGAATATTTCAAATGTAATTAATTCCTGTAAAGCTAATACTTATTATTATTATCAATGTTGAAAACAGTTACTGCTAATATGTTTTGTGGAAACTGATAAAACTGAATAATAGAACGTTCAAAAGAACAGAATTTATTTAAAATAGAAAATTTTTGTAACAGTATAAAAAAATTTGTCTTTACGGTCACTTTTGAGCAATTTAAATTTGATGCATCCTTCTTGAATAAAAGTGTTAATACCTTTCAAGAAAAAAAAAAATCTTACTGTGTATACGTATGAACAGTAAAGCCATGGTTGGATAAATAATGTCCATTACAAGGAACTGCTGATACATTTTCCCAATTGTACAATTCATTGCTGAGAAAAATGCAGCCCTTTATTTATCACACATTTTCGGCATTGGATGCTTTGAGGCTTTCGACCAAAATCTAATTTTAGATAAAAGCAACCCTAAGTGAACAAATAACCTTTCTTGTTTTTCCATGCATTTAATGAGCATTCAGCTATGCGGCAACAACTGGCTCTGTATGAAAAGTCATTTCCTCCAGCTAAATTAACCCAATTAAAGGTATAATTCGAGATAGCTAATTTCAGACAGACTTAATTACAACCAGACCAGCTAAATATAAACCTCATTTATAACCCTCACTTATTTTTGACCCCCAAGTCTGAACACTTACAGAAGTCACAAACATGTACACATTCCCTTTTGAGAGCATGTTCTCCAATCTCCATACAGATGAGTCAAAAAATGAAATTGCTTTAGTCAACATGGCTCCCAATATGCCTCCCTCACGCATACACAAACATAGTTTGAGAAAACGCGACACCAACAATCAATCAAAATGGAGGTCATGTGATGAAAACCTGAATGCCACAACTGATGGAACCATTAATTCTCCACTGTAGTGGAAAATACATGAATTTAAATGAATTTGTGGCAATTCATCCATAAATCACAACTAAAGTGTAGCTGGGTCATGCAGTAAGAAAAAAAACAAAAGCACTTCCACATCAGCGGAATCTAAAGTGATTTAATGTTTATTTAAGTTGCAGTCAGTACAGCTAAATAGGGTTCATTTAGGTAATGCATAGACATCATTTTGATTACCATTGAAACGTTTTGGGTCGGTAAGATCTTTTTTATGTATTTGAAACAAGTCTCTTATGGTGACCAAGGCTGCATTTATTTGATCGAAAGTGAAATTGTGAAAAAATATTATAACTTAAAATATTATAAAATCTATTCAAATAGAAAACCAGTTAATTTATAATGGCAAAGCTGAATTTTCAGCAAAACATTTTCACACAGAGAAAAACATTTTCACACAGAGAAAGTTGGTTCCGTTTAACTTGACAGTAATAATCGACAGTTGTTTTTGAACAAAATCTGTTAAGTTATATACTTTGTTCACTCAGGTTCTCTTTATCTAATATTATATAATGTCTAAAAGTTTAAAACATCAACTGTGACATATAAAAACCAATGAAAGACATCATGTAAGATCTGTAAATCTATTATCATCTATAGTACAGAAACAAATTTGTTCTCAGAAGTTGACAAAATCTGATTAAAACCTCCCTTTAGGAAAATATGGGGACATACTACACTGGAAAACAAAATTAAACATTAAAGAAATCTCTTTTTTCACATAAAAAAGCAAAAATGTACTCTTATAGCGGTTTGGATTTGGGTAAGAGTAAGTCTGATGTCCCGGTAAGCCGCACACACGTGTGTGTGTGTGTGTGTGTGTGTGTGTGTGTGTGTGGGTTGCCTGGTAAACCCTATATAATGGGGACAAGATGTCCTCACCAAGATGGCAATATCTGAAATCCTTGTGGGGACATTTTTTGGTCCCCATGAGGAAAACAACTTATAAATCATACTAAGTGATGTTTTTTTGAAAATGTAAAAATGCAGAAAGTTTTCTGTGATGGATAGGATTAGTGTAGGGGGGATAGAATATACAGTTTGCACAGTATAAAATCATTATGTATATGGAAAGTGTCCATAAAACATGAAAACACAACATGTGTGTTTGTGTGTTTACCCTCTGCTTTTGTTGTAATGTTAACCACTGCTGCCGGTCCAGTGGCCCCCGAGGATTTGGCCATCACATGGATGTAGTATTGTGTGTATGGAGTCAGTCCAGTGTAAAAAAACGCTTGATCGATTGTGCTGTTCTCACTAATAAACCCTGAAATACACATATACATACACTACATTAACATACAAACAATGAGAGGATGTGCTTTGAACTAAGTAGTCTGGAGCACGTGTGCTAAACACAAGGCCATCTAGCTGGTTAAGGTTAAGGGCTTGTGTGTGGTGTATGTCTGATATGTATGGTACAGTACAGTATGAAAGGGATAGGGATGTAAGTACAGTATGAAAGGGGTAGTTCACCCAATAAAGAAAATTAACCCATGATTTACTCACCCTCAAGTCATCCTCAAATCGGAGTAATATTAAAACATGTCCTGGCTCTTCAAAGCTTTATAATGGCAGAGAATGGCTGTCCATAAAAGTGCATCTATTCATCATTAAAGTGCATCCATCCATCACAAAAGTGCTCCATGCGGGTCCGGGGGTTAATGAAGGCCTTCTGAAGCAAAGCGATGAGTTTGTGTAAGAAAAATATTCATATTTAAAATAACAAGCTTCCGGCCAAATGGCCATACACAGTCGACTTGCGTCTATAGCGCAACTTATGCAACTTGTGATGTTAGAAGTAGCGTAGTGCATCATGGCGCAAAAGTTAGATTGCACACAAGTCTAAAGCGCAGCTTATGCGAGTAATGCAACGTATTGCTGATATTTACGCTACGCCATGACGTATGCTATGCTACTTCTAACGGCACAAGATGAGTAAGTTGCGTTTTAGACGCAAGTAGACTGTATGGCCGTTTGGCCGGAAGCTAGAATTTTACTTTGTAACATGTTAAATATGAATATTTTTCTTGCACAAACGCATCATTTCGCTTCAGAAGGGCTTTATTAACCTCCCGGAGCCGTGTGTAGCACTTTTATAATGGATAGAGGCACTTTTATGGACTTCAAAACAGAAATGGCCATTAACTGCCATTATAAAGCTTGGAAGAGCCAGGATATTTTAAAAAATAACTCCGACTGTATTCGTCTGAAAGAAGAAAGTCATATACACCTAGGATGACTTGAGGGTGAGTAAATCATGGGCTAATTTACATTTTTGGATGAACTATCCCTTTGACATTGGTTTGATGGTCATGGGGTGTGTTACCTTCAGAGCTGTGGAGCTGGATGACGTAACTGAATCGTCCTGTGGTGATCCTTGGTGGGTCCCAAGTTAGAGACAGAGATTTAGAAGTGACGTTTCTTAAAACTACGTTTTGCGGTGGGTCTTCAGGGGCTGCAACACACATTTTTGTCTTTTACATTTTTGATTGGTTACAGAAATTTGAGATTAAATATAATTGTGGAAATTGCGATTATTTGAACAAGACAACATACAACAGAATTTGCAACACAATTTAGCTTCTGTATAGCCAGGTATTTCCATAATTTCATGTATTATTATATAAAAAAAACATTCATGCAAGTAAATAGACATAATTTTGATTAACATTTGGGGTCGGTACAATTTCATTGATATATTTGAAAGAAATCTCTGAGGCTGCATTTATTTGATCAAAAATACAGTAAAATCAGTTATTGTAAAATATTATTACAATGTAAAAACCATAGATTTTATAACAACTTATAATGCAATATAGATTAATTTTATAATTTGGTGCCTCCAGAAATTTTTTTTCTACTATTTTTAGTGTTGGAAACATTTGTTCAGCTTGATATTTTTGTGGAAAACGTGATAAGATTTTTCAGGATTCTGATGATAGAAAGAACAGCATTGAAATAGAAATATTTTATACCAATATAAATGCTTTTACTTTTGATCAACCTCATGCATCATTGCTGAATAGAAGCATTCATTTTTACTTTAAACAGTAATATATACATATATATATATATATATATATATATATATATAAGAATAAAGTGTGTGTGATAACATACCAGCCTCCGGCATTCGGACCATAGTGCTGGCAATCTGTCCCTCCCCTTCACTGGTGAAGGCGGAGACTTCAAACACATAAGGTGTGTAGGGGCGGAGCTCATCAATCTTTACACTGATTGGAACGCTCCAGACGGAGGCGGGGGGAACGGCTGAGAGTGTAACAGAGGGCAGCACAGCAGACGTCATCTGGGAAGACTCGGAGGGGCTTGGAGTTCCACGAGATAAGATGTCTGCTGCATCCTAGGAGACACATAAACACACATAAACAACCGAAACTAATTGTAAAAGATTGGTAGATCAATGCATATACCTCTAAGGTGGTTTGAATTTGGTTCAGCTGTCTTGTATCACTTCAAATAAACATTAATACAAGCAAAGACGTACGTTGCAGTGAGGCAGAGCTCCGTTCATGATGTCCTCTGCATTGAGCTCCAGCGTGCGGACGATCTGACCTGTCCGGGCATGTTTGACTTTCACTGCGAACTTAGCGATAAGGCCATTGATGCGTACGGGGAGAAACCATGTCACTAACACTGATGTGTGATCATCAGCAAATGCTGTGAGGTTTGACACGAGACCAGGGGCTGAGATTGAACATAAACACACGGATTAAAACATATACATACTCTAAACAAGCAGAATGAAAATATATGTTCAAAATGAATGGATTCTACACATTTGATTAAAACCCAGGGAGCTGCCTACTTAGTCATCACTATTAGGCATCACACACTAGGTAGCAAAATTATGGTCAGGGTCAGTAAGATTTTTTTTAATAAATTTGAAAGTAGTCTCTTATACTGGTCAATGCTCAAAAATTCAGTAAACAGTAATATTTTGAAATATTATTACAATTTAAAAGAGCTATTTTCTATGGAAGCTTGTTTCCGCCAGAGAACAAAACATTTTAAAAGATAATTGCGACTTTTTATCTCACATTTGCAAATTTACTTCTCAAAATTGCAAGATATAAAGTCAGAATTGCAAGATATAAACTCGCAAGATATAAAGTCAGAATCACGAGATATAAAGTCAGTATTGCGAGATATAGTCAGTATTGCGAGATATAAAGTCAGTATTGCGAGATAGTCAGTATTGCGAGATATAAAGTCAGTATTGCGAGATAGTCAGTATTGCGAGATATAACGTCAGTATTGCGAGATATAAACTCACAATTCTGACTTTTATAGCAAGTCATTGAGATTCTCACAATTTTGACTTTATAACACACAATTGCGACTTTATATCAATCAATTCTGAGATAAAAAGTCAGAATTGTGTTGCAATTATATTATAATTATAAATCATAAATACTTTTTTATTTATTTTTTATTCTGTGGCGGAAACAATCTTCCATAATGTTCTATTTTAATATAAAATGTAATTTATTCCAGTGATTTATTCAGCACCATTTCTCCGGTCTTCAGTGTCACATGATCCTTCAGAAATCATTCTAATATGCTGATTTGCTGCTCAAGAAACAGGTCATATTATCAATGCTGAAAACAGCTTGTGCTGCTTAATATTTTTGTGGAAACTGTGATTCATTTATTTCAGAATTCTTTAATGAATAGAATGCTAACAGTAGACTCCAATGCACTTCACAGGAGGAGAACCAATTGTGTTTTATACGTGTGATCATTAACAATATTGCACCTTTAACGGTAGCTACCTCTCAGAGATCTTCAACCCTGCTCCTGGAGGCCCACTGCCCTGCAGAGTTTATATCAAACCTGCTTCAGTCTGTGATTTCAAGCGACCCTGAAGAGTTTGACTGGCTGGTTCAGGTGTGTTTGATTAGGGTTGCAGTAAAACTCTGCAGGACAGTGGGCCTCCAGGAGCATGGTTGAAGACCTCTGCTCTAGACAGTAAAGCAGCTCATTAGGGTTTTGAAAACAGCTTATAGTGCTTACGGGCCTCTGCTGTTTTGTAGTAAAGAGATTGGCTAAAGGGTCCAGTTCCTGCTTTGTTTAATGCTGCAACCTATAAAGAAAAGACATACAGTATAAGAACGTCTGGTTGATTTATCACCATGACTTAGCAGAGGTGGTTATAAAGACACTGTGAATGAAGATTCCAATGCAAGATGATCTACTCCAGACAACAGATCCATCAAAGACCGTCACACATACAAACACACGCTCACACAAAAGCTTAGAGAGTCAATTCAGAGTTCACGGTGTACCCAGCCAATGAATTCACGAGACAAATGAGGGAAAACAGAGATCCCTCGTGGATCCAGAGTTCTCTGTAGGACATGAATAATTCACAGTTGATAAATTATTGAGTGAGATCAATGGAATAGAGGCTACTGGCAACTTTCCCATGGACAGTTAATCCAGTGGTGTCTTCTGAACGCTGGACCAGTTTAATGAAAATCATTTTCAGAAAAGTTTTTGCTTGCTGCCGTTTCATCAGGTGACAAAACATTACCCAACAAAGACATTAAATAAATGAAAAACACTAAAAAGGGAAGTAAAGGGGGCTCTAACATTACAAATATTCATGGGTTGGATATAATAATCAGTGACAACATCTATAATTGTATTAATTTCCAGGCCTTCAGAAGAGCTTCAGTTTCTTTGGCGAATAGTGAAATTCAGAACTGTGGGATATTGCCCCATCCTTCAATAAGAAGCCTGGAGTTCTTTGGAGTTTGAAAGGAATAGGAAATCTATAGAATTTCCCATGATATTTAGACATTGGGAGTCTTTGTAGAGTGTATGGAAGGTAGTTTCTCATGATGTCCCGTCAGAATTTTAGCATGGAGTTGCATGGAAATCACCCCCTTGTGATTTTTTTTGTGGCATTATTATGCATCATATACACTACCATTCAAAAGTTTGGGGTCGGAAAGATATTACTCTGGTCTTCAGTGTCACATGTTCCTTCAGAAATATTTCTAATATGCTGATTCTTATTATCAATGTTGAAAATGGTTTTGCTGCTTAGTAGTTTTGTGAAAACAAAATTCCTTGATGAAATATTCTGTCAGAAATATTTTGTAACATTATAAATGTATAATGTTTATATTATTTATGTTATTTTTTTATTTAGTACTGTCCTGCATAAGATATGTAACATAAAAGATGTTCATCATAGTCCACAAGAAAAAAAAAAAGTGTATTTATGTTAAATATCTTATTTATTTTGTCCATTTCTGTGTGTGTGTGTGTGTGTGCTATGGTTAACAGGCTTTATGTGGCTGTGACAAGCAATTTCATTAAGGAAGTCTTGCCAGGTAATTTTGAGGATGTATTTTTGTGACATTTAGAAACTATCCACTGAAGTGTGCTGGTTCTTGGTGAGCTTCAACCACATATTTTATAGTTTTTCTGAACAATACATTTGCGGCTGGGCCGAGAACTAGTATTTTCTTCAAGTCTCCGTCATTTGTTATTTCAATTTAGTTCATTTTTACAGTTCCTACAAAAACCCCCCCCAAAAAATGCAGTGCAAGTGCATTTTGTATTATGGTGTTGTGTACATTCTTTAAGCAGTTTAAAATACACAATATTCTGATTCTATTATATGAAAATCTATGCCGTGGTTAAATTAGACTTTGTGAATTTTTGCTTTCACATACATTTTTGAAATGTGTGAAGATGAAGCGTGCACCTTGATATTGTACGTTGCTCCAGGGGAGAGTGTGTTCAGGAGAGTTTCTGGGATGTCCAGGCCCTTGGTGACCTCAGTGAAGGTAGGGTCGGGATATGGACACATCTCCTTGTATCTGATGACAAATGAGTGAATTGTGGGGTCAAGGGGCATCGGCATCCGCCAGGACAGCAGGATTCCATTGGAACCAACACGCTCACCTTCTGGCTTAGAGGGGGCCGGAGGTACTACATGCACATAAATATAAACACACAACAAACTTCAGAATCTTATGATGCATTTGATATTTCATCCTATTTTTATGACAGCTTTATTGATTACTTGATTCTAATTGGTTCAATACAGCAATTTTTTTCATGTCGTTTTTTTAATTGATTGTCACTTCTTTCATTTGTGTTGCCATTATATCCTCATCTTCTGCAATGAAGCAGGACGGATGTTGTTACTCTAACCTAGATATAGTATCGGCCAGGTAATTATCAAATGTAGAGGTCTTTCAGAAGGTGCTTGGCTCGCTAACAGCTCTCTGTTGTTGTGGAGGTGTCAGCCATTTAGGACAATAACAATATAAAGCCATCAGAAAGCGTGACCCGCTCATGCCATTCTCATAGGGACGAGCAAACCAGCGACCCGGGAATATGAAACCGACCTATCAAAGCCTGGAATCAGCATCAATTATGCAAACATAAATGTACACACACACACACACACACACACACACACTTCAGATGGAAAAAAGTCCATATGGATTCATGTACTTTACATTATTACATATTACATTACATTTGTATGTTATTTTATTACATTTTCTACATTAATATGGCAATTAAGGCATGTTTGTTAGTGTGACATTATTTACATCATTTGTTTGACTGAATAGAATGTTTTCACTTGATAAAGTGAAACTTAAAAACAAAAACAGGTGGTAGTCTAGAGGAATGTATAGGAACTATGGGGAAATACACATAAATAACAAAAAAGGCGCATCATTTTTATTAAAAGAAGATAGTGGTTTAAGAATGGAACACACAGACTTACATGACTCAATAGTGGTGACACGTATTCGGCTGACAGGTGAGCTGAACCCTGACGAGGCCACTGCATTGACCGTGATGGTGTATGATGTTCCAGGGGTTACACTGGACACTTGAGCCTAAAACACAGAATAGACAATACATATACAGGACAAACATAGTTCTACATCTACAATGAACATATGGGTCATTCTCAAATATGGTAACAGATAGGATTCTTGAAAAAAAAAAAATCCAATATTTAACAAACAGAATTCTATAACATTCTCTATAACCATTGTTTATATTGG
Source organism: Meda fulgida (assembly GCA_030578275.1). Classification (NCBI taxonomy): domain Eukaryota; kingdom Metazoa; phylum Chordata; class Actinopteri; order Cypriniformes; family Leuciscidae; genus Meda; species Meda fulgida. The sequence continues at coordinate 23,454,674 of CM060633.1, read as the reverse complement.
ATAATATAAAATACACTGTGTTGTTTAGCTCAGTAGGTCCAATTTTTATGTTGCAGGTCAAATTGACACTAATTGGATTCAATACAATCACAATCACACACATTCTCACACATTACATAAAAAATAAACATGGGAACAAATTATTTTTAAAACTGTGTTAACAACTATTTTTAACCATTTGTTTAATTGTTTTTAAATGTTTTTTGTGTCATTTTTGTGCGCTTTCCTGAAGCTCAAACAGTAGAGCATGGTGCAAGCAACATCAAAAATCATGCGTTCGATTCCCAGCAATTCTTGAACTGATAAAAATGTAAGCATTTAGCGCAATGTGCATTCCTTTGGATAAAGGTATCTGCCAAATGCATAAATGTAAATTTAAATACTCTCAGAGGGTAGTCGAGGAACTGACATAAAAAATACATTCAGTTTTGTATTTTTATTTTGGGTCTGTGCTGCGGTTAACCATGAAATTGCGGGTCGAATTAATCATCAGAAATGATGTACACGGCACGCATTCCACCCATCCCTACCCCGAAACGTAACCCTACCCATACCTTTTACCTAAAATCAGAGGAAAATGATAGGTGTGGAAAAAATAAAGACTAAAAAAACAAAGAACATAACATTTTGACATGATTACTAATAAGACTTTAATACATATTTATGATAAGCTTTTATGTTAGGAAACTGAACAGTTTTTGAGAGTGACATTTGTAATGGTATCATCTTATGTCTTCTTAGTTACCTACTTTGTTGGTGTTGTTTTGGACCTAAAATTTCAGGATTGTAAAAAATCTACTTAATAGGGAAATAAAATCTGTGCTTATTTTGATTTATTTATTGTATTTTATATTACTGAATGGTGTACAATTTTTTTATTTAATATAGTCAGTAAAGGCTCATTTTCAGCACATAAAGCGTAGTAATATCTCGCAACATATTGCTAAGTCTCTTCTGAGAAAACTGAAGCATTACATGCTATAAAATAAATCTCAGGTAAAACCAAAAGGTCAGCCCTAGATATTAAACAAATCACAATTTGAATGCGATCAGATAAATGAATGTGATTCTAATAGCGCTGGCTATGCCTGACTGAAGACAATGACTTACATTAATCAAACACATCGCATTATTACTCCAAAACACCATCATGCATCAAACCACCCTCAAAAAACACAAGGAATTTTGTAAATCTATAGATACCATCTATAATCCATGCACCTCAGACACTCCCACAAACAGACACACAAACACACTTTTTGCAACCAAATCTTCTTGAGCCATTACTAGCAATAATTTCACCAGAAATAATTTGTTCATATAAATCATACATTAAAAAGCATCTCTTGTGGTCTTCTGTCACATGTTCACAAACACAAAGTTTGTTGAGTAATGTAACAGTGGCAGGCTAAGTTACCGTACGTGATGTCACACCACTTGTTCCAGAAAGACAATAGTCTTGTCAGGCTATTTTATCCTCACATCTGATAACACCAGTAAAACAAGATAACATGGCAAAATCGAATCCATGCTTACATGCGTATATATATAACGTATATAACTATATATACTATAACGTATATATACGTATATAACGTATAACGTATATATACTATATATATATATATATATATATATATATATATAAACCACACTTCTATGAATTTCACTGCAAATAAATAAAATATCTACCAATATATTTGCTTAGAAATGTTGCAAGTTGAAATGTTTCTTAGAACTAATTTCACTCTTCTGAGCCATTTTGCAATTTAACTAACTCCTAAAACCCTAAAGCAAGTTACTTTCAAGTTCACACGGGAAAATATAAATAGTAAAGAAAATATAAATTATGCAGAAAATTAAGCATATGGGTTTTAAGCAAAATTTGTAATTGTTGATGGCAACTTTTATCAGAATGTTATTATGATGTTCAATTATGAATGCTCTAAAAATGAATGCATGAAATGTAAAATGGAAATCCTTTACAAATATACTAAACAGTCACGCACAAGATAGATGAGTCAGTGTTCAGTGATATTTATCACACACTCAAGTCTTTGTGTGGCAGAATTGTCGTATTTCTTAATTCTAAGAAACACAAGCCAGTTTAAGAATTCCTCCAAGGTCGTGTAGCGTCTCACCATCACTCTCAAACAGACCAAAGTGTATGCGTGTTTGTGTGTGTGAGCAAGAGTTCAGCAAACTTTTATTAGAATAAATCTATTTTGCAGGGATGAAAACTAAATAAAAATGTAATCTGTTGAATATAATGGGATATAGATTACAAAAAAGTTTCTATAGGTGGCTTTTCAAGGATTACAACATTCTATTTTAATTCTACTTTTTTAAACAAATCTGTTTTAAACGAATTCAGTTTCACAAACTGAATTGTTTTTTTAAATAATTCTCAATACACTTCTGAATGGCATCCAACCCTTCTATCTTGAGTATTTAATGCATGTCATGTAATGCAAAACCCATGCAATGCAAATATGCAATTGATGCCTACCTGAACGTTACCGAGGCCCGAGTACAGGATAACCAGCAGGGGCAGACAGGATGGCATGATGGCCCCTCACTTAGAGAGAACTGCTGAATGGGTAACTAACCACTAGTATGTGAGTGATCAGAAACAAACTAGTCCCACCACCAATGCTAAACCTATTATTAACAGTCTTCTCTCTCTTTAGCTCACTCCCTTGTTCTCCAACCCTCCTCCACACACTCCGCCCAGCTGACACGGATACTCTTCTACCTGACACCTGGCATACGGCTGTGGGAGAGGTCTGTGAGTGACTCAGAGTGTGTGTGTGTGTGTGTGTGTGTGTGTGTGTGGAGGGGGGGGGGGGGGTGAGAGTGTGTACCTGGACGTAGCTGTCTGCTGTGGTGGTGATGGTAATATTGCCGTGGGCAGGAAGGACTTGGATCAGATAGTTCTTATCACATCCAGGTGATGCCAGCCAGTGGAGAGAGAAAGAACGAGGTGACACGCTGATCACACGCAACCCTTCAAGACCGGCAGGCACTGAAACACACAGATTTGGGTTTTGTAAAAAAAAAATAAATGCAGGTATATATTTTACAGACAGAAAATGCTAAAATGTAATTCAGCTCACTTTAGTTTAAACTAAGGTTAAATTAAATTTCATTAATTTTAATCAGGTTTGGTTAGATTAATTTTCACCCACTCACCCACAGACTCACCAATTCACCCACCCACCACTCACTCACTGACTAATTCACCCAACCACCCGCTCACTCACTCACTCACTTCACCAATTCACCCACTCAGTCAGTCAGTCATTCACTGTCACTCACTCACTCAACAATCCACTCTTATTCTCACCTCACTCACTCACTGTCAATCACTCAATCACTCACTCACCTTACTCTCACCTCACTCACTCACTGTCACTCACTCACTCACTAACTTACCCACCCACCCAATCACTCACTCCCCCACTCACCTTACTCTCACTCACTCACTCACTCACTCACTCACTCACTGTCACTCACTCACCCTCTCACCTTACTTTCACTCACTCAACCACACACTCACCCATCCATCCACTCACTCACTCACACTCACTCACTCAACCACCCACTCACCCACCCATCCACTCACTGTCACTCACCCACCCACTCACCTTACTCTCACTCACTCACTCACTCACTCAACCACCCACTCACCCATCCACTCAGTTTCACTCACTCACTCAACCACCCACTCACCCACCCATCCACTCACTTTCACTCACTCACTCAACCGCCCACTCACCCACCCACTCACTCACTCACTCACACTCAACCACCCACTCACTCATCCACTCACTGTCACTCTCACCCACTCACCTTACTCTCACTCACTCACTCACTCACTCACTCACTCACTCACTCACTCACTCACTCACTCACTCAACCACCCACTCATCGTCCACCCATCCACTCACTCACTCACTCACTCACTCACTCACTCAACCACCCACTCACCCACCCATCCACTCAGTCACTCACTCACCCACTCACCTTACTCTCACTCACTCACTCACTCACTAAATCACACTCACTCACTCACTCAACGACTGACTGACTGACTCACCCACTCAACGACTCACTCACTCACTTAACGACTCACTCACTCAAAGACTCACTCATTCAGTGACTCACTCACTCACTCACTCAATTGTTCTATTTCAATTTCAAATTAGCTTTATTTGCATGACTGTGTAACACAATGTTGCCAAAGCATCAACATATTATATATAAATAATAAAACAAACAAAAAAATAAAACATGTATAAATCACATGTATAAATCATGTCATATGTAGCATTGTAAATAGATAGACTCACTCACTCAACCACCCACTCACTCACTCACTCACTCACTCAACCACCCACTCACCCACCCATCCACTCAGTCACTCACTCACCCACTCACCTTACTCTCACTCACTGACTCACTCAACCACCAACTCACCCACTCACTCACTCACTCACTCACTCACTCACTCACTCAACGACTGACTGACTGACTGACTCATTCACTCAACGACTCACTGACTCACTCAAAGACTCACTCACTCAGTGACTCACTCAGTCACTCACTCACTCAATTGTTTTATTTCAATTTCAAATTAGCTTTATTTGCATGACTGTGTAACACAATGTTGCCAAAGCATCAACATATTATATATAAAAAATAAAAAAAAACAAAAAAATAAATCATATGTATAAATCATGTCATATGTAGCATTGTAAATAGATAATAGATAAATAAACACAATCTTAATAAATTAATAAGTACAGTGAGTCTCTCTAGAGAATTAGCTGTCTCTGGCATTGTGAATAACACATATTTAGCCGCTACTGCAGCTGTACTATCAACTCCAAGTAAGAAGGACATTTTTTCAGTGTCACTCAGTTCTAAGAATGATGGAATCAAGGTTTCAAATCTGTGCAGAAAAGTTTCTCTTATATTGTTATATTTAGAACAGATGAGCAGAAAGTGTTTCTCGTCCTCTGTGTGCTGTAGATCAGGGGTTTTCAAAGTGGGGGCCGCCGGGGGGCCGCAACAAGTTGGAATAAAATAATAATAATAATAAAAAAAATATATATTATTATGAGTATTGTCATTAAATAGTATTATACAGGTCCTTCTAAAAAAATTAGCATATTGTGATAAAGTTCATTATTTTCCATAATGTAATGATAAAAATCAAACTTTCATATATTTTAGATTCATTGCACACTAACTGAAATATTTCAAGTCTTTTATTGTTTTAATACTGATGATTTTGGCATACAGCTCATGAAAACCCAAAATTCCTGTCTCAAAAAAATAGCATATTTCATCCGACCAATAAAAGAAGTGTTTTCAATAAATAAAAAAAAGTCAACCTTCAAATAATTATGTTCAGTTATGCACTCAATACTTGGTCGGGAATCCTTTTGCAGAAATGACTGCTTCAATGCGGCGTGGCATGGAGGCAATCAGCCTGTGGTACTGCTGAGGTGTTATGGAGGCCCAGGATGCTTCGATAGCGGCCTTAAGCTCATCCAGAGTGTTGGGTCTTGCGTCTCTCAACTTTCTCTTCACAATATCCCACAGATTCTCTATGGGGTTCAGGTCAGAAGAGTTGGCAGGCCAATTGATCACAGTAATACCATGGTCATCAAACCATTTACCAATGGTTTTGGCACTAAATGAAATCTTCATCTCCATAAATCTTTTCAGCAGGTGGAAGCATGAAGTGCTCCAAAATCTCCTGATAGCTAGCTGCATTGACCCTGCCCTTGATAAAACACAGTGGACCAACACCAGCAGCTGACATGGCACCCCAGACCATCACTGACTGTGGGTACTTGACACTGGACTTCAGGCATTTTGGCATCTCCTTCTCCCCAGTCTTCCTCCAGACTCTGGCACCTTGATTTCCGAATGACATGCAACCACTGACCAACAGTCCAGTGCTGCTTCTCTGTAGCCCAGGTCAGGCGCTTCTGCCGCTGTTTCTGGTTCAAAAGTGTCTTGACCTGGGGAATGCGGCACCTGTAGCCCATTTCCTGCACACGCCTGTGCACGGTGGCTCTGGATGTTTCTACTCCAGACTCAGTCCACTGCTTCCACAGGTCCCCCAAGGTCTGGAATCAGTCCTTCTCCACAATCTTCCTCAGGGTCCGGTCACCTCTTCTCATTGAGCAGCGTTTTTTGCCACACTTTTTCCTTCCCACAGACTTCCCACTGAGGTGCCTTGATACAGCACTCTGGGAACAGCCTATTTGTTCAGATATTTCTTTCTGTGTCTTACCCTCTTGCTTGAGGGTGTCAATGATGGCCTTCTGGACAGCAGTCAGGTCTGCAGTCTAACCCATGATTGCGGTTTTGAGTAATGAAACAGGCTGGGAGTTTTTAAAAGCCTCAGGAATCTTTTGCAGGTGTTTAGAGTTAATTAGTTGATTCAGATGATTAGGTTAATAGCTCGTTTAGAGAACCTTTTCATGATATGCTAATTTTTTGAGACAGGAATTTGGGGTTTTCATGAGCTGTATGCCAAAATCATCAGTATTAAAACAATAAAACACCTGAAATATTTCAGTTGGTGTGCAATGGATCTAAAACATATGAAAGTTTAATTTTTATCATTACATTATGGAAAATAATGAACTTTATCACAATATGCAAATTTCTTGAGAAGGACCTGTAATAATTTGTCGCATAGCATATCTGAGCATTATACTTGTAATGCTAATCTTTTAGAGATGCACCGATTGATTGGCTGACCGGAATTGGACGATTTTCATGTGATCGGCGACCGGCCGGTCAGTCTGACATATGCCGATTTTATGGCGGTCTAAATGCACTCGGGCGCCGCATGATTAACATCGCGCAACATCAGCATCACACGTGCACACGGAACGCTACGCGTTTATGTAGGAAACCTCGTGAATTACCGCTGTTTCAGATCGCAAGCGCGAGTGGCGCGTATGTTTTCGGCATGCATGTTAATCAATGAGTGCATTCACACCGCGAGTAACCGCGCGTGAGCAGCAGTGAAGCGGGTTTCGGCGCTGACGCTCAATTAAAGTGAAAGCACACTTTTGATGTAGGCCTAAATCAAAAGTGATATATGACAAAATAAATATGATTTCACACAAAAAGTGCCTAAAATGCACATCATTTGCATGTCTAGTGTGTTTTAACAAGAACTGGAGTAGGCTATGTGAGAAAAGAAAATGAAGACTCAAAAATATTTATAGAAAATGTACCCATTTAAACTTAATTATTCAGTTTAGGTAAAACTATATGGTGTAATATATATATATATATATATTAAAATAAATAGAAAATAAATATTTGTGTGTGCTGTAAAGTGGTTAGAAAAAATGAAATCAGAATCGGCTAAAATCTGCATCGGCAGGTCAAACTCAATGAAAAATTGTAATCGGCCTAGAAAATTGTAATCGGTTCATCACTATAATCTTTCTGATAGGCTGGTATCAAACACTATCACATAATCTGATGTTCACCTAGAGGTTTTATTTATTCATTTCTACATTTGCCGTAGTATTGTCAATAGGTTTAATAACACTTGGCCAGAACCTAGTGGTATTTGGGGGGCCTTGTCATGGAAAAGTTTGGGAACCCCTGCTGTAGATCACAGCGTCTACAGATCCTCTGCTCTCTCTCTGTCCATGTTTGTCTACATCTTCCTCTCTCTATCTCTAAATCGTGGTCACTTAATCTGTATTTGGAGAGGATTTGTCTTTCTTTAAAATGTTTAATAAATAGGTAACTGGCCAATTTCGTGGTTCTATTGAGGTTTGAGTAACATTGGAGTTTATTTTGGGGGTCAAAATGTGCTTTTAGTGATTTATCATGAGTGTCTTTTAGATTTGTGTGGATTTCTTTAATAATAGTTTTGGGGTTGTAGCTGTAGTCAATGGGGAGTATAGTTTGATGGACGAGTTGAAGAGTGAGCGTGTTTAGAGGATGAGATTCTGCTGAGGTTTCATTGGCAAGGAGGGCTTTATATTGGACTGGCTCTAGATCAGACTGATGGAGGTGATGCCAGAACTCAACACATCTTCTGGATCTCAATGTTCAGCGGGTACAAGCCTAATTCAGCCCTTCCGGCGACAGTGGACATGTTTCTGTGAACCCCTAAAATATTTTTGGCAATTTCCAATCGTAGTTTTTCTACTGGTGTTGTATCCCAATTTTTAAAATTTAGTACTGCAAATCACTGCTTGCGGTGCCTTCCAGGGCTTGGCCCCGGATTGCTGCTTGCAGCTATATTTATGTTTGGATCTGTTCAATGCAAGATTCAATTGCAATTCAATTGCAACTCAATGAAGGGGGAATCAGTTTTGTTCAATTAAAATTGATTCAGCACAGTTCAATTCAAGCTTCATTTGACAATACAAACTGTTCTTAAACAGTTTTATAGGAATTAGTACCTTTCATTATGCCAAGTGCATTTTGGGAATCAGTCTAACCTGTGTGTATGGTGATGGTGGCAGCGGTTCCACCGATGGTGTTTCTAAAGCGTTGTACAGTGGTGTTGTAGGAGCAGCCGCTCCACAGGCCATTGACGGTGACCTCCTGCAAGTGTGGACTCACATCTAAAGTCCAGATTTGAGAGCCATTACTGATGGTCACTTTATAAAAATCAAAATAGCCAGCAGCTGGTGCCCATGCCACTGTGGCTGATGTGACGTTGATGTGAGACACAGAGAGTGAACACACACCTGCTGGCCCTGGAATTAAAAATAAAATAAAAATCAGTGCATAGAATGACCTGTCTTATTAATGTGTTTGTGTATTGTAGTTTTTTTTCCCCGTATCTGTATTTGTTGATGATACCAAAAGTAGAAGGTATTACTGGGAAATTCTTACTAGTAGAGATGTTTTTGAATGTGGTCTGGCTGAAATCTGACCCCAGGAAGGACTGGATCTCAAACCTGTAATCACTTCCTGGGGTCAGGTCATGAATACTGACACTGTTTCCATGGAGATCAACCTGGTGTTGCAGAGGATGGTCCCCCACGAGGCCATATCGAAACTGAAGAGGAACAAATGTAAAGAAAGCAAGCAACAGAAATAAAATAAGTATAGGCATAAACTTTAAATAACCATAGAAGTCACTTTAGCCCAGGTTTTTCCAAGGGGACTTTACACTGGATGAAACATCTTCTCAAGTTTGCAAAATTGGATTTTTACATCATACACTCAAACACCTTCCCTCCCTTTGTGAGGTAAAATGAAGGATTGGCGCTCATGTATTATGAGAAAGGCAGAAACCCGAGCACACAAGACTACAGGGTGTTGCTAGGCTACATTTCAGATGAGATGGTCGGTATGAAAGTTTTAACAGGTGTGCAAAGGCTCCAACACTAGTCTAGTCATGCTTACAATAAAAAAATAAATAATAATAATAATAACTCTTTCTACATAGCCTCTTCAACCTTCTGACCCATTCAGTCTATCAAAATAATCAAAGAAATCCAAAATGCAAAAATACACTATCATATACAACTATCAAATTACATTATACAGATCTCGATACTGATTGGATGATCAAAAAGTCACCCTACCCTGTAACCATCCACTCTGCCTGGTGGGTGTGCCCATATCACGTACATGCTGCTCACTTCCTGTTCAATGCAAGTGAGGTCATCAGGAGGTTCTGGAACTGAAAATAAAATATATTTTTGAAAGCATCTGTGAGTTTACAGCTCTGTTTCCAAACCCTAGTGATCCAAGTCCAAAGCCTACATAGATGGCATTAACGGCATCACAGGTGCTCATAAGGCATCATAGGAACAGGCTGTTAGAAAATCAGGCTACATAATTTTAACTAAATTGGCTGTCAGGAAGTTTGCATTTGACACTGTCCTAACACAAAGAGACCATCCTCATGTCTCTATGCTATTCTACCTTCTTATGGCCAATTCAAGAGTAGTATTGTATGGAAGCTTGTTTCTGCCACAGAATAAAAAAAAATTTAAAAAAGTAATTGCGTCTTTTTATCTCACAATTTTGACATTTTTATTGAGTAATATTTACACTAAAGTTCAAAAGTTTGAGGTTGTTCAGATTTTTGATGCTTTGGAAATAATTCTCTTCTGCTCATCAAGGCTGCCTTTATTTGACCAAAAATAGTGTAAAAATAGTAATAGTAAATTATTATTTCTGATTTGAAACATTTCTTATTATTATCAAAAACATTGTGCCGCTTAATATTTTTGTGGAAACCATGATTCTTTGTTTTCAGGATTCTTTGATGAATAGAAAGTTCAACAGAACAGCTTTTAATTGAAATGGAAATATTTTGAACATTATAAATATCTTTACTGTCACTTTCGATAAATTGAATGTGTCCTTGCTGAATAAAAGTATTGTTTTCTGTAAAAAAAAAACCCATACTTTTCTCACCTGCCATCTTGGATTACACCTCCTCTGAGTTTATTTTAGTGCATTCTGGGATTGGCTTTTACATGTGAAAGATATGTGCAATGCTATGGAAGCTTGTTTCCACCACTGAATAAAACAATTTAAAAGATAATTGCGGCCTTTTTTCTCAGAATTGTGAGATATAAACTCGCAATTGCCAGTTATAAAGTCCTATTCTGAGGAAAAACAAGGCTGACTTTTTTCTCAGAATTGGACTTCATAATTCGCAATTGCGAGTTTATATCTCACAATTCTGAGAATAGAAGAAGAGAAATGTTTCTTGAGTAGCAAATATTACTGTTTTTACTGTATTTTTGTTTAAATAAATGCAGCCTTGGTGAGCAGAAGAGACTTCTTTCAAAAGCATCAAAAAATCCAAACAACCTCAAACTTTTGAACGGTAGAGTACATATTACTCAATACCGAAAACTATTGATTAACAGATTTAATCCCAACATATGCTATGTATTTTTCATGTTTACTGTAGTATCGCTTTAGCTTAGTGACACACTAACATCAAACTCTATTGAATTGGCTTCCCATGAAGAGCACTTTTTGTGGGGCATTTATAAGGAAATGCGAATGGAGTTGCTACCTAAGTGAAGTGTTTCAAATGAGTCATAAGGTTCCGTTTCAGTTAGCATGCTACCTTAGAGGGCAGCTATGTAGGCATAGCAAGGCACTACATTTTGGAACAGTGCTTATATGTGGATTGGTGTGAGAGAGTAGACGATAAGTTCTTGATAAGTTTTGTACCAATGTATAAGTGTAGTAACACTCACGTGTGTTAGCAATTGCAGAAGCAGGTAAACTTCGCCTGTCTCCACTAACACTGCTCACTTCAACAGTATACACACTTCCAGGCAACAGGTTGTCAAAGCGAAATGTTCTAAAAAGAGAGCAAGCTGCAGTCTAAACCTCTCTCACATAAAGACCGAATCTTCAGGACAGATAACTGATCTAAATCCGCACCTGTCATCAGAAGCACTTTGATTGGTCTGCAGGATAAAGGTTGAGTTTCTGATGGACAGGATGAATGAGTCACTGACCCCCTGGCCTGCCCTCCAGAGCACACTGAGAGATGCTGATGTCCTCTGCACAGGCAACAAGGTGACCGAACTGGGAGCTATAAACAGACACAAGGCAATTAAAGTGATCCAGCAGGGTTCATAAAACTCCTGGAAATATCACAGGATTACACAAATTTTTTTGTGATTTCCAGACCTTAAAAAGTCAAGAAATTGACATTACATTTAAAAATGTAATTCAAGTTGGTCAACAGGCATGGGGGTGCTGTTGTAAGTACAGTACTGAGTCTAAGTATATTAATGTTCAAAAACTCGGGTGAAGAGGTTTAATGTTTATAAAAGAAGTCTATAAGCTGACCAAGGCTGCATTTATTTGATACAGTAAAACCAGGAATATTGTGAAATATTATTACAATAAAAAAAAAAAAACAGTTTTCCATTTTTAAGCCCTGAAGGCATTTTTAGAGTTGTTCTGAGTGACACACACAAAAGTAAAGACTCATAACTCCAATAACAAGGAGAGTCAAAAGGCAGGTATCGTTTGATAGAACACTTTTAAAAAAAATTTAAAGGGACAATGTGTAGTTTCTTTAGGTATTTTATTATCTAAAATCAATATTTTTATTCATAAATATGTCCTCAATGGTGTACAAATACCTCTGCCAATTATCTAACTTATCCTCGTAAACAAAGAATTTATTATCTTTATATACATGTGACGGGTAGGTCCACGGAAGCTTCCATGTAGTTCCGCCATCTTGAAAAACTATAATAGCAGAGAGGGACAAAAAGTACTAGGCCAACGCGTTTTCATTCAGAGCCAGCGTCGTGTAACTGAAAGCAGCAGAAACGGAGGAGCAGAGCAGTGAGAGGCGCTTGTCACTGCCCCGGCAAGTTTAAAAGGCTGCATTGCACTGTTATTTTTAATGGCGGACCATACATATGCCGAGCCACAGGAGAGGAAATCCTCATCGCCAAAAAAGTCCAAAATTGAACGTAAAAAGAAACGTGACCGGAGATTACAAAAAACAAGAGTCAATTTCGGGATAGATTTTTCCAGGTGGAAAGAGCTGATGCAGGAGAAAGATTTCAAAAGAGACGCACGCTGAAGTTGCCTGCTTTCTCCTCGACAGGTAAGTCAATGTTACAGAAAATAAAAGAAGGCATAACTACAAATTAAAATAGTTCATGTTTTTCACAGTCAGTAATTCATACTGTAACATTCGTTTGTTTGTTGTGTCAAGTTGCAGTTTGTTTGAAATAACAAACCGGTTCACCCGAAAGAAAACTCATAGGGAAAACTCGACGAAGTGCTATGAAGACATCATAGCTTTTTGGTACATAACGGCTATCGTAGGTGCAACACGCATTTGAAAAAGCGAGGCGCTGGAGAGCATAATTCGTTTGTATGCAAAATACAATTTCAATGTGTCCCCCCTGATCATTACTCCAGTCTTCAGTCACATGACCCTTCAGAATTCATTCTAATATGCTGATTTACTACACAAGAAACATTTATGATTATTATCAATGTTGAAAACAGTTGTACTGCTTGATATTTTATGCAAACTGTGACACATTTTTTGTTCAGGATTTTTTTTTAAATTAACAATAGAAAGTTCAAACAGGATTTATTTGAAATAGAAATATTTTGTAACACTGTGTAAAAGTCTTTACTGCATGTCACCTTTGATCAAGTTTTTTTTTTCTGTAAAAAAAAAAAAATTCTTACTAACCCCAAACCTTTGAACGGTAGTGAACTTTTGAGCCTTTGTGAATGTATGCTTACCAGCTCTGATGGTGATAATCACTGCTGGACTGTCTCTGAAAAATTCCTTCTGGGTTCGAACTAAAAAGTTGCATAGCTTTCCTGCCATCATGTCTTTAAAAACTGCTCTAGTGTCTACTACCTTCTGCACCTAAAAGACACACACAACAAAGTAGTAAGCAAACTATTTCTCCTCGTATGATGAATATCTACTATAAAAGCATTAAACATTGACTTCAAAATCTTCTGTACACAATTTCACTTTAGTTTCATAATGATGATGGTGATTGTTGCAAATGAGCGACTGCAAGGCACTTTTTTTGTCCACCAAATGCGGCACTGTATGAGATCATCCAATCAAGAAGCTATTTCAACCTGATCTGTCACTTCGAAGAAACAGACATACACAGGATGTGTACTCACAAACACAGAATCATACCATGGAAGCATCAGTGCAGTTCATACACAGGGCCTCATAATGGTGACCGTCCCCCTCAGCCCTGTCCCACAAGAGCTCTATAGAACTGTCAGTCACAACACCAGCATGCACATGAGTGGGAGGAGCCAAACCTGTAAATAGATAAACACACATTCAAATGAAGTCCTAGAGACTCTGACTATTTTTGGAATAGCATACTACCATTCTACGCGTATCATTTCTGAAGCATGGAGTATGCATATTGTGCAAAACTACTAAAATGAAAAATAACTAAAATTTCAAAATTATAACTGATACCGAATTAAATATACAATGTTACGAGGTCATGTGACAGACTTTTGTTTGGTAACAGCATTTGGTTTCATATTATTTGTAAAAAAAATAAAAAATAAATGATGGTGCAGTAGAAAAGGAGCAGAATGCAATTAAAAACAAAATCGGAATCATTAAGATGGTTTTGAAAGAAGTCTCATGCTTAGAAAAGATGCATTTATTTGAACAAAATTACATCTTATTATGAGAAATGTTTCTTGAGCACTAAATCAGCATGAATGATTTCTGAAGGATCATGTGACACTTAAGACCGTCAGCAATGATTCCGTAAATTCAGCTTTGCAATCACAGGAATAAATTACATGTTTAAAACAAATATATTAAAATAGAAAACTGTTATGTCTATGTGAAAAGGGTGGGGGGGGGGGGGGGTGGCAGTTAAAGGGTTAAATTGTAATAACATTTTACAATATTAACATTTTTGCTGTTTTTGATCAAACAATTGCAGCCTTGGTGAGCATAAGGGACGTCTTTCAAAAACATTTTAAAAACTTGAATGATTCCAAACTTTTGACCGGTACAGTACTTATGTGAGCAATAAGAGTAAAAGTTTCTCAAATGTTTTCTCACAGGTGCTGACAGGTGGCAAAGCAAAACCGTCACTGCTTGTGTCTCTGCTGGTCACAAATACATAAAAGTTATACTGCGCTCCTGGATTCAGGTTGCCGACTACCACTTTGGTGCTGTCTTTGGACACTGGCGTCCAGGATCGATTATTTTGGTAAGTAATGGTGATGCCATCATAAATGCTGTTTCTGGGCATCTGTACAAAGAGCTCCACAGAATGTGTGCCAACTGCATATGGGACAGCTATCTGGATGCTATCAGGTTCTGAAACAAGCATAAAAATACATATTATAGACTGAGACAGATGTATCATAAGGGAAATTAAGGAAAAGGAAGATTAAAACAAACAAATCATACTCAGAGTCTTTCGTATGGTAATTGGTGCGCTTCTGTTTTTGTCCTTCACTGCAGCCACTCCCACTTCATACGTCCCACCTGCTTTGAGCTGTGCAAGCGAGATGCAGGTGGAGCTATTTACCCAGAACTCTCTAATTTGGGCCTGATTTGTTTGTGGGCGGAGTCGGATGTAATATTCATCAACTTCCTCATCAGGTGAAGGCCACCAGCACACAGTCATGTTCTCCAGACCCACAGCATCAACTGAGACCTTGCGTGGAGGACTAACCTCTAAAACACAGACATCAACACACAAAACATCTATGTAGTTTCCTTTCGAGGGAACTCACACTGCATCGATGACTTCACTTTGGGGAACGCCCCTTAGCGTAACATGTCTGAAGCATGAATGAAACTAATCCAATCCTATTGGCGTTGCGTGATGACGTAGCGTGTGACGCCATACACGGAAGCTACAAAAGGGACGCCGACACACAACAGCGTTAGCTTTCACTCTTCAGCAAGCGCTTTCTGTTGTGTGAAACGTCTATTTGGTGTTGTTTGTGATGTATATATACAATATATATATATATATAAATATATATATATAATATATTGTGAAATGACAAGCGAGCAGTTTAAAAAGTGTGTGCATCACTGCCCTCGATTTATCACGGGTGAGGACAAACATGATATGTGTGTGTACTGCTTGGGAGATCAGCACGCCCAGGCAGCCCTTGAGGGGGCGGCTTGCGGCCACTGTGAAGCACAATGGATCAGATTGCAGCGCTCCCGTCTGGCTGTATTTAATAAAGCCGGCCAGGCTCGCGCTCTCCGTGGGTGTTTCAGATCGTGGGGCATGCAGAAAGAGTTAGCAGAGGCAGGAAGGGAAGGCTACAAGCAAGCTTGATGAGCACTTCTTGCAGCACCGATCACAGCCTTCACGCCGGGGTTTGCCGTTCTTTCCAGACTTACACAATGAGTTGTGTAAGTCATGGAACAGACCATTTTCAGCGCGCCTGTCTAATCCCCCCATGTTGGATAACTCATATGAGACCTCTGAGGGCCGGTACTTCATAATTCCAAAGAAGGATGGAGGGTTGCGTCCAATTTTAGATCTAAGACATCTGAATCGGTCTCTGAGGAGATTCAGGTTTAAGATGCTCACAATTCCCATTATCGTGAGCCTAATCAGATCCGAGGACTCGTTTGTCACTATAGATCTAAAGGATGCATACTTCCACGTCTCCATCCTTACATCTCACAGGAATTTCCTGAGGTTCGCTTTCGGGGGCGAAGTGTACCAATATCGAGTTCTTCCATTCGGCCTAGCACTCTCCCTTCGCACCTTCACCAAGTGCATAGATGCAGCCCTGGCCCAGTTGAGGCTCCAGGGCATCTGTGTGCTAAACTACATCGACGACCGTCTCATTTTGGCCCAATCTCGAGAATTGGCAGTTCGGCATCGAGATGTCGTCCTTGGCCACATTCAGAGCTTGGGGTTGAGACTCAACACGAAAAAGAGCGTGTTGACACCCACCCAGCAGACTACGTTCCTGGGGGTGGTGTGGGACTCGACTAAGATGCAGGCATACATGTCTCCCGCACGTATCGAGTCCATCCTGGCCATGGTGACCAGGATAAAGCTAGGCTGTGCCATCACTGTAAAACAGTTACAGTGTCTGTTGGGGCTCATGGCAACTGCATCCAACGTGATACATTTTGGCCAGCTGCACATGAGAGCCCTACAGTGGTGGTTGAAAACCAAGGGTTTTTCCCCGAGGGAAAATCTATTCTGCATGATAAGGGTTATGCACAGATGCCTCCCTATCAATGTGGAAGAAACCCAAGGTCCTGTGTTGGGAGCGCCATGAGCCCCTCTGGGTTTGGATGCCATGGTGCAGGCGTGGTCGAGGCTGCGTCTGTATGTCTTTCCCACGATCTAAAGTGGAATGTGGAATGTCCATCACCTCTCTTAAGAGAGTAGGAGATCTCCAGGTGCTCTCCATATCTCCGCAGTGGCAGGAGTTTTCTCCTATTTCCAGGCTATGTCCCTAAGGTGCCATCTAATATGGGAGGTCGACGGTTCTGCAGGCATTTCATCCCCCACCTCATGTGACGGCGGAAGATGGGAGACTTAATTTACTCTGCCCTGTCAGAGCACTAAACATCTATGTTCAGAGGTCTTCTCAGAGGAGGAAGGCTGACCATTTGCTGGTGTGTTTCGGGTCGCCCAAGAAGGGGCTTCCCGCATCCAAACAGAACATCAGTAACTGGATTGTTCAGGCTATTTCCCTGGCCTATCAGGTGCGCACTTTACCTTCAACTTTTGGCATGAGGGATCACTCTACCAGAGGCATGGCATCCTCTAGAGTCCTCCCTTCAGGGGCACCTATTCATGAGGTATGTGATGCGGCTGGCTGGGCCACTCCGCACACATTTCATGTGATTTTATAGTCTGGACCTCCCTTCTACACCCGGCGCATGAGTGCTCTCATCTTAGTTGTGCCTAAGATAGCTTCACACTGGGACAGGCAGGTTTCGTTGTGGCATAGTGGGTATTTCGTTCCCCGTAGTGTTGTCATCGATGCAGTGCGCATTCCCTCGAAGGGGAACGTCTCGGGTTACGACTGTAACCCTTGTTCCCTGAGAAGGGAACGAGACCCTGCATCCCTTTGCCACACCTCGCCTGGGAGCGGCTTGCTTCATCGCGAAGCTAACGCTGTTGTGTGCCAGCGTCCCTTTGTAGCTTCCGTGTATGCCGTCACACGCTACATCATCACGCAATGCCAATAGGATTGGATTAGTTTCATTCATGCTTTAGACGCGTTACGCTACGGGGCATTCCCTATAGTGTCATCATCGAGGCAGTGTCTCATTCCCTTATCAGGGAACAAGGGTTACAGTCGTAACCCGAGACGATCTCCATAACCGAGTGAAAACCCAAATTATTAAAACCCAATTGAGGCGGGAAATCATTCAGAATGATTTTTTAAGCATCTGCTTATTTTCAATCTTTGTCTACACTGTTTTATCACCTTATTCAGTAAAACAATATGCAAATAAGGTAATGGCACCAAACAAGGTGGCATGGGTAAATAGGACAAGCCGGTATAAACTGACATCTGACCTATACATTGAAATTTTCCAAATTTAGAGAGGCAGTATTTAAAAAAATCTGGCTGATCCCGATAACTGTCTGAGGCTGATAATATTCTATACAATTTAGTCTAAATAAATAAAACACTAAAAGTCAAATGTTTTGAATGCTACCAGTGAAATTAGACATCACAACATTATACAGTGTAAAAAAAATGATATTCATTTTGAGATTTGCTAAAGATTATATATAACAGTGTTATTAAATCATTACATGCACAATTTTTGTTTGAATAAAACTAGGTTGTCTACATACACAAAATTGACGTACACACAAACAAACACATGTTGGGTTTTCATGTTTTATGGGGACTTTACATAGACGTAATGATTTTTATACTTTACAAACTGTATATTCTATCCCCTTACCTAAACCTACCCATCACAAAAAAAACTTTCTGCATTTTTACATTTTCAAATAACATAACTTAGTGTGATTTATAAGCTGTTTTCCTCATGGGGACCAAAAAATATCCTCACCATTAATGTAGGGTTTATGAGGACCACACACACACACACACACACACACACACACACACACACACACACACACACACACACACACACACACACACACACACACACACACACACACACACACACACACACACACACACACACACACACACACACACACACACACACACACACACACACACACACACACACACACAAAAAAGCTTAATTTGCACACAATAGGTGAGTTTCTACAGTGCTATCGTGTGTGTATAGTATTTTTGTTAAGTTGAACTGTGGTTGGGATGTTGACAGTTTTGGATGGAAATACTGCACACAAAAACAAATTCACCCCTCAGTATCTCCTACACACTTTTCTACTCAGTATCTCCTACACGTTTTTTGCAAAACCTACCTGTGATGACAGTCACGGACATACTGGCATTGCTTTCCACATCTTGAGCAGTGACAGACAAAACTGTGATCTTGTAAGCATGATACGCCTTCAACCCACCAATCACAGCGCTCTGATTTGTCTTGTCCAACCGAATAGAATGGCTTCTGCCAGAGGATAAATCCACCCAGTGTAGGATGTATTCCTTGAATAGAGCATTCTGGGTAGAATCAGGGGCGGTCCAATACACTGCAATCTGACTGGACGTAACAGCTGTCATTGTGAGATTCTGAGGAGGATTTGGCTCTGCAACATTAAACAAACAAACAAAATAGTAATTTTGGGGGGTAAACTAGTCCTTTAATGTGTGTCGGTACTGTAGACATAGAAATTTACTTGTATTGGAGATGAAAATGGGTCCAAGTGTCTGAGACGCCCCACTGGGGCGTCTAAGAACCAGTGAGAAATGATAGATGTGTCCAGGAGAGAGACCTTGAACTCTCACTCTGCCTTGAGTGTTTATGACTGGCCTATTTGACAGGGTTCCATCCATTGAGTCATCTTCTGATTGTAGAGTGAGTGAAAAACCAGCAGATAATTCAAGGTGAGATTCATTAGACCAGATAAATGCTGCTTCTGTCTCACACACACTCTCCAGGAACAGCCATTCACTACTGCTCTCTAACACTGTAACAGAAACACACATATATAAGATTTTTTATAAAAGAAAGCCACAAATGAAATCTCAAATATTGTTATCTCTTAGACAGCAATTAAAATAAATGAAGAGTAAATGGAGATTATACTGCAAATACCTGTACCAGTTGTCACATTTCAATTGGACCAGCAATTTTCTGCCAATCTGAAAAGTCCACAAGACCACTGGGTGTCCCATTTGTCCTTTTAGTTTAAAGAAGGGTCCTTACAAGTGCCCCTTTACAAGTGGACATCACAGTGTACTGTTACCCAAAATATAGTCTCGGCTGAAGGTATCGTTTTGGCCCACTGCTCCTCTAAAAATTTTTTCCTTACAAAAAGATTCCAGTAATCACAGTTTCTCATCTCATGGATATACTCTAGAGTTTAAGAAAAGTTCTCAACGTCTCAAACTGTGCTCAGATCTTCCAAGACATCAAAGTCTACATTCAAAAGTCAGAGACTTAAATATGAACTTAACATTTCTCATCGAATTGTTGTAAAATCAAAAAATCTCAGCTATGCAATCAACATCAGTTATTTTATTTTATTTTATTTTAATTTTATTAATATTTTGAATTATCTTACATTTTTAGGTTTCATTTTCATTAAGTGCTTTTGTCATTTTAATTAGTTTTTAATATATTTTTAAAATTAGCTTTATTTTCATTTCAGTTTTAGTCATTTCAATACTTCCACTTAACTTATTTCAGTTACTTGCCAAGGCAACATTTCTAATTTTAATTTAAGTTTAAATGTTTCATCTAATATTTATATATTATTTCAGCTTTATTTCAACTAACAAAAATGATTTGTAATAGTTTTAGTCTTAGATTTACTGAATAATAACTCTGATCCACATTCATTTTATGGCTTAATAATTGTATTGTATGTCAGAGTCTACTTTTAATTCTTCTAATGATGCCGGAGAAACATCTGTGACAAAGTTTATAGTGCCATTGACTTAATACATATTCACATCACTATGATCCGATACTTTGTTTTCTCACCACTGTCATTTTTTTTGTGTGTTCTTGTTATTGAGAGGAAAGCGCGCACCACATATTTACATATCTAAATGTCACTCTCAGCGGCGTGGAAAGAGTCGGAATGTTTGCTAACCGTATATCGCTGTAAAAGTATTTCCAACTTCTTTTTATTTTTTAGAGAAGAGCGAGAAAGAACTTTGTTGTGAGTATATCGGCTCACATTGTACGTTGCGTGTGCACAAGCATTGAGTTGCTGGCTGCAGTTCACTTAACGGCCACCAATGTTGCCAATAACAAGGTTTTCTGAATTATAGCCCCTTTAAAAGAAAATCCAGAGCTATAAAAGAGCAACCTCTGAGCAATACAGTCTTCCTCAGGGCACTTCTCTGAAAATGCTTATCACACAGTTTAATTAATCAAAACAGGACATATTCCTGGATCAACAAACTTTGTTGGTTCAGGGATAACATTCCTATCAACCCAATCAATCCTGACTCGAACCTAATCCCTTTTTCCAAGAACAACAGTGGATGTTGATCGAGGAAGATGTCCTGCTTGTGTAAATCATACCCCCCTTATCTCTCTTCTTCACTCACACTCCTCTTGACATATATAGGGGAGCTGCAGGTAACACGGGAAAGCAGTGAAGAAGTATCCTGCACCAGTGGCATTCTTCTGCATCGCAACACAGCCTGTTTGATTGGGTGCAAGAGATGATGTCACTTCAATATTTAAGTTGTAGGCGGAGCCATCAGACCAGCAGAGTTCACCTTCTGTCTGTAGATATTAAAAACAGAGGCTGAATATAGGCTACTACATTCTGCATCCTAAATTTCAGTATGCAACAACAACAACAATTGTTATTTTTTTAATTCAACAGCCTGGTTCCGGAAGTAAAAACCCCATTTTTTTCAATAAGGATATCTTATAAACAATTAAAGACAGACTGCTGTGAGCTATGAGCTTGTTCTCTGCATTACTCTGCATAATTTCAACTTATTTTTTTAAATAACGTGTTTAACTGTGAAATTCCAGGTGAAAAACTCCATTACCCATGATTCTGCAAAGAAAGCTCCACCAATCAGAGAATAAAAACAAGCATCCTCAGCATCTGCCCAATACCATAATGTCAGTATCTTTTTCTCTGATTTTCAAATATTTTTTGCTGCAAATAAAAATTTGTAATGTTGTGATTCACCTAGTAACTGGTTAGTTTGGTTCATCTCTTTAAAGAGTACCATTTAAAATTAATTATGGGAGAAAACCTTCAGGAACCAAGGCCGCTGAAAAAGTGGCACTGGTGCACTCTATTATGCTACATTGTCGTCACATGACCTCAAGTTAGTTGTTTTCCATTTTAATTTCCAATTTTGAATAAAATGTCTTAAATTTATGAAGAAGCATATTCATATATGCATACACACAATTTGCTCTCTGTTCAAAGTATACATGCTGCATACTCATGTCTTTCAAAAATATAGTAACGTAACACTGTACTTCATTACTGTTTATGTGTGTTTGACTTACCTCACGGTCATTCAAAGCCGTCCACAACAGCAGAAGATGGTCACAGGACTTTAAGAAGGATGTGATGGACAGAAACTCTGCATCTGTCTTTATGTTGGCCAGATGTGACCCTGGGATTGATCTTTCACACATTTGCTTGGCTCCAGACCATGATTTGAACTTTGGGCTCACCTTATAACAGCTCCACCCCACAGCAAGCCAGCCAACGGGACACTGACCTGCAGGAGGACAAGTTACACCGTCAGTGTATGTGTGTGTCTTTACAAGTTTTTATACTATTTACTAAAGTTTTCATCTTCTTCAAGCATTTGTCATTCCAAATCAGAATGATTTTTGTTATTTCATGGAGCACAAATGGAGATTACACAAAAGTAGAGCTCTAATCTACACTTTTTCATTCAACAAAAGTGAATGGTGAATTATACTGTCAAATGTAATATTATATTGTCCCAAAAAAATTAAAAAAGCACCATCAAATTAGTCCAAACTGCTTTTCATTTTAGTAACATTTTAATTTAGCTTTGATTTATTATATTATATTTTTAGTTTCCATTTTAGTTTAAGCTATTGATGTGCTTTTGTCATTTTTATTAGTTTTTCATATAGATTTCTATTTAGCTTATTTTTTTTATTTCAGTTTTAGTCATTTTAGTACATTAACTTAACTTTTAACAAAGTTCTCATCTAATATTTATATTCCATTTCAGTTTCATTTCATTTACAAAAAGTATTTTTAATAAAACTTTCTGCACTACATCTCAAATCTTCCATCAAAAAGTCATACGTGTCATTTGTGTATGAGAAATAGATTGAAATTTAAGTTAATTTTCACAAAAAATCTCAAAACCCGCGACAAGTTTCATTAATAAATGTTAATTGTAATTACATAACTTGAGAGTAAAAAGTATTTGAGAAACTATAAAAGGCTCTCTTACGGCATCAAGCCCAGTAAATCAATTTTGGGTCTACTTTACTTTTGAGACGTCTACCTTGATGATGTACTAAGCAGAAACCTGATAAAGTGGCAATAAAGGAACACAAGCAATTCATCACAGACCCAAAAATATGTGTTTTTGCACATACCCGTCTTTATGGCCAGCTGAAGGCTTTGTGTAATGTTAATTTGGAGTTGCGGGAACAATGTTTTCTTTTTCACAATAACATTGTAACGACGTCCGGGCTGTAACCCTTTCACCAGGTGGAATGACTGAAAATGGGATGCAACCCAACACTGCTCATCCAAACACACATCCAAGACATTTCCACCATCTAATGTAGACCAGCTGAACATGGCAGTCGTGGATGAGATCTTCATGCTTAAAGAGGAGCTCAGGAGGGGAACTAACAATAGAGCAAAGAAAGAGTATTAAAACAAAGTAGAATCTCAATGAATAAAATATAAATAAATGTACGTTATGTTTATTTTTGGGTTGAAACTGCTGCGTTACCAAGTTGGAAAGTCTTGGCATCCAGCAGTTCTGTGTTGTTGTTGTATGACTGCAGACTAAATTCCAGTTTCTCATACACTTGTGGTTCTCTGAAAGTCATCACACACTCACACACGTCTTCACAATCTGCAATACTGCACAGCACCTGACAGAGAAACTCAATTAATCAAACATATTATTAATATGTGTGAGCATTTGAGAGGGATAGTGTTTGCTTCGCACCTTGTTTCTCAATGAAAGTGTGTAAAAATTAGCTGTCTGTGACGGAAAACACTGATACGCCACCTGCAAATGGACAGAGGATGGACTTCTGGAACATGGAAGACTGAAAGCCTGAAGGACAACAAGAGGAAAGAACAATCTAGGGATTGGGTGGAGATCATTGTTTTTCTATCAAGCCTTTAATACTACTTCATTATGCTCCCTATAATATCTTTAAAATCAACATGAAAAGATGTTCACATCCCACTTCTGCATGTACTATATAGGATTTTCGATGATTAAAAAAGGGACTTGTATTCCAGAGGGAGGTCAAAAATATTATTGCAATATTATTGCCAAAACCTTTATCATATTATTGTTAGGCATCACTGAATTACTGTTATCTGGAAGATTTTACAAAGGCCCAAAAAAGCAGTATTTAGCTTTTGATTAACATTATTTCTGGTCAATCCACTGTAAAAAGAACAAAAAGAAGGTATTCTTGATTTAATTTAAAGTAAGTTACCTGGGTAAATATTGAGTTCATTGAAATTAAAAATAAATTTGAGTTAATGCAATAAAGGAGATTGGTTTAATCAGCAGAAACTCAAAATGTTATGTTATCTGAACCACATTATCTAAGTTGATTTGACAAAAGAAACAAAATTTGTGATAAATCCTGAAATTATTTTTTTACAGTCTAAACAACACGGCTGAAAAGGAAAGTAATTTCAGATACAAAATTTACGTTTTGATGAAAGATTGTATTGTCTTTATAGTCTTTCATCAAAAGTTCTCATTAACTAATGAATAATGGCACACGAACATTTATTAAGAAAGCAAACAGTCAATTTTGATTTCATGTTGACTTTAAAGTTTTCTAAAAACCTATTCCAGCTTAGATTTGTTCTAACATAAACAGGTTTTGTTATGTAACTCAGAAAGGCATATTTCTTTATTTCTTATTTCGCAGCAGACAATTGCCTTTTTGCACTTGAAGATGAAGTGATCCATCTCGAATGAACTGTTTAAATGAATTGTTACCTGAAAGAAGTGCAGAAGTTGCCAAAACAAGGCCAGAACTTTGTCCATGGAGCTCCATCCCATAATTCCAGTGTCCATAGACGACACCATATTCTTAAAGTAAAACACTAAGGTCTTTAGCCTTGCAGCTTGCACTGTAATAATAACCTACACTACAATAGTATGATCAAACTTCAGCAGCATCCTAAAACAGTCTTTGTGGTCACAAAAGCACTCCGTGGCATCTTAGAGCAAAAAATTGGCTCAGTTCAGTTTACATAAAAAAAAGACCCAACATTCCTTGAGGGCACGCCTCCTCTGCCACTTCAGATGCCCAGGCCAGCATCTTATAACATAACAAAACACACTGGAGGATTCGACCACACCTCCTCTTGAAAGCAGCTCTGCGTCTGGGTCTCATTCAGTCAGATCAGATAGCCTCTCCACTACATGTTTTTCTTTCATTTTTGACCAAATCGAAATAAAGTGCAGGCTGTCAAGACAACAGAGTCAGCACGTGGGAGGCATGTAGGGTCAGTCGTGAAGTGAACACAACAGGCACAAAAAAAATCCACCCAGCAGACTCCTACATTCAGTGGGTATTACATCACCCACTGAGAATAAAACTCAATTTATATTAGCTGTCAAGAATAAGGAATTTACAAACATTAAGTAAGGTTTAGAAATGTTTCAGGTTTAAGTTACATTTAAATGCACTTGCAATGGAAGTTAGAATGCATGTATTAATTCATTTAGAAAAATGTGTTATATGAGCTATACAGCTTTTTAAAATGTCTATTCCTCCAGCTTTTGGAGCGTGTACTTTTTTTTATACCAGTACCATGTCCTAGCCCAGATTTTTATTGTCAGTGCACTGCTGTTTTTACTAGTAAAGCTCGATGTTAGTCGATGTTATTCTCTGTGGATATCAACAGTTCACTGTATTGAACTTACAACACTCCTTTAAATTCTGATTCAGCAGATGTACACAAGGGAGGAGAGGAACTTTTCCAACATTGTAATTATCCGACTTGAAAGCAAAACACAACTCAGCAGGATATAACTCAAGTCATGCGTGGGCTGATCTAGTTAATAAACCACTTCTGAAATTAGATCAGGGTAAAGATCCTACTCTTCCGGTGATGGATGCCGAGATTGATGCCAATTGGTTTTTTGCAGTTTTATTGATAGTCCAGTAATTTTACAGTGAAATGACTCAAATGGAATATTCACACACACAAAGGTGAAATATTTTCAAAATTATTCATATCTGCGGTATAATAATCTGTGGATAATTGAGTGGTATATTATGATCATCATTAAATGATTGATTTGCACAGTGCACATTTTTTTGTATTTTTATTTAAAAAACATTGACAATAAGATGCAGGTTTTTAGGTATTTTACTAAATGCTAATCCTTTTTAGGCTTACACAATTTTGATCATTTGCAGCATAAATCAAATTTTTGACATTATGGCTATAGTATGGGAAATTCAAGTTCATCAAGTTATGTTTTTTTTAAGACGGCTAAGACAGGACACAACTAGTGACAGGAAGTGTGCGCCTATCAAGCTGAAAATATCAGTAACACTTTACAACAAGATTCCTATTGCTAACATTATTTAACAACAGTAGTTAACTGTAAAAAAGTTGCTGCCTTAATTTTTTTTAAAGTACAGTCAACTTTAAGTAATTTCAACTTAAATTAAATAAACGATTAACAAATTAGTTGAATCTATATCTAATATAAAAAGTTGAAATTGCTTAACTTAATTTGATGAGTTAAAGCAATGTAAAAACATATAGTGTCATAGCTTATTGATCATAGAATTTTTTACAGTGCATGAACTAACAAAGAAAAAATGTTCTAAAGCATTTATTAAACTCAGTTAATGTTAATATAATTTCAAAATGTATTAATACATTAGTAAAAATAAAAGTTGTATCTGTTAATATTATTTAATGGACCTGAGCTAACAGGAACTAACAATAAACAGTAGTGTTTTTATTAACTAACATTAACTATCAATGAGCAAAACATTTGTTACGGTATTTATTGACCTTTGTTAATGTTAGTAAATGCATTAACTAATGTTAACTACTGGGACCTTATTGCAAGTGTTCCTGAAATATCAAATAACTACTTAAGACTGGCTCGTACATTTTTCCCCTCTAATTAATACGAAATGTGATTTTGTTAGAAAAAGCACAAAGTTGCATTTAAATAAAGCATTAAGTGTACTTAAATTGTTTATGGAAAATATTAATACTAATTTGCATGTCATTTAATGTTAATACTCTAAAATCTAAACAATACACAAATTTAACAGCAGTTTGTTGTTCTTATTCTAATGAATGTTTGATTAACTTATAACAGATACATTTTAGATATCAAAGACAAAAACAGTGATGTGTTAGAAGTTAGCAGTTTTACAGATACTATACTGTATATGCAGTCAAAATCTGTGTCAAGCTAGTGCTCTCACTGAGATCTTAACTTTACTGCACACAGTCCACAAAGAATCAGTTCCACTGGCATGAGCAGTCCATTGGCTCCTGGTAGTAATAGTCCACCGTAGTGGCATTTCGAGTGCAGTACAGCTGAATGATGCGGTTTTGCAGGCCGTTCTCACGGCAGCACTTGCAGAAACGTGCATGACTGTTAATGTTAAAATTGAAGATGGTGGCAGATGGACATTTTCCATCACATGAATAAACAGTCACCTGAAGAGAAAAACCAAGACAGATGAGGTTAGCAACTCCAGGGGATGGATGGATGGAGAGGGAATGGAATAGAATAGAGGTCTTCAACCCTGCTTCTGGAGGTCTACAGTCCACTGTTAAGATCCCACTCTAATCAAACACACCGGAACCAGCTAATCAAGCTTTTCAGGATCGCTTGAAAATCATAAGCTAAAGCAAGCTGGATAAACTTTAAAGGGCTTTGGGCCTCCAGGAGCGGGATTGAAGAACTCTGGATTAAAGAATATAATAAAAACCTAATATAACAGATATTAGAGCAATAGAAAATGTATATATGTAACAATAGGAATTGCAATTTTAATGTGAATCTTTCACTCACAGGTGCATTACTTCTACAGTCATCTTTTCTGATGGTGGTCCTGATGGCGACTCTCTTACAGGTTTTACCATCTTCTTTGCCTACACACACACACACACACACACACACACACACACACACACACACACACACACACACACACACACACACACACACACACACACACACACACACACACACACACAGAAAAATTGTGACTTACAAATAAACACAAACATGCACATTTTCGTTTTTAAAGCAACATTAAACAATATTAAATAAAAGAATAATAACAATTTCAAATGTATTAAATAAAACATTTAAATGATTGAAAAAAATGTTGGGCGTACAATTTTTTTATCCATCCGGAACTGACTATAGTTATTTCATATTATTGCTGTAACATGACACTAACCAACATTAAATTATACTGCATTAATAATAATTAATTATTGCCATGATTTCAGAAATGCTGCATTACCTAAGCCTGATTTTTATTTTTGTTTGTCAACAATCAATAGCCCATGAGGCCTATTTGACATCAGTTGAGGTGAGGCAAGTTCTTACATTTTGAGGATTATGAAAACAAATATTTGGAATAATGTGATTAATTGATAAATAATCAATGATAAATAATTTGCAATGATACCATTGCAATAAGAAATTAAACAGATGTCGTTTTGACGTTCAACATACTTATACAGTACTTTACAATATTTCTGATATTTTATGCCTTAACATAATATAATGCAGCAGTGGTTGTCCCCTTTTTCAGCGGCGCTGAATCCGGAAGTCTTTTTTTCCATTCATTTCTCCCGTAGGGATTTCAAAAAAGTCTTTGTTAAAGCCATGAACCAAGCCAATCGAGGTGAATTACAACACTATAAACTTTGATTTGAAACACAAGCGTTTTTTAAAATCGGACAAAAAGACAAAGGTACAAGACTGTGTACTAAACCGCTTCAGGGAGGGAAAGAACTACAATGAAGCACTGTGAACAGCATAATCAAATTAAAAACTACTCATTTACAAATGTTGATTGCATGTTTAAAAAAACATTTTAAGTTTATTGCAAAATATGCATATATATATATATATATATATATATATATATATATATACACACACACAAACATTTCAGTATTTTGAGTGTAGAGAGATCGACTTGATTCACAGTGCTTAATGGGAGTGGGAGGAGCTAAAGAGCTATTTTGTGTGTGTTGCTTTTTTGACTTTCTGATTGGCGTACTTTTCTGAACAGCATCATAGGTAATGCAGTTTTTCCACTAGGAATTACCGTTAAACACGATTATTAAATAACGCAGGCTGACGGCTTCAGCAGTAGCAAATACCATGGATTACTAACATCCTTGTAGCTCCTTGTTATTGTAACCTTGTAGCCTGTTATTACAGGTTTATAAGTTATCGTTCAAAAACGGTTTCCCTATGGAGAAATTGAATGGAGTTTTAATTTCCAGAAAATAATTAACTAAATGTAAAAAAAAAATATAATAAATAAATAAAGATTTAATGATGTTCAGTAGTGAATTTTCACAAATGAGGAATATGAAATATGAAAAATTTGCTCCTTTAAATAAGGTGATCAGGTGTTGGTATTGCTGCCGTTTGCCGGCTCTGCTTTATCAGCACGATTTTCTGGACCTCATGAGGTGCTAAGAAAACTGAGTGATACAGACTATGTAATCTGTACTCCAGACAGAAAGAGAAACGAGATATCTCGTGTGTGATATCTAAATGTTGCGTTCCATCTCCTAGACCTTTAAAGATCGCAACAATCCATGAGGTCTGTATTGACAACTAAACCAAGTTATGTTTAATCTTTGTAAATGCGACTGTAACAATGAGTCAAGCACACACAAACGCAGTCGCACACACACATCAAACCACATTAACACAACAGGCTTAGTGACTATTATTACTGCACCTTGGGGGCTCCACTTGATTGACATGTTAGTTACCATGGTGACATGGTAAATTCCCAGCTCATTAATTTTGACACTGAGATTCTGGAGGTTCAAACGGAGGACAGGTTTTGAAGATATCAGGGGGTTTCAACAGGATATAAATCACAGCTTCACAGCTGTGTGTCTGAGATGGTGGGAGGGACAGCTGATGAGTGTTTTTGGAAAGCAGTAGTGCCTGTGTTTGAATGTTACACGGATGTTCACAGGTACGAGAATTAAAGGAATAGTTCATAAAATATGACAATTCCGACATTATTTACCCTCCCTCATGTTGTGGAAACCCATATTGTTGTTCTTTTTTCCATGGAATACAACAATGCCTTTTTTTGTGCCAAACAGTTAATAAAAGTGACCCTGCTTTAATAAAGTAAATAAATTAAAAATAAATTAAAAATTAGACAAAAAGCTCAATGAAGGTGCTCAAAAAAAATTGCAAAAAGGAAAATTTTGGCATAAATAGACATTTTTTTGTTTTCACCAAAATATTTGTCATATTTGAATTAAACACAAGGCTTTATAATATTTAAGAGCTGAGGAAACTAAGAATATCCTGTATATAAATAGAATAAATTGATTCTATTATTTTTTAGCTTAAAGACGTAAGGTACAGTACTATATTGGTAAAAATAAAAAAGTATGAATATACTTCAAAAGTACTCATTTTGTGTTCCACGGCAGAACAATTGTATAAGGAATTTGACTAAAATTCCTTTAGTAAGTAAATGAGTAAATGATGACAGAATTCCTATTATAGCCCAAACGTCTCACACTTAATCAATTCACCTTAATCAATTCACTCAAACTAAAAGAAAAAATTGGCAAGACTGAAAGAGATAAGTAAAAAAAAAATATTTTCTTCAACACACATAAAATGTTATGAGACACAGATAAATATATAAATAATTCAGTAGATGAGGGAGTACCTGTATCACAGTTAGTACTAGCAGTGGGTGTTACTGGACTAACGGAAAAAGGCAACAAACCAAGTCCAGCACCTGAGAAACACACAGGGGCAGGTTCACAAACTCACAAGTCTGTAACAAACTCATTTGGTTGAAGTCGCTTGTAAAGCTTCCAGCACAAACGCAAGAGCCCCCAAACCAATGCGAACACACACAAACCTGCACCCACAAGTGCCCTCATGCGTAAAAAGATGCACAGACCCACCGCTTGTACAAAAAATACGTACCAGTTTGTTGAAAGCAAATTATTAGCACATAGCCAGCAAAGGCACATGCCAGACATGTGGAGGTTCTTCCTCAAAATCACCTCTGAATCCCTCTAGCATGCCATGCCAATATAATCAAAGAAAACTGTCTTACACAGATTCATGCAGCTTTTTCCAATAGGCTTTCCTTGGTTTATGAGTAATGCAAAAAATATATCCACTACCATTCAAATGCTTTGGGATCAGTAAGATAAAAAACAAACAAACAAAAAAAAAAACTTTTATTCAGAAAAAAAGTGACAGCAAAGACACTTATAATTTTACAAAATATTTGTATTCCAAAAAAATACTGTTCTATTAAAAAAATTGTTTTCATCAAAGAATCTTAAAAATATATATATCACCATTTACACAAAAATCGTAAGCAGCACAACTTTTTTCAACATTGATCATAAGAAATGTTTTTGAGCATCAAATCAGCATATTAAAATGATTTCTGAAGGATCATGTGACACTGAAGACTGGAGTAATGATGCTGAAAATTCTGGATTGCCATCAAAAGAATAAATTACATTTAAAATATATTTTATATATATATATATATATATATATATATATATAAATGTTATTTAATTTGTAACAACATTTTCACTATATTACTGTTTTACTGTATTGTTGATTAAATAAATGCAGCATTGGTGATTAGAGACTTCTTGCAAAAACATTAAAAAAATCTTACCGATCCCAAACTTTTGAACACTGAAATATCGGCCAGGGTTGCATTTTCTACAAACATCATAAGCCTAAATAGATTATGGAGACCATTGTTGCCAATTGTCTCTATGATCTACTTAGGTGTACGATGCTTTTATGAAACGCATTAAATCCACAAATATTTGGCGGTCCATTCGTTTTGTGCATTTTTAATAAATATTTTGTAAAATACAGGGTTCCCACACCTTTTAACCTACGAATTCCCATGACTTTTCTATGCTTATTCTAGTTAAAGTTTACTTAATCACTCGTTGTCAACATTCAAGGTTTGCTAAAGTTATTGCTTACACCTAAAGCACAAAGCTTTGACAAGAGACAGTTAAAAACCACAAACACCAATCCCATAGCATAAAAACCAGCCTGAGCTACAGATTTCACAAAAGACAAAGATAGAGTTGAGAACACATAGAGAGGGGAATTGTATAGCAATCTGGCTTTCATTGGGCCTTCATCACAGAAACCCTGTTTATGACAATACAAGCTAAAATCTTTACATTTAATCCAAGATTACAGCATGTACAATCATTGTATTTTAGAGAGAATTGAGGACAAGGAAAAGCACAATTGAAATTGAAAGAAAAGAATGAAAAGGCCCGTGAGATATATACAGCAGCACTCATTTCCCCCAGGACAACAGGGAGCATCTAACCACAATATGCAACCAGCAGCTACAGTAGTAAGCCCAGCATTGCTTCTCCATCATGCTGTTCCAAACAGCCCCCAGCATTCCCAGAAAGCACAGCCAGCCTCAGACACACACTACTCACATGTCTTACAGCAACCGTCCACATACGTCTGAACCACGCCTCCATTCTGAAACAGACAGCACAGAGGTTAGAAGAACAACAACACAAACAGAAACAGAAGCAAAAGGAATGGAGTGATTTGTGTCAGACCTGAATACACTCTGTGTCATTGAAAGGAGGACAGACAACTCCAGAGGCCAGAACTACTGCCCCTACCGCAGTCTCCATACAGTCGAACCGTGTGCAGTTAACCACCCATGAGCTGCCTGCCTGCAAACCACATCAAAACACCCCTATCAGGTTCCTGCATTTGCGGCTGTTTCCTGATAACAATGATGGGGTTTGTCTGAGTGTGTGTGTTTTTGACCTACAATAGCAATATTTTTTATGGATAAATTGGCTGAAAATGCCCCCAGAAAATCTGACAAAACATCCATTTGTGAACATCCTCAAAGAGGAAATGTTCATAAATACAGTAAATAATGTCAGAAAGTTTCCATCAAGGGTAAGTTTGGGGTTACATTCATAAAAAGTACCAGTGCAGATTACCATAAATAGTTCTGTAGTGCCGTTTTCACTTGGATATGAGCATGAGATGTTTTTGCAGGAGCCACAGCACACATGTGGATCAGATGATGGGACATAAACCTGATGCTACAGTGACAGAAATGTTAACAAAATATATATATTTAAAAACATATATTTTAAATTCGTAACACACACAAGAAGTTTTGATTATTCCATGAAATCCACAAAAACCAGCTTTAATTTAGTTTTACATGACTATCCTCTACTGTCTCTTTAACCGTTAGAAGGCTGAAATTGGTGCTGTACCTTTAAGACGTCTATATGTAAATCACTTTTGTTATGATTGACTAACCTCTACACTGCACATTGAAATATTTAATTTCAATTTTTTTTTTCTCCCATGATATGTGCCTTTTAAACTTGGACTTTCATAAATTTCATGAATCATCATGAAAAATATGTGGAAACATCCATTTATTCGTATATTAAAAGATGATAAAAATATCATCATGTGACTTACAGGTTCACACTTGTCAGAGCAGTTGGCAGTGGTGACCTCCATGGCGTAGAACCCGGTGCTGGGGTCTTTATGTGTGAGGCACTGAACCGTGTAACACAGTTCCCCCTCAAAGTATTGCACCATAGACTGGCCCGGGTTCAATATTGTCACACCCTGAAACAGACACACTTCTGCCTTCTCTACACACACAAGCACACAGAGATACATAAACACAGACTTGTGTTTCAGTTTCATTGAATAGCATGGCATTTTGAGTGTGTGAGTGTTAGTTTGAGTCTTACTGCAGTCATACAGTGGGCATCCACACGGGCCGCCGGAGTCTGGATCCTCCACTTTCACCTCACCCTATAACAAAGGTCACGGAATAATACTGTAGTTACAGGACAATTTGTTATGCCAATGCACGTAACAAAATGGACTATATACAATGTAAACACACAGAATAAATGTTAGAACACTCACCGCAGCACAGACAGAAACTGTAAAGTTCTGACACTGACATTCTAAAAACGACAAAAAAAATACTACAAATGTAACTGTGTATGCATACAAAAAATACTTTGATAAATCATGGTGATATGGAACTTTGATCCATACACTAGTTTGGGGTCGGTAAGATATTTTTATGTTTTTTAAAGTCTATGCTCACTAAGGCTGCATTTTCTTTGATTAAAAATATAGTCAAACCGTAATATTGTGAAATATTAAAACTATTTAAATTTCTTATTTCAACATTTTTTGATTTTTCAGCATCATTTCTCTAGTCTTCAATGTCACATGATCCTTCAGAAATAATTCTTAATATGTCTAATATTTTTGTGGAAACTGATTCATTCTTTAGGATTCTTTAATGAATCGAAAGTAAAAAAAAAAAAAAACATTTATTGGAAATATAAATCTTTGCAACAACATAAATGTTTGTACTGTCAATATCCTTTCTGAAAAAAAAACAACATTTTTTTTTTACAGACCCCAACATTTTAAACGATAGCGTACTATGATTAGCTTATGCATTTATCATGCTATTTACATGGTATTCGTGTTTAAAACACATGGAGATGGCATGGTACTTGTTAGTGTAATGTTTCTGTATCTGTGAGCTTGTGCATGTTTTTACTTTAAGAGAGAACTGTGTTTTTTTTCTTTCTAAATCCACAAAAGGAAGAAAAATACATAGAGAGACAAAATAATGCCTTCTAAAATGTCAAAAGGTGAATCTGAGGGTTTGAGTAAAGGTTATTCTGTAGTTACTATAATTATCTTGATCATCTTAAAAACAAAATGAAGTCAAAGGGAAGCTACAGTTTAGATATCCAGGTAAGTGTGCGCATGTGTTCAATACCGCAGTGTGTCTCTGGGCAGCAGCTGTCCGGCACGGGTCTCTTCACAAGCACAGCTCCAGGAGAACAACTCACACTGGCCTCAGGACACAGACTCATATCACACACTGAAAGATCAAGAACGCGTGCGTCATGTTTCTCTGTTTCATTACGACACACAAAATGACCGGGCACTTCAGTGTAGTGAGTGACTACTTGTGTTTTTTTGTTATAATTACCACAGTGATACTGCGGACAGCAGTGATTAGTGGTGTTC
Source organism: Meda fulgida (assembly GCA_030578275.1). Lineage (NCBI taxonomy): Eukaryota > Metazoa > Chordata > Actinopteri > Cypriniformes > Leuciscidae > Meda > Meda fulgida. The sequence goes on along the minus strand of CM060633.1, from coordinate 23,419,475 downwards.
ATATCCACAGCCAGTATCTCTCCAAGCAGACACACTGGTATAGGTTCAATACAGGACTCGCACACTGCAATACATATGCAAATTATTACTACAGCATGCCCTAATATCACAATAAAATAAAAATGATTTTAATATACAATGCATTATAATGTGAATTTTAAGGCATTATAAATACTTGTATATCTTTGTATATTAATATATATAGTGTATATTTATATTATAATATAATTAATTATATATATATACAGGCTTCATAGAGTGTTAGAGCTTTTAGAACAGAATCTCATAAACAATGTATATTTGGGATTTTAATGTTTGATAATTAGTCATTATAATTATCCTAAATATGTATTATTAATTATAAATGTATTAACAGGACCTTAGATTTTAGTACACACACACACACACACACACACACACACACACACACACACACACACACACACACACACACACACACACACACACACACACACACACACACATATATATATTTATATTTATGTATTGTCAGTATGGAGATGGAATGTCACCTGTAGAACTGAAGTATTTATAATGTATTTTTACCACACATGTAGCTGTAGCAGCAGGCGTGTGCCCCTCTGACCTCCACCAGGAACTGATCTTCTCTGCAAATCGGGGCAGGGACACTTAGGCATGCCAGCGGATCACATTCTAACAGAAACCAATCAGAAGACTGGCCCTTATCAACTGATCACATAAACAACCAATCAAAGAAAGGATTACATGAGCTCTTACCACATCTGTATTCAGGGCAGCAGGACAGAGCGCTGTAGCCAATCACCAGCTTGTCTCCATTCTCACAGCTAGGGACTTCACTCTGACAGATGGTGAGGTTACATTCTACACACAGACACAAGCTTTTTTTTTCATGTATATTTTTGGTTAATTTTCTTGGAAGAAAAATATTTGTTTAAGTTATTTATTTGGTTGTTTGTGCCATGTCAGCATAAAAGGCAAGAACAAAAAGAGGTAAATAAAATGAATAAACATCTTTAAAAGGAGGTGATAGAGAAATATGATAATAATTTACATACAGAAAGATCAAATCTAAACATTTTGCAAGTATCTTATGAAAGTCTGTTTTGTTAACTTTTAATACTATTTCGGGATATAAATGGACCTAAAACAAACAGACATGCACTAAACTCAACCGCACAACTCAAATTTTGATTTCATGAGATCCATACACCTTAGGTTGTGTGGCAAACAATAACTCCCAATTCTCTTATACTCACCAAGGCTGCATTTATTTGAAAAAAAAAAAAAAAGTCAATTGATGAAATATTATTACAATTTAAAGTAATTGATTTCTATTTGAATATATTTAAAAATAATAATTTATTCCTGTGATGTCAAAGCTGAATTTTCAGCATCATTACTCCAGTCTTCAGTGTCACATGATCCTTCAGAAGTCATTCTAATATACTGAGTGATTTGCTGCTCAAGAAACATTGGGGCTCAATGGGGCTCAGTTGGACTGATTCATATTTTTGTGGCAACCATAATACATTATTTCAGGATTTGAAATTGAAATCTTTTGCAACATTACAAATGTCTGCCATTTTTTTAAATCAATTTAATGCATCCTTGCTCAGTAAAAGATTTTTTTTTCAACATATCTTTTGAACATTAGTATAGTATGAGACATTAGCATTAGAGATGATTGCCTTCTAGTTTATAGTATATATACAAAGTACACCAAAGGTGCCAGGATGATATACTATTTCTGATGGATTTGAGAAGCATACATCCACGTGCGTTTATAGGAATATACCACAAATCTTCTTGGGACAGCACACTCCTTCCTCCAGCACGGCGACTGCATACTCTCCCTCCCTCTCACACAGCGGGGCAGGTTCATAACTGCAATCGGGTTCCACAGGAACCACACTACCGTTCTCCAGACACTTGAACAGACAGCAGCCACGCAGAGAGCCGTTCCACACATCACCCGGGGCACGTGGAGCACCATCGTTATCCGTACACACTGATCACATGGACATAACATAGGCCATTATCACAAGAACACTTTATTTTGCATGCAAATGCACAGTGTGGCATTCTCACCGCATTGTTCCTCTGTGACACAGAAGGCGGAGTCCGCCCGATGCAGGATGGAACCACTTTTACATACGCACTCCTCTCTGATAGAAGAACAGGTGCTCTCCTCGTAGTAATCTCGGTTCTGACATGTTCGGGTCTTACATGTATTCACGCAGGGTTTATATTCCTTACCAGGAGGACATTTGAGTGCTGTGAAATGAAAAAACCAACACAAGTAAACAAAAAAGGATATATAAATATATACTACCAGTCAAAAGTTAAGACTGAGAAATGTACATTTAGTCACACACGTTTTCAGACATTTGACTGGTAGAGTTTCTGTAAACACACTCACGGCAGAAGTTGCTTTTCCTCCAGCTGAAGCAGATCTGATGTGTGTAGCAAATGGCCACATAAGCAGCCAGGAAGTCACACTCATGCTCTTTATAATGCAGGTCACCGGCCCATATCTTATCACAGAAATTTTCTGGAGAAACCTGCAAAATGGCATTTGGAAATTCAGTATAAAAGGGTCAAGTCAAATGTATGGTGTGAGTGGGAACTTAAATATGGGTACACAATCCAGTGGGGATGAAATTTCTCTAAATGATCCCAGAATATTAGCAAAACATAAATATTAAAAGTTGTCCTTTTTCATTTAATACTTATTTTTGTATTTTATTTCAGCTTTATTTCTATTACAAAACGATTGATCAATAACCCCATTTTTACCAATGTTATTATTGTTAGCTAAAATTAAAATGATTAAAAAAAGAGCAAACAACTCCTTTATATGCCGAATTATGTTTACTTAAAATGTAATGTTTATTTAATTATTTAAATCTGAACCAGCTAAATAAGATTTTAGAGTTAACATTAATCACCAATTATTTAAATGAGCTTATATCAAAAGCAATGGATGTAAATGGGATGCCCATGCTCAAGCTTGTGTGTGTAGTACCTTGGGGTGACATTTAGAGAAAGGTCTCTGGTTGAGCATGGTGAAACATTTGGAGCAGTTGCCAGTGGTGCAGTTGTCTCCCACTCTGCGGAAGTAATCTGTATCCTCTGAAGTATCCACCATCCATCCGTGCAGAAACATAGGAATGTCCTCAACATCCCGGACCACAGTGCCATTGGGCAGGCGCAGGTCATCAGCTGGATTACCATCGCAACATCCTGAGAACAGAAACAAAATATGTTGGTAACAAAATACATCAAACACACTTACATGACCACAAATGACCAAATACAGTTTAATTGTAAAAGGCAACATATAAAAATAAAACGACATTAGCTTTCAGAATGAAACTAAGTAATATTCATACATTATCTGGATTTGGTTGTATTGTGAAAAGCAGGATATTATATTATTGGTTAATATTATTAGGTTAAATCAACATAACAGGTTACATTTTGATGAAAGATTATAAAAGCATTTTTTTTCTTTTACACAAGCATGCTCTGATTATTTGTGCAAAATAAGATCACAGGTACTGAAAGGAAATCGGGTTATATTTGATTTCATAGTTTCACAAAGTGTAAGTGCAACACACTGACCACAGAGCCCCCTAGTGGAGGTATTATCAGGAGCCGTGTACTGTAGAACCATAATGCCAGTGCTGTGGTACCACTTTATGTTGATCCCACCAGGTGTATCAATGATGTACATTGTCCCTGTGTCATCAATATGGAGGTTCTGTCTGGTAAGAGGAAGCCGTGCCGTAATCTGATTCACCGACACCTGCGTCAGATCAAACCACAACAGCATATAATCATGCTTCTATGAGCCACAATTAAGGGGAGGTACGAGATGCATTAATTAATTATAATATTTCTTGAGCAGCAAATCAGCATATTAGAATGATTTCTTAAGGATCATGTGACACTGAAGACTAGAGTAATGATGCTAAAAATTCAGCTCTGCCATCACAAGAATAAAATATTTTAAAACATTAAAATATAAAACAGTTCTTTTAAATTGTAATAATATTTCACAATATTGCTGTTTTTACTGTATCTTTGATCAAATAAATGTAGTCTTGGTGAGCTTAGAGACTTATTTCAAAAGCCTATAAAACATCTTTACGACCCCAAACTGCTAAACTGTAGTGTACATGTTAAATAATTTCCTTAAATAAATAAGCCTGCAGTACATTTCCTTAACAAAGGTGTTTAGGACAACATGATTCATGACTAAACAGATTAAATCTTCCAGGTGGTGAACTTTGTTACCTTTCTGTCCAAGCGGTTGATCATAATTCTGTACGAGTGAGTTGTAATGTTCAGCTTCTTAAAACACAGACCAGAGGTTCCACCAGAGGGAGTCTAACAGGAAGTGAGAAATACAATAAGCTTGTGGCCCTGATTAGGATGATTATATTGAATAACATTTTAACATAAATAAGCTAATACATATAACACACTTACAGGTCTTCTGATGTAGTTCACACTCTGGAAGGAAAAGTAAAGCATTTAATACAAACATAAAGAAGCATATTTAGAAGAGACGTAAAGTGTTAGCATGGGCTTACCTCACTGGTTGGGCATTTCTCAATGTGACCGACTATCTTCTCTCTGGGCAAGTGGACCAGAATATAAGAACCGATATCATACAGAGCCACATTATTCCCATCAAATGTGATCACACGCAGGTCAGAGATTATAGAGCAGCGACCTGACAGTACACACACACACACACACACACACACACACACACACACACACACACACACACACACACACACACACACACACACACACACACACACACACACACAACACACAACACACAACACACAACACACACACACACATTTTAAAAGTCAAAACATGATCAGATTAACACTTTATTAATTGTTTAACAATTTAGTAATTGAAATAAAGCTGACATAAATACGTAAATGAAAAGTAAAAAATCTTGCCTTGCCAACTGAAATAAATAATTTGAATTTGAAGTACTAAAATCTCTAACTGAAATAAAGATATATAGAAATGACAAAAGCACATAAGAAAATAACTAAAACTAATAAAAAATAAAAAATAAAATAAAAGCAAATTTAAAACATTAATAATTCATTACTGGGCTTTTATACAATTATATATTATTAAATAAAAAAATGTCAGTTGAGTTGAAAACAATTTTATTTGAAATAGAAATATTTTATTGCATTAAATGTTTTATTGTCACTCTTGATCAGTTTAATGCATTCTTGTTGAATAAAAATACTAATTTCTTTAAAAAAAAAAAAAAATCTTACTGACCCCAAACTTTTAGACGGTAGTGAAGATAATAGTAAATTAACACTGACATAAAAGTATCCATCTGAAAGTGTGTATGTCTTACATGGGCACTGCCACAGTGGGCAGCAGGGGTCTGTGTTGGTCTGGATTGGTGTGCCCAGCAGGTTGCACTGTGGCTGGCTGATGTTGTATCTGCAGTGTTGGGAGGAATTATGCAGCAACAGCTGTCCATTAACACAGATGTACTCACTGCACTCATCCACACGCAATGAATATGGAGGCTGTGTGGATACAAAACAGAGATGTTCATGAAATAGTGAATATAAACCCTTCTACCACCAAAAACTGCCCCGTAGAACATCAGGATTTCAACTCTATAACAAACAACTTTTTTTATGCCTGTGATCTGTTCTTCTGTTAAACTACAACAGGTATTACAACAGATTCATCAATTATTCACTGTACCACATCTTAACCCATGATGTTTCCCTTCAGGTGTCAACATCCTGGAAAATGGACAGGAATGACTCAAGAACATAGGAGTTAAGGCTTGTAGAAGTGTTGTTCACACTATGTGGATCAACTTTTAATCTTGAGGATGTGTATATTTATGGGCATGTGTGTAAATGTGTCAGAGAGATATCAAAGTCAGGGAGGGAAATGGAAGACATCGGCTCTCACTTAATACTGTTGAGACCATCACTAATATCTCACAGAAAATGATTCAACAATTCTCTACAAAGCGATTCTCTGATTCTGAATCTATAACTACAAGTTATTTATGAACAACCACTCACGAAATACACATATTTAGGTCTTTTGTGCACTTGAGTAGCAGCTTTGATTCAGTTTAATTCAATTTATCTTGAGTTTGACATAACAAAAGTAATGACTTCCAATTCAGGGAGTAAGATTGACAGATTCAACTGATTCACTTACTGAGTTCCGATTCAAACAAATTCAAACTTACAACCCATGAGATCATAACTGATTTGTGAGACTATTTGACTGATTCATTAAAAAGAACCAGCTCAAAGAATCATTCACGTCCACTGTGTATGTTTTTACGGTTGCGTGCACCAGTGTGATACCATGAATATCATTGAATCTTAAAACGAAATATTCGGAATAAGTATTACCAACACTAACACACAAACTCTTACTGTGCAGGGTCCCGTGGGTATAAGGAACGGAGTAAGAACTGTTGTTATTCCGGCTGTCTCGGGCGAAGGAGAGGGTGAAGGCATCATCTCAGAGGTTGTTGAAACAGCTGCTGTAGTTGTCGAAGGCTCCTCGGTCATTGTGGAGACAGATGTTGTCTCTGTGGTGACGGTTGTTGAAGTAGGTTCTGAAGTTGTGGTCTCAGTAGTTATGACAGTGGTGGTTGCAACAGTGGTGGTAGTCGGAGAGGTCGTCTCTGGTTCGGTGGTGGCCTCGGGTGTGGTTAGCACCTCTGTGGTAGAGGTAGGTAATGCTAACGTGGTAAAAAGAGTTGTGGGCTGTGTTGTGGGTGTGGCTGTTGTGGTGGGCGGAGCAGTGCTGACTATAGGGGGTTCTGTGGTTGGTGGAGAGGAAGTTGTTGGAGTTTCAGTAGACGTGGTTGTGGCCAAAGTTGAAGAGAGTGTGGTTGGTGGTAATGTGGGTGTAGATGGGCTGCCAATTAAACCATCTGCTAAAGGTGTAGTTATGAGTGTAGTACTGGCAGTTGTGCTCGGAGCTGTGCTCGGTGTTGCCGTTGTGGTGGAGGGAGTTGTTGTGGTTGTAGGAGCAGAGCTGGGACCTGCCGTGGTTCGGTTTGATCGGGTCACAAACATGTAAGGAGTCGGTGTTGGAGAAAGTGTGACACCTGCAACAAGCACATTAGAATCAAGACAGTTGCTAAGACAAATCAAATTGTGTGCATAAATGTTTATAAAAGTGAAAAAGATGATGAAATTATAGTTTCACACGTACAATCTTCTTTGTAAACACACCGCCTGGTCACTTCATCCAGCAGCATAGACTTGGGACAGCGTGGAAAACAACCTTCAGCCCTAAACCAGTTTAGAGAGTGAAAGATAACATACCTGTACCAGATCTGGATTTTTACTTTTCCTGAAGAAATTGTGATGTCTGGGTCATATTATAATGTGCATAAAGACTAGGAAGCCTGTCTAAGACATTTTCATGACAAATAAGGACATATTCACAACGAAATTACTGATATGTGTTCAGATGTTTTAATGTAATATTTTTTGTAATTCTCATTATCCTTAAAAAACAAGTTTTTATAACTGTATCAACATTCAATTGTGGTTAATTGCCGTGATATACCGAACAGTGAAAAAACCCTTAATGTACCCGAAAGAAGTGGTTATCAACCATTTTTGATTTGAAGGCTCACCCATATAAATTATTTTTATTGGGATTAATTAAATTCTTAAAACCACAATTCTTTTTGTTACTTCAGAAGTTTGACGAACTGTGCTCTTATTGAGGGGGGGGGGGGATAATATGTTTAGGTATTTATTATTTTTATTTCATTATATTTGTAATATAAGAAATGCATTTTAGTTCACATAATCATTTAATGTGTTTCTAGTATTTTAATTTGATTATTTGAATCAATTAATAATAGATTTATAATTTCAATACTTTTTAGTCATCTTGAGGCCTCCGCCCCCCTGGTTGAGAACAACTGTCCTAAAGTCTTGATTTTCTTTAATATTTTTCATTTGATTTGGAGTAAAGCATTACAGTGCCTTAGCAAGCACCTTTTGTAAAATTGTCATATACTATATATATTATTATAGTATAAGCAAAGGCATGATCTTACGGAGGTAGAAACTGGCAGCGTATGGCATCAGGGTCATTGCATGTTTTCACACATGGACTGGCACATGCGTGATATTTCCACTCACACATCAAGCGGTAGGGGATCACAAAACTGCTTTCTAATATGCAGGAACACAACCAGCATACACAGACACACACAAAAAATAACATTAACATTACAGAAATATGAGGGTAAATTTTACCACATGACACTGGGAGGCTTATTAGTTATTCAGGTGTAGTTTCGGTGTAATATAAGCAGGCCCACATCTCATTATAATAAATACTTATTCCAAATATAAAAACAAATTTTAATAAAAAAGTTATTTGCAGGCCGGTCTTACCCTCAATGGTAAAACTGCTGCTGATTTTGAAGTTGTACGTAAGGTCGTAGTTCTGAACATGTGCGTGTGTGTGCGAGAGGGTGAGGAAGACGCCCTTCTGGCTGTGCAACTCAAAGGATGATCGGCCAGGTAACCATAAGCCCTGGTGGTGGATGAAGGTCGCCTGCCGTCGAAACTCTTCCCCACTCTGCCAGTGTTCCAATCGTAACCCACGGTTCCCAGTAACACACAGGAAGTAGTTGGGCCTCTCTGCTGACTCCAGTGAGACAACAGGAAGTCCTAAACACAGCAAAATACCAACCACAATATCAGTAGATGCTATAATATTGTAATTAAATGGTACAGATGGTGTAAATAAGTATTTTTTTCAGAGGTTGGCCAATTTTGTTCCATCGTCTAATAAGATGCGGGCATGTGATCAGCTAAGGACAAAAAAGAAGGAAAACCTTAATAATAATGAACAATCCTCATTAAAAAAATCGGGAAGATGGCTGCCAAATGTTGCATTTTCAAATGCATGGCCCAAACTTACAGTGCTTGCAGAGATGGAACTTGTATGAAGCAACATTTACTACAAACCAAGCTGCTCTGAGACACCGAAAACACCAGATCATTGTATTTCACATCAAAGCATGATCAAAGTCAATGACCATTTTAGTTTCAAGCTATTTCGTTTGCAATTTGTTTAGCTCTTTTTGTTTTGTTGTTAAAGTGAAGAGTGTTTTCTCACTGGAAGCTCGGTCCTTGTACAGTCCAGTTGTCATCATGAAGTGGAAAATGGTGCTGGGTTGAGCATTGGTCCTCAGGAGGGGAAACACTTCTCCACTGCTCACGTTTGCCCCGAACACACAGACAGAGTCATTTTGCTCTGTGCTGGACAGAGTGAACGGACCCTCTCCCAACTCTAAATACACAATAATAAATAAAAAGGTTAGGGAAAGATCTTCTGGTGCTAAAAGGTGCTTCCATAATTAATCTAGGCAAATTTACAAAATAAATAATTCCCACCTTGGTTGTAATATTCACAGTCATATGCTGTTAAAAGAAACATACTTCTATTAGCGGCAATCGCATTGTATCATGAGTTTGCATGCATTATTTTAACATTACCAGCTTAAAAAGCAACATGAAATTGGATTTGCAATGCATTTAACTTCTTCACTGTGACAAACCTACAACTGAAACAGATTCTAGAATTAGACTCTGATAATATAAACAGATCCTGGCAGCAAACGGGCATGCTGGGTTTGTTTTGCATTAGAAATGTTCGTTTGTATACGTGTGTTAACCTACAATGACAGACAGCGCGACGGGGTCAAAAGGTGTGTGCTTGTACTCACGGCACACGGTGGGGGATCTCCAGTTCACCGTGATGCCATTTTGACAGCATTTGTGTGCATACGCTGCAATGCTGGTACACAGACATTCACAGTCCCCCCCACGGTTGCAGTTGCAGGTGTCCGTTAGGCAATTTTTATAGAACCAGGTCACATCTACCTGAGGATTAGTTACGCACAATACATAGGTATCTAAAATCCCAATTAGCTCGTCAAAAACACACAATTGGTAATGCAACACATAGTCAGGACAATTGACTTTTACCTCAATGTGTGGATGGTGGAATGTTCTAGCTTTTCAAACCTATACAGCCCCCTAGTGGCCAGATTCGGAAATGCAAACCATCTCAAACCTTTGGTTCATGATGGCATGATGCCAACTGACAGTGTGTGTGTGTGTGTGTGTGTGTGTGTGTGTGTGTGTGTGTGTGTGTGTGTGTGTGTGTGTGTGTGTGTGTGTGTGTGTGTGTGTGTGTGTGTGTGTGTGTACGTCTGATGCAGTCTGTGGTTAAGATGTGGCCTTTTTATCTGTAGGCCAAATGTGTTCTTAAACCCCAGAGGAGAACTGCTCACCACATTGTGACATGGAGCGAATACATCACTGTAGAGGACGCCACACTCTCGCTTAGCATACGGCTGTCGGCTGAGATCTCCTTCACACGGTCTGTGAACTACAAAATCGCTCTCGCACTGCACACAGCACACATAATTAAAAGATTTACTGCTTAGTAAATCTAAGCATCCGAGCAAAGTGTAACAAAGTGTACAGTACAGTTATTATGATTTCACAGTTGTAAAAAAAAAAACTATGGCAGAAACTATGGTTAACATGGTAAGTTATAAGGATAGACAACAGTTTAAAAGTTTGGTGTCGGTAAGACATTTTTAATGTTTTTGAAATGTTTTAAATGCTGCGCACCAAGGATGCATTTACTTGATCAAAAACACAGTAATATTGTGAAATATTATTGAAACTGAAAATAACTAAAAATTACTAAAAAATTATTATTTTTAAATACATTTTTAAAAGGAATTTATTGCAAAGCTAAATTCTCAGCATCATTACTCTTCAGTGTCACATGATTCTTCAGAAATCATTCTAATATGTTGACTTTCTGCTCAAGAAACATTTCTGATTATTATCAATATTGAAAACTGTTGCCTAAAATGTTGCTGGAAAATATTTTAATATTTTGATATCTATTATTTTTCCAGGATTCTTTGATAAATAGAAAGTTCAAAAGAACAGCATTGGTTGGAAATGGAAATCTTTTGTTACATTGTATACATTTGTATAAAATCACTTCTGATCAATTTAATGCTTCCTTGCAGAATAAAAAGTATTAATTTCTTTTTCCTTTTTTTAAGTCTTACTGACCGCAGACTTTTGAACGGCAGTGCAAATTTAGTGTACTCCAATCTCTCACAGTAGTATCCTAAAGCTAGGTGTCATACCTGTCCAACAGCCCAGCTGTCTCCAAAGGCCTGTGCGTTGCTGACCTCCATATGTCCGGCTGTGGTCATGTCATTTACTGTTACCATGTCAAAGTTTCCACACAAACCACTCATCTGACCCTAAAAGCACAGCCAAAAACTTTATAATAAGAGATATGGTTCATACAGTGTAACATTATACTGCTCATTCAAAGAAAACAACCTCTGACCTTCCATTGGGGTCCAGCACGAATATGGACAGTTGTCTTGCGGTCCCATAAAACAGTCAGATCTTGAGCAGGGAAGTGGACCACAGTGTAGTAGCCCGCACCCCAGAGCTGAAACTCATATCCTTTCCCCACAACAGTAGATGAGCTCTGGAGGACATGGACAAAACCACTTCAAATCAAATGCAGATTACAGTAAATACAGACTACAAGATATGCAAACACAGAAACAATTACAGTCTCATAGTTTATGAAAGGACAAATGTGCCTTTAAACAGCTGAAGATGGTTATGCCTTGTACTCACAGGTTTACCAGAGTTATCACTGAAGTAGATTTTGGTGAGGCCAACATAGATGAGCAGGTACTTCATGCAAACAATCCCACTTTCGTAGCAATCTTTATTTTGAGCCATGATGGACACCTCAGTATCACCAACACTCTAATATTTAGACAGAAGATTAAGACAAGTAAAGTGTGCAATCAATATATGACGCTTTGTCATCTCTGTTGAAAAACAACACTTCCTTAAAGGCGAGCTAGCATTACCAAACAGAACCGGTGAAAATTCTCCGACGAAAATGAGTTTAAAATGATGAAGTTGACCCCTAATAAAAGTTTCCAAAAGGTTTTTTCAAAACTCTCCCACCCCTCATTGCACCTCAGCCCCAATCTATAATTGGATGGGGAAAAAAGTGAGAAAAAAAACCCACTAATCTTTTAAGTGTTTGTAGGTTTTTTAATTTTTTGTATTCAGCATGGGCACATTAAATTGATCAAATGTGACAGTCAAGACATATATAATGTTACAAAAGACTATTCATCAAAGAATCCTGAATATATACAGTCGTGCTCAGAATTAATGGTACCCCTGGTAAATATGATGAAAAATGGCTGTAAAAAATAATTCTGCATCGTTTATCCTTTTGATATTTCATTCAAAAATTGGCAAAAATCGAACCTTTCATTGAAGTAAAATAATTGACAGTGGAGGGGAAATCACATTATGAAATAAATGTTTTTCTCCAAAACAAGTTGGCCACAATTATTGGTACCCCTAGAATTGTTTACGAGTAAAATATCTCTTAAGTATATTCCCATTCATATTTACCGTTTTTTTGCACACCAGGGTGACTAAGAACATGAAATTGTCCAGCCATGACTTCTTGTTTTACAAGAGTTTAAATATGGGGAAACACAAAGTCCAAATTCCCTTAATCATCCATTACAATGAGTAAAACCAAAGAATGTAGTTCTGATGTGCATCAAAAGATTGTTGAGCATCACAAAATAGAAAGTGGCTGCAAGAAAATAGCTAAAGCATTGAAAATCCCCATTTTGACCATCAGGGCAATAATTAAGCACTTCCAATCAACTAAAGATGTTACAAATCTGCCAGGAAGTGGACGTGTGTCTATATTGTCTTAATGCATGGTGAGGAGGAAAGTTTGAGTGGCCAAAGACTCTCCAAAGATCACAGATGGAGAATTGCAGAGATTAGTTGAGTCTTGGGTTCAGAAGGCCTATTAAAAAAAAATTGAACAACCCCTACATCACCACATGTTGTTTGGGAGGTTTTCAAGAAAAATCCTCCTTGCTCATCCAAAAACAAACCCCAGCAAATTCAGTTGTCAGACATGACTGGACCTTCAAACAGCACAGGGTTCTGTGGTCAGATGAAACTAAAAAATAGCTTTTTGGCAGCAAACATGCAAGATGGGTTTGGTGCACACAAGGATAAAAAGTACCCCATGTGTACAATTTAATATACCATCTTTAATGTTGTGGTCATATTTTTCTGCTGGAGGTCCTGGACTTCTTGTTCAGATACATGCATGGCATCGTGGATTCTATCAAATACCAACAGATAAAAAATCTAAACCTGACAGCCTCTGCTAGAAATCGTATAATGGGCCGTGGTTGGATCTTCCATCAGGACAACGATCCAAAACAAACATCAAAATCAACACAAAAATGTGTTAAATAGCACAAAATGAAGCTTCTGCCATGACCGCCCCAGACCTGATGAGTGGAGTGAACTGAAGAGAAGAAGCACCAACATGGATCTGGGAATCTGAAGGATCTGGAGAGATTCTGTAAGAATGGTCTCTGATCTCTTGTCAGGTGATCTCCAAACTCATCAGGCATTATAGGATAAAACTCAGAGCTGTTATCTTGGCAAAAGGAGATTGCAAAAAGTATTTAATAAAAGGGTACCAATAATTGTGGCCAACGTGTTTTGGAGATAAACATTTATTTCATAATGTGATTCCCCCCCCCACTTTCTATTCTTTTACTTCAATGAAAGTTTAGATTTTTGCCAATATTTTGAATGAAAGATCAAAAGGATAAATGATGCAGATTTATTTTTTCCAGCCATTTTTTATCATATTTACCAGGGGTACCATTAATTCTGAGCACGACTGTATATATATATATATATATATCTCGTTTTCCGCAAAAATATGATGCAACACTGTCGCACAATGTTTTCAACATTGATAATCACAAGAACTTTGGTCACACTTTAGATTAGGGACCAATTCTCACTAACTACTTACTATAATCTACGACTTTTGGCTCAATAAACGCCTAATTACTGCTTATTAATAGTTAGTAAGGTCGTTGTTAAGTTTAGGTATTGGGTAGGATTTAAGGATGTAGAATAAGGTCATGCAGAAGTATTAATATGTGCTTTATACAGTAAGTACTAATAAACGCTAAATATCCTTGTAATGTGCATGCAAATGAGCAACTAGTTAACAGTGAGAATTGGACCCTAATCTAAAGTGTTACTAATTAATTAAGCTTTAAAATAAATTCAAAGAAAGAAAAAAACAGGTCTTTTAAATTATAATCATACTTTACAGAATTACTGTTTTTGCTGTATTTTTTAGCAAATAAAAGTCAATAAGAGCCAAACAGATTTTTTCATAAACATTAAAAATCTTTTAAATGAGTGTAGTCCCGACCCAATCTCATTCAATCTCATTCAACAGCAAGAAGCTGACGTGTCAGACCGCTCAAGCAAACAATGCTTTGAAAGCTCCTCAGAGCCACATTGTTTACACTCTTCAGGAAGTAAAAAAAAAAAGTATTTTAAGATGAAAAAATTAAACACATCATATTTAAATAGACAATGTATTTCTGCTCACTGGCAGTATCATATTATACCTAACAATACCTAGTGTGTTCCCCACGAGGAAAACAGCTTATAAATCATACTGTGATGGGGTTTTTTTGTTTGTTGAAAATGTAAAATTGCAGAAAGTGTTCTGTGATGGGTAGGTTTAGTGGTAGGGATGTGTGTGTGTGTGTGTGTATCTAGTATGCCCTACATTACGGGGACAACAAGGATAGTAATATCTGTAAATGATGATTTTATGGGGACATTTGTTTGGTCCCCATGAGGAAAACAGCTTATATATCATCCTAAATAAAGTGTTTTGAAAATCTAAAAATGTTTTTCTGGGATGGGTAGGTTTAGGGGTAGGGATAGTGTACAGGGATAAAATATACAGTTTGTGCAGTATAAAAATAATTATGTCTCTGGGAAATCCCCATAAAACATGGAAACCAATGTGTGTGTGTGTGTGTGTGTGTGTGTGTGTGTGTGTGTGTGTGTGTGTGTGTGTGTGTGTGTGTGTGTGTGTGTGTTTGTCTAAAGCCATTTCTTTTCGTCGTGATGGAAAAGTTTGTCCCTCGGGTAGATCAGTAGACTCCTCAGAGAATCAGTGGCCTTTAGGAGACACCAAATTCTATTCACCTGCACCTTAAGCATCCACTCACACACACAAATCACACACACACGCACACAAAACCACACACACACATGCATACCTGGACACACTTTCTCAGCCATTAAGGGCAGTAGCAGGTTGCATTGCGTAGGCTGATAGGGAACAGATTGCTCTTTGTTATGTGCGGCTCTTTGCTGAGTTTCTGTGCTGGGACTGACATTAACTCTGGCTCCATTACCACAGTCCTGTTCTAATTAAAAATCCCCTCTGATTTTCCCAAGATTAGAGGCGGTAGAAGCAGATCTCTTTTCCTGCTACTTTATACGTCCTTACTGAAGTCCGCAAAGTGTGAGAGCGCACATGCACATACACACTCTTTGGCCATTCGTAAAAAATCCTTTGGTTTAAAGGGTGCAACACTTTTAACTGGTAAAACACACTCTTTTTTAAAGACAAGCTGGTAAGAGCCTCTTCACTTGGTCCTAAGACCAAGACACACAAGGCACGCAATCGTCACCAAATGCAGCAGTTGTAAACTTCTACACTTAAGCTTACCCTCACAAAAAAGCACTATTATCACGTTACAAGTCATGAAACCGTGGTACCATTAATCACGGTCCATTATGGGCTTTTTAAATGGCTGATGGCTATGTCTACAGTGGAAGGTGGGCAATATACAGTAATGATTGTAACCCAATAATAGTAAATACACTATAAATATCATTCAAAATATGACACTGAAGACAGGAGTAATGGCTTCTGAAAATTCAGGTTTGCCATTACAGGAATAAAGTACATTTTTAAATATATTCAAATAGAAAACAGTTCTTTTAAATTGTAATAATATTTCATTATATGTTGTTTTTACAGTATTTTTTTTTGGTCAGCATAAGATACTTCTTTCTAAAAACATTTTATACAAAGCCTACCAATTGTTAACTTTTGTTAACAGTAGTGTACATGCATTATTTCTGAAATTAAATGAATGCTTTCAGACAATATTTACTAATTTTATTTACTTTACTGATAATTCACAAAATAATTGCCCATGGTTATTAGCCAATGGCTATGAATCTCAAAAAGGACAAATGTCAGCTGTTTTAAATGTCTATCATTAAAATCATTTTACTTTTTGGCTTTTGTGTCCAAAGTCACAAACACACAAACTCAGGAAGTACCTTGACCAGGTAGACCTGGCAGTCACTGACGTAATCATACTCCAGGCCATCAAAAGTGTGGTAATGACGGTCACTGTAAATGGTACATACTGCTGGACACGGTGAATATGTGCAGTTAAAGAACCCGCGGTGACAGACACTGGAGAGAGAGAGAGAGAGAGAGAGAGAGATACCAAATAAAACACATTCTGCAAATATTGAAAAATAATATTCTTCTAACTATATTTCATCTGTTTTGATTCACATGTTCAGATCATGGACTTCATCAACCTTCAAGTGGATTTCATAATGTGTGATAGCGTTAATTATTGACTTGTGAGGACGTCATTTAGAGAATGTTAGATACAATAGTTTAGTGTCTGTACGTTTTTTTTGTCTTTTTTTTAATCACTTATGCTCATCAAGACTGCATTTATTTGATTAACATACAGTAAAAAGAGTGATGTGATATATTATTAAATAAAATAAAAAACTTTCTATTAGAATATATTTTCAAAAGTAATTTATTCCTGTGATGGCAAAGCTGAACTTTCAGCATCATTACTATGTGACAGTCTTCAGTGTCACATGTTCATTCAGAAATATAATATCGCTAGTTACGTAGGTAACTGTGGTTCTGTGAATTCCAGATGACGGCCAGAGGCAATGCTTAAGCACTAGTGGATTATCGCAGTACCAGCTAGATAGGTTGAGGTAAGCCTTGCACATTCCGAGAGACAAATAATTCTGGAGGTCATTCAGAATTCACAGAAACAGAGTTACAAATGTAACTTGCACTCCGTTTCATTCCTCCTGGCCACCAGAGACGGTGCTTAAGCACTAGTGGATGACTCCTAATAACAGTCTTCAGGAGCCCTCTTAACTATTTTTAGAAAAATATATAAGGTTGCTCCTGAAAAACTGCTAATCTGACAGCTTCAGGGGTTGGAAAGTTGAACTTGTAGAAGTGGGTAAAATACAGGGAGAAGCCCAAGTAGCAGCTGCACAGATATCTGCCATAGATACTCCTCTAAAAGCAGTCCAATGTATAGACAGCCCTAGTGGAATGACCAGAGATACTTCCTGGCAGAGGCTTTTGGGCTTTCTTGTATGCCATAATGATCCCCTCCACAATCCAATTTGTCAAGCTCTGTTTATATACAGATACAGCAGCCCCTATAAGTCTGAGCACTAACATAACAAACAAAAAGCTGATCTGTTTGTCTAAGATTAATGGTAGCCGCCATATAGCACCTAGGCTCACAAAGGACAAAAAAGGTGATGCACTTACTGAGAAGCAGACTGAAAAGCAGCTAAATTGATCGACTGATTTATAAAATGAGGAAGCATAACTTTAAGTATAAAAGATGGATTTGGTTGAAGCAGAGAATCATCCGGCAGCCAACACAAGCATAACTCACTAACAGACAAAGAATGTAACTCGCGAGAACCAAGAGAAGAACCATTAATCAGTACATGATACGCAGAATTTGCCGCAACCTATATCTTCAACGTGGAGGCTGCTTGATGTTGCAAAAATGAAGAGAAAAATTCCAACATGCTGCATAGAGCTCAAAGAGAGTTGGACTCAGAAGCCAAACCGAAAGCTGCAGACGGGCTGGATCTGGGTGCCAAAGAGCACCACCCATCTGTGATAACAGTTCTTTACAAAGCAGAAGCTACCACGGCCTGCCCACTAATGGTCTCAAAAGCATGGGATACCAAGGCCTGGCTTGCCTTCGGGGTGCAACAAGTAACTATCTGTGGTTGCACAAAGATATCCTGTGTAATGTTTCCCACAACATCGGAAAAGGAGGGAATGCCTAAGGTAGACAGTTTGGACACTTGTGAGACAGAGCACTCTGCCCCAACAGGCTGGATGTCTCAGTTCTCGCAAACTACAAGCGACAGTGAATGGTCGCCTTTATTACAAAAATATATATTTCTGCCTTTCTGAACTGCTGCCATATCTCAACACCACATCCGGATGAAGCCTCCATTTTCCCCGTTACAAAAGATCACTTGTAAAAGATACATCATGTAGATGAGCTGGGACACATTCTCAGTGATGTATCCTGGGGTCATTGGGTGTTTCGGGTCTTTCAACATCAGACACCCTCGCGACCCGGCCGGAGTTGATCAGACCCCGGCCTGTGTCCCAACAGCAATTGCCCACAGTTCTGCCCTCTTAATCCAAAGCCACCTAGTGGCTTTCTCTGTGGCTTCGGTTGTGGATCTGATCGTATTTATCTTGGCTTCCCCTGGGATGCCTAGAAAGAGCATCTGCTACCTGATTACTCGACCCCGAAAAGTGAACTGCCCTCTGCAATGCTAATCGATGGAAGAGACCATGTTAGAATCTTGTGAGTGAACGAACAGGAGATCAATGGCCACAAATACCCCTGTGATTCCACGTTACCCCCCACCTGAAGAGGAAAGCATCAGTTATGACCACCTCTCGACGAGAAGAGTACATCCGACATCAAAAACTACCAGTGATTCCATGGTGTCAATGTCTGAATACAACGGTGTGAGACAACAATCAACTAACGACGATGTCTGGCAGGGTTCAAATGCAAACTGTTGTTCCACCACTGGAGAGGCCTGAGGTGGAGCAAGCCAAGTGGAAACACAGGAGTGGCAGCAGTCAGCATCGCCAAAAGTTGTAACAACACTTTGTATAGCATGCTCGCTCCCAGCCGGAAACGAGTAAGGAGCCATAGAATATTGTGTGCTCGGGGATGTGACAGGGTGGCAGACATTGAACAGGAGTCCAGAGTCATTCCAATGGAAGTAATTGTTTGCACTGGAATCAGGCAACACTTTACTTCGTTTAATGTGAGACCTAGCTTCTGCACATTGCTTCAAAAGCAGTCTGGTGTTGTGGACAGCTTGCCGTCTTGTGGGGGCACACAGCAGCCAGTCGTCCAAATAAGGCAGGATTTGCATCCCCCTTGACCATAGCGGATACAGAGCTGCAGTCATGTACCTTGTGAAGACACAAGGAGCCAGAGACAGACCGTATGGTAGGACCTTGAATTGGTATGCCTGGTTCTTGAAAATGAATTAAAGAACCTAACTGTAATGGAGCAACAATCAGAACATGAAAATAAGGATCTTTCAAATCAATGATTGCAAACAAATCCTTCTCAATGACAGACCAAAGAACGCCAACTGCATGTAACATCCGTAAGGAGCGAGTTTTCAGGAACAAGTTTCGATGACTTAAATCAGTTTAGATGATGAAAAACACTGTCCTTCTTTTGAACAAGGAAGGAAGGAAGTAAAGGAATGTCTTTGGGGGTGAACCCTTTATATGGTTTCCTTCTTCAACAGAGAACAAATTTCCTCAGAGGATCCCCCATCACATTAGAGACAATCCTTGAAAACTTTGAGGGCTGGCGTCGAAACTACAGAGCATACACCTTGTTCAGTGTAGTCCAATCCCAAGGGTATACTGTTGTCTCTTTGTTGTATACTGTGGTATACTGTGTCTTGAAAAACTCAACCACTTCAGGATTTTTTTGTGCGACTTTTAACGGCATTGGGGGAAAGGGGCGCTGACGTGGACCCCCTGGCAATTGCCACTGATGAGGTCAAACCCTCACGTGTCCTCAGCAGCACAGGGTCTAGTGAACCCTGAGGCTGTGGAGTAGGACGCTGGCAGAATCGTTGCTCTGGCATTTCAAAGAGATGACGAGACTGGGTGGCCGGCACCTTAAAAGCAGATTTGCACTGAGCCAATTGACTCACCCAAATAGTATCCGCATCTGCCATAGACGGTAGTGTACGAGCAGTCTTTGCTTAGGTGCACTAGACCCCACAAGGGCATTAAAAAATTCTGACACGAAATCCTTGCCTGGTGGCATAACAAAGTTAGATCCAGCTGAAAAACACTAGCCACCGAATAGTATCAAATATTGCTACTACATGATTGCTACTGAAAGGGACCACCCTCACGCCCCCTGACCCGGAACGTGATTTCGCCTCTGCCCCCGCACTGCTTGAAGTGCTATGTGGCTGCTACTATTAACCTTAGATTAACAGATCAGCGTTTTGTTTGTTATTGTGGTGCCTGAAAAGAGGCTGCTGTATCAAAGTAGAGATTGTCAAATTGGATTGTGGAGGTGATCACTATGGCATACAATAAAGCCCAAAAGCCTCTGATGGGAGATATTTCTTGTCATTCCACTAGGGTTGTGCAGGGCCGGATTTAGTAATTTACAGTATAAAGTAATTGTCTTACATAGTTTTAGCACTAAAGTGAAATAATAATAATAACAATAACTGAACATATATTATTTATCATTGTAATTGGGCTCCTCCTGGTGCTTAAGCACCGCTTCTGGCATTCAGAGGGAATGAAACAGAGAACTGTGGTTCTGTGAATTCCAAATGACCGACTGAGTTATTAGTCACTCAGGATGCATGAGTAAGGTGTACCATATTTGTACAGCTGAATTCCAACAGAATTTAAAATGGTTGTAAGGTTCTTAGGAAAATTACAATGTAAAATTATCTTGATTTCAACAATTTTTATAAATTAAAAAGGAAAAAAAGTCTGGGTAGAGGACAAGCCCAAAACAAATATTTATCTCAAATGTAAAATTTTTTAACACTCTTAATCAGGAAAGAGCTATTAGGTATAAGAGACACAATAAAAAATGTTGCAAGCTCTTACAAAATGTCCTAATACATTTCCCCTTTCTTTAAAATCATGCTAGGGAATAGAAAACCTCCACTAACTGAAGAATCACCCATTAACAGGATACAGAATTATGGAAGCTAAGCTAAAATAAAAAAACAACAACAACAACACACTGACCAGCGGTAGCACGGAGTATCCACTGTCTCTCCAGGGAGATACTCTAGACCGAGCCATGCACAGGGGCAGTTCTCTGGGTAATAGCAGTCTCCATTATGAATCACTAGCCTGTACCAATTAAAGAAGATGGTGTAATATTACATGCTCTGGTGTCAATAGACATGCATACTTTTCAAAACAGTTGTTCCAAATAAAAAAAAAGAAAGTGATTACCCAGCAGGACATCCACATCCTGGTACACATGGGGTCATGGGAGGGCAGGTCAGGTTCAGCATCAGGTTTCGACAGGTGAGTTCACAGGCCATGCCCACACCTGAAGGTCCACGCCCACTCTGACCCCTGCAGCTGTAGTAGACTTTACCATTCGGACAATCTCCTCTCTCAGGCTCTGAAAAAATGGATGGAGAGAGACTGGTTAAAGGAATAGTTCACTTCAAATTGAAAATTCTGTCATCATTTACTCACCCTCAAGTTGTTTCAAACCTGTATGAATTTCTTTCTTCTACTGAACACAAAAGAAGATATTTTGAAGAATGTCGGTAACCAGACAGTTGATGTACCCCATTGACTTCCACAGTAGGAAAAAAAATACTAGGGAAGTCAATGGGGTCCATCAACTGTTTGGTTACCAACATTCTTCAAAATATCTTCTTTTGTGTTTAGCAGAAGAAAGAAATGCATACAGGTTTAGAACAACTTAAGTAAATGAGTAAATTACAGATTTTTCATTCTGAAGTGAACTATTCCTATAAACGAAACTGTATAGGGAACTCAAGTGGTTGTTTCTGCTTGTTCATGCAAAAGTTGTTTTAATGCATTGGTTTGAGGTTTTAATTGGTTTTGAGATTGGTTTAGGTGGTTCTCTAGATATGACTCCTAGTTTCAGTGTGGGTTTTTTTCACCTGTTTTATCACTAGTCTGACTCAACTTTCCACTCACCTCAATAAGACACATGATGTGAGGTGTCATTTAAAACAATAAAGAAAGAGTTATGTGCTGAAGTATAACAATTTGAGTTGTGTGTTCAAAAGTGATATCTGCACCCCTAATAATTTTCAAAAGGAATTAGGGTTAACAGGCAACCAGTTTAATCTAAAGTCAAAAAACAAAAAATGGACACACATTAATAATGTAGCCACCTGAATACTATTGAAATCAAATTTACTATTTAAATTACTATTGCTATTTCAAATCACAGCCATATCTAGCAAATGAGCAACGCCTTACAATTTATCATTGGAAAATTCTAGAAAAAGTCAAATCGGCAAGCAAAAAAGCAAAAAGTCTCTTCCCAAGTCTCCCTCTTTCTTTGTTCATGTGTATCTGAGTATCTGCAGTTCAGATCTGTCAGGCATTCAGTCTGCTCAATGTGTTACCTCTGAGGAATGTACTGCTGACCATCTAAGATGAAAACACTCTTTTCCTGGGGAAGGAAGAGGTAAAAGGGAATAGAGGGAGAGTTTACCTCTTTCTTCTGGCACACACTCCATACGACCATTTCTGCAGAGACTAAAGAAAAAGACATTTACATTACCAATATATTATACAGTATATACATATTCTTATGTAATGGATAATCTAATTTGAACAATTTTAGCATTTTAACCGTCTGCAAGACTTTTGAAAGAAGTTGAAAGAAGTGTCTTCTCACCAAGGCTGCATTTATTTGATAAAAAATACAGAAAAACAGTAATGTTGTCTAAAACTATTCTAAAATAAAATGTATAATATAAATTAAATTTACTGTTTTCTTTTTGAATATCTTTTAAAATATAATTTATTCATGAGATGCAAAGCTGATTTTTCAGCATTATTATTCCAGTCTTCAGTGTCACATGATCCTTCAAAAAACATTCCAATATGCTGATTGGGTGCTCAAGAAACATCTCTTATTATTATTATTATTCTGAACACATTGATTTCAGGATTTTTGTGATGAATAGAAATTTCAAACGAACATAATCTTTTGTAACATTATAAATATCTAGCAAATGAGAAAAGCTTTATAATTTTTCATTGGAAAATTCTAGAAAAAGTAAAATTGACAAGCAAAAAAAGTGGAATTTGCTCTCTCTCCTTTAGTATATAACATACCTGTACATACACATATTGTCTATTTTGTATATTGTGTATTTTTATATATTTTTATTAACTGTCTTGCCGCTGTCATTCTGTCTGTGCTGTGGAAGCTTCTGTTACTAAGACAAATTCCCCGTATTTGTAAACATACTTGTCAATAAAGCTCACTCTGATTCTGATTGAAAGTCTTTACTGTCACTTTTGATCAATTGGGAAAGTTATTGCATAATATATCAGACCATGCAAACCTACTTGTAGTTATAAATCTGTACGTGTTTGACAACAAAATCCTCCATGTCCACACACTCACCATGGTCCAGATGAACTGAAGGACACTTCACCAGGCTGAAACACCGAACCCATGAAGTAACAGTGACACTGGGAGCTGAAATTAAACCCAAGACATGTATGTCCATTTATATGCTAGTGTTCCGCCATTACAAGGTGGTATTGGTGTTTGGTGTATTCAGACATACAGCAGCACACAGCGCTGGCGAGTGTGGTCGTAGAATGATCCCTCATTGCAGCTGCATCCTTCAGCACAGTCACCATCACACACTTCAGAACTGCTGATTGACTGACATGTCCTCCCGCATGCTGATGTGCATGGGTGATACATCATCCCACCTAAACACACCATACCTACACACACACGCATAGACAAATTACTTCCTAAACATACTCATGTAATAGATAGTTGTAAAAACAAATACATGTAAGGATGACCTACGAACCGCACTCAGAGACATGCGCTCTGAAGTTGATGGTGATGTGATGCTTGCTGCAGATGTATGCATAGTGGGACAGAGCAGTGCAGAGGCAGACGCTGCCACATCGACAGGCCTGGTAGCGGCACTGCTGGTGGTACACGCTGGGACTAACATATGCATGGCACGGCGCAAACACTTCCTCCACTAGCACATCACACTGGGCAGCATAAAACACTGAAACAAAACCCCTTTTCAGCATCATGCATGAATTTCTAGAAATCATGCATTGTATTTGTTTTGGAGGCTACAGAGTGTGCATTTTTCTCTTTTTTTGTACCTGATTCTTTGGACAAGCAAAAGGATTAAAATATATACCATTTTGTTGGTTCATTTCACAGGGGTCGATAATGGGTATGTTGACAGGGCTAATGCACGCTGAAGACACTTTCCAGGCGTTGACGTGTAGCTGTGGAGTTCCTTCAATCATGCCTGCAGGAGAACTGAAGAGTAAAAACACATTTACTTAGTTCTTCACACAAGTCCAAGAACTACATAATGATGCTGAGAGATACTGTGAGACATTTAAAATGTTTTGCAGAAATAAATTCAGATAAGTCTCCGTTTCTCACAGGAAATCATCCCGTAGGTTTCCGTTGAGGGTCCCGCAGAGGCCAAGAGTGGAGCCCATCCAGGTGCTGTCCAACTGAAGGTAGATTCGTCCACCCTGCCAATCATACTGAAACCTCAGGCCAAAGACAGATCGCAGACCCACAAACAGAGACGTCAACCGACGCACGTTCACCATGTCTAATAAACAAATAGAAATAAAGAAATAGGAAATCGATTTTAATCAAATTTATTCTAATTTTATTTCTTTTTTATTCAAATGTATTCAAATTGTATTTCTTTTAATTAATGTATTAATGTAATCTATGTAGTAGACAGACTTTTATTACTACTTAGGTAATTGTAATATTTTTGGTTACATAAGTATATTTTAACTAATTTAACTCTCATATTACATGTATTACTGCATTTCTATGTTCAGCATTTAACCTGAAAATGTGAAATAAATCATAATGAGAAAATTAGATTAGGACTGGTTTAGATTACGAAAGTAAGGACTGTCCCTCACAGTCTTGTTTTCATTAGGAGCAAATTAAATATGGCATCTACCTTGACTAAGGTATAAGAAACATTTTCTATTAAAGCAGCCCAGTACCAATGTAAAACTGAGAACTTGTCCTTACCATCTGAGTAAGGCAAACTGACAGCCATACTAGCCCCAATGACAACTTCCCCCTCTCTTGTGAGAGTGAGCTGTCTGCTGACGTCTTCATCCACCACCAGAGCCACTGAGTGGATGCAGCAGTGTTCCTGAGACTGAGAGACGAGAGCCACAATTAAACACACACAAGACATCTCTGATCACACACATTTCCAGACGCACTCTTTTTACCTCTCCACAGGCAGTGTACTGTAGTGTGACAGTAAACTTGGTGCTGCCACGGCTCTTCACTAGCACATACTGGCAAGAGCCCATGTGCATGAAGATCCGCCCATCGAATGTTGTCACGTGCGTGTCACCCATTACTGTGCATTCCGCTAGGGGTTGAAAAAATCATATTATTCTAAAATAATCTTTGAATACGCACTGCACTCAATGTGTAAGTTACAGAGCTCAAAATTAGATGGAAGGAAAATTGATATTTAAATTGCTTTTTAATTTAGCAAAATGTTGTGTTCACCCCAAAAAATTTACTTTTATGTAAACTTGAGTAACCTTGCGGTAAACTTAAATAAAATATAAAAATGCCTAGTTTTACAATGTTTTTGGTATGGTATTATGTAAACCTGTATGATACAAAGGTTGTTATTTACCAGTGCAATTATTTTCAGTGCAGTTCCACACTCCACCCATACAGACACTGAAAATGTAATTCACATTTAATAAGGAACCGGGTTTTCTATTATCAGCTACTGTGATTATCAACTGGTTAAAAAATGTGAGAAACATATGTTTTATTTAGTGTAAAAGAGTGAAATTGGATGTTTCTAACCAGACACTGCAGCCCTGCTCCAATACATGACCCAGGGGATATGCTGTACCATGGTACACACAAGGGCACTGAGACACTGCAATACAGGTGCCATTCTGCAAAATCAGACCTGAGAGCAGCCATACAGCAAGAGAAGCCATGAGTGAAACAAGTCAGCTGTGGTCATAAAAATCATACAAAAATTAAAATCATCAACAAATCACGGCAACATGCATTCCGAATTGCCCAAAAGGACTCATTTGCATTCTCCTCATAATAGCAAACATTCAGGAAAATTAATAATTACACCCCCATTTAAGCATCTGATTATCAGTCTCACCATCTGGGCAGTAGCATCCATCCAGACAGTGTAGATTGGTGCCCAAGCACTCCTTCTCAAAAGTGCATGTTGGCGGGCAGCAGCTGATACAGTCTCTGTGGACAAAACTTTCCTCACATCCGTCCGCTGAAACGCAAACATATCACATGACAAGCTGCAAAGTTTATGCCATGTGTTATCTTCCTGACAAGAAAGTTGACTAACTGCATGTAGGAAAACTGTCCCTCCATTCTCTGACGGGGTAGCCCACATGAGAACAAGCCCTGGTGTACTCAACCAAAGTCCGACAAAAGGTCTCCTCATCATCTGATCTGGAATAAAAAACATTTAAATGTTAATAAACACAAAACCCCCAAAAATACAAATAGTTCTAAGAAAGAAGATGGGGAAAAAGTAAATGCTAAAGAAATCTCTTTTAGAATGGTGATATAAGACTGAATGAAACTGTAAGAGCAGTACAGCTGCAAGTTCAACTTGCTCCTGCAATCTGATACTCTTACTACCTCTTCAATCAACAGTTGAGTCTGAAATTGTTCATAAACTCCAGCAGCTATTTAATCACTGTAATCAATACACACACACACACACACACACACACACACACACACACACACACTTACGAATACTAGTGCAAACATAATTACATGCATGCACACACATACATATATGCTACATATGTTCACAAACATTCTTTCTGCAGCTTTTGCTATATTCAAGATATTTTCATTACTATAATTAACATAATCCTGTTGGAATTGGCAGGTGTAGAATGCAGGAAAGAGGCTAGGGAGAAAAAAAAACATTCAAGAAGGGAGAGGAAGAGAGAGAGAAAGTCTCTAAACTCCTAAATGCAATAAACAGAAATATTAAATTTTGACATTAGCACAAAAGTTAATATCACATTATACTGAAAGTATTCTACAATTGGTCATCTGATTTTTTAATTTCACTATGTACATTTTGTACAACTAACCATACTCAATTTTAAGCAAATAATTGAAAAAGATCAAATTACAAAATCCCCAATGAATTTTAGTTCTAAGACAGTTGTCTTAAGGTCTTAAGATTTTAGTGATCCAAACATTGCTTTAAGTAAAATAAGGTTTGCTATTGTTAACTGAAACTATTAAACAATTAATATTTTTGTCTATTTCTTTTTTAATTATCATTTTTGTTAATAAAATATAAATATTAGATGAAATAATTGAATAACTGAAATAAATAAGTTTAGGCTGAAGTATTTAATTACTAATTATTACTAAAAATAAAAGAAATAAAAATAAAGCTAAAGAGAAATATATACACAAAAACCTAATAAAATGACAAAAAGCACAAAATTACTAAAACTACATTTAAAACTGAAAATATATTTAAAAATGTATAATAACATGTAATAATAAATAACACTAATTTAGATACAATTATATGAAACCATTCTAAGGTGCTTAGTTGATCTCTCAGTATGGCCAAGCTGGTTAGACAAGTCAATTTAAATGGTTTTAGAGTGGTTTTGAGACCAGCTAGCCAACCAGCTAAACACTAATTTGGACAGACTGAGAGGCCAGTTAGAATAGCTTAATCCAGCTAAGATCAGCAATCCATCTTTAGCTTGTTATTTTTTTTTTCAGCAGGCTTCAACTTCAGTTACAACATTTAGACAAAAGCACCACACTTGACTTACACACACATGTCCGAAACACAACTGGCAACAAATGGATTTGGGTCAATGTTCTCATGGCAGGAGATGAAAGGAAAGAAAAGCAATGCACTGCACTTTTCAATGGCATCCTGCTCAGATAACACACAAACAAGCAAAGTTGCTAAAACAGGTTTTAAGGTGGATAACCAAAAATACTATGCATGCAATTTTCACATTTTACTGAATGCACACACACTTAAGCATGTATGACTTCTCTTGTTTTATGAAAACTCTTGTTTTAAACTATCATACATAATAAGACCCATTTAGCTCTGTTTAAACCCAGAATGCAGTTAGTACAAGCGTACATCCATATCGGACTCAGATGAGCATGGTCCAGGGAAATCATCATCAACCTGAGGACAGGGTCTCTCCTGGGGCAAATCTACCGCCAAGCTGTTCCCAAATTCAGCAATGTCGTCAGAGACTACACCTGAAGATGCAAAATGCAAAGCAATAAAGTCACCATTATAGATTTGCAGCAAATTAAATTTTAGCACTGTTTCTTGAGAATTAAACTGTCCCTAAAATGTTACAACTCATCTCTAAATAGAAAACACTGGGCCAGGCCAGGTGTGTTGAGACTGAATATGCAGCTCTGCTCAGCTTTGATATAATTGTCCTGAATTTGCTGCTGACTGAGATGATAAGTGTGTGTACCGGCCTGTTTGTCTCACCGTGGCTGCTGCTGAGATCATCCGATCCGTCATCATTATAGTTTCCACACAGACCACAAGGCCTTCCTTTGTGTGCTTCGTTCATTTTGAGGTAGACTCCAGAGCTCCCGTCCCACGCCAGAGAGAAGCCAAACGTGCTCTTCACAAGGATGTAGTCAGCCAACCGCTCAATGAAAACATTACGTACTGTCTGTGGCAGATTTAGCCTGAAAACATGCACATAAAATAGAAAATTAACACAAAAATTTCGATCATGTTTGATATTGAAATGTGTTGCCATAGGACTTTTTCTGTCATTTTATAATCAGCATGCTATCGTGACCTAAAATCTATTGAAAACCATAAGTGGCCATGGTTTCTGTTTTCTAACAAACCATACACATCAAAAAGAGTTATTTATCCCTCCGTCAATAGATTTATTAATTAGTTTTTTCATGAATTAATCAAAGATTCACAACACATTTGGGGTCAGTAAGATTTTTTAATGGCTTCAAAAGAAGTCTCTTATGCTCACCAAGGCTGCATTTATTTGATCAAATATACAGCAAAAAAGTAATATTTTATAATATCATTATACAATATAAATAACTGTTTTATATTTTTATTGATTTAAAAGTGCAAATCATTCCTGTAAAGGCAAAGCTGAATTTTCAGCATCATTACTCCAGTCTCAAGTGTCACATGCTCCTTCAGAAATCATTCTAATATGCCAATTTTCTGCTCAAGAACATTTCTCTGTTAAAAAAACTTGTGCTGATTAATATTTTTGTGGAAACTGTAATACATTTTTAGGATTCTTTGATTAAAATAGAAGAACAGAACGTCTAGGTTACTAATGTAACCACCGTTCCCTGAAGGAGGGAATTGAGAAGGTGTGTCAGAACTGAACTGACAAATTGGGATTTGCTTGAGAACCTTCGAGTGTAAACTAAATGAGCCAATGGACATTGGCGTGTGAGATTTGCATCGAGCACCACACCCAGCAAACCGGGTATATAAGGAAACGCGCTTGCATTGCACATTCAAGTTTGCCACTGAGGAGCCGAGACGGTGTGTCCCAGCCTTTCAGCAGTGGTACAGCTATTGTGGCGACGGGACGTAACGTCTCTGTTCCCTGCTTCAGGGAAAGGGGGTTACATTAGTAACCTAGACGTTCCCTATCAGTCAGTCACGTTCAACATTACGTCAGAACTGAAATGACGAATTGGGATCCCAACCAAAACGCCACAATTGCTGCCCCTTCCAGCAGCCCGCAAAAGCCACCTAATTCCCCCATATCTGCTGCGGTGGAGAAAGGACAGGACTTAACGCAGAGAGAGTGTTGATCACTGCTGTTCCTTCTGGCCCACACTGTGAGACTATTGGATAGCGTGCCTATGGAAAGGAGACCACATCCTGCCCGTATGGAGGTAACGTGGAGATTACACATATGGACTGACCATTAGGGCAGAGCTACATATGGAAGGTCTCTGAGGTAGATTCAGCCTAGCTATGGTGAAGTTAATACCGAACAGAGACAGAAGGGCGGGCTCTGCCAACAGGGAAGCCATACCGTAAAAGAGTTCATATGTGGGATCACCCAAATACAACACATGGACACCTAGTCTAGTATAAGCGCTGTCCTTCTGGACATACACACAAGTGCTATACCTAGCCTTGGACGCCTCTGTAGCATCTGACTGGAGGAACTTCATGCAGGGTTTATCAGGTGGGGAACTCATCTGTGGAGCAGATAGCGCATGCATACCGTCCTAGGAGGGGAGTGGCGCTGCAAGCGAGACACACAGCATGTCCCCAATGTCACTGGCTACTTGTGGCGAGTACACGGGAGGACACATGCTCTACAAGAAGATTGTAAAACCTTGGAAACATGTTAGGTGTCGCCCAGCCTGCAGCTCTACAAATGTCTACTAGCGAGGCGCCGTGCACCATCAACTCTTCGAGAAGGCCACAGGAGGTGACACTTCGAGTGGAATGAGCCCTCATCCCAAGGGGGCACGGGTGGACTTGGGCTGGATATGCCAAGACTATGGTGTCCACTTTCCAGTGGGCCAACCTCTGCTTGGAGACAGCCTTTCTCTTCTGCTGGCCTCCATAACAGACAAAGAGCTGGTCTGAGTTTCAGGATTACGTGAGAGTTGGCCAGTCCGAATTCTAGGCATTATTCATCAACCGAAAATGCCTGCAGGTCCCCTACCCTCTTAACAGAAGCCAGTGCAGTCAGGAGCACCATCTTAAGAGACAGGATTTTAAGCTCTACTGACTGCAGTGGTTCGAAGGGCGCTCTCTGTAAGGCTGCTAAGACCAATGAGAGGTCCCAAGAGGGTACAAGGTGAGGGCAGGGAGAATTCAGCCTCCTCATGCCCCTCAGGAACCTGATGATCAGGTCATGCTTCCCCACAGTCTTACAAATCTACTGCACCGTGATGTGTGGTGTCGCGGCAACATACACTTTCAGGGTGGAGGGAGACAGTCTTTGCTCTAGCCTTTCTTGCAGGAAGGAAGCACAGCTCTGATCGGGCATTTCTGGGGCTCGCTGGGGAAAGGCTCGCTGGGGAAAATGCATACTTGTGTAGACCCCGAGGCCAGCTGTGTGGCAGCGTATCTGTGCTTAATTTCCCCCCTCGTTCAGGGAGTAAAACAAACGGCAGTGGGACGTGTCCGGAGAGGCAAACAGGTCTACCTGTGCGGCCCCGAAGCGTCTCCAAATCAGCTGGACCGTATGGGGGTGGAGTAGCTGTTCTCCTGGGAGCGGTGTGAACGGTGCGAAGCGACCTCAGATGCTTCTGACTCGAGAGGAGGAGATGGTGGGCGAGCTGCAACATGCAACAGGAGAGTAGACCACACTGATGGTTTATGTACGCAACGGTCGCAGTGTTGTCCGACTGGACCAGTACATGCTTGCCCTGTAGCAGTGATTTGAAGTGGCACAGCACAAGGTGTACTGCTAGCAACTGGAGGTAGTTGATGTGCCACTGCAGTCGAGGTCCTGTCCAGGAGCCTGTTATTGAGACAACAACATGCCTGGACACTTGTTCTAGGGGAAATCCTGCCTGTAGAAATGTAAGGTCTGACCACGGACTGAAGGTTTGGTGACAAGTCAGGGTGATTGCTCCCGAAAATGCATCTCTCCGTCAACATTTTGAACGGGAGCTTGCGAAGGGCCCGATTCAAAACACGCAGGTCCAAGATCGGCCGTAACCCACCGCCATCGCGTCCTACGCCAGTAGGACTGTGATCTCTGCATGCAGGACAGGAGCATCCTTGTCCAGCATTGAGGTTAACTGGATGCCCCTGAACCTAAGGGGACGCCGGGTGAATCGAATCGCTTAGCGGAGTCTGATGGTCCGAATAGGCCAGCGAGACGACCTGGGAAACACTCAGGCCTCTATAGACAGTGCAAGCGGGGTCAGAGTGACTACAGACATACCTGCATTGGGGCAGCGAGGTGGAGCACAGGGGCCTGACCCAGAAGGCACAGTGTCCCGGAGTGGGGACAGAAATAAAACTCAACAAAGTATGCTCTGCTCAGCCCTCCTCCGGGGGAAGGAGTGGTGCAGTCACCATCTCCTGAAGAGCTGTTCTCTCCTCAGCGACGAGCAAGCGGGGGGATGCAGCCAGCGGTGGGGTGGAGACAGCAGCGGGCCGCCGGGACAGGATGTGCTTAATCGCCTCCGTCTGCTTCTGTGCAGCCGAGAACTGCTGGGCGAAGTTCTCCAAGTGCTTTAAACCCAAGACATGTGAGGCAGTGATCGTGACTGTCAGACGGAGCCATGAAACGGCCGCATCCATAAACACATGGGTGGAATGAAATCTTTAAAAAGACGCACCCGTGCTCTTTTAGGGAAAAAAGCTATTTTTAGTGCTGAAGTGCAGAACACTTGTACAGATGATTGCAGAGCAGAATCAACGAATCACTCAGCTCTGAAGCAAAATTCTTCAGCTCAGTTCTGATGCAACATCAAACGTGACTGACTGATAGGGAACTGCATTTATTTAAAATAGAATATTTTTAAATGTCTTTACTATCACTTTTGATAAATTTAATGCATCCTTTCAAAATAAAATGATTCATTTAGAACAGTAAAGTATATCCAAACTCACCTATGTCCATCCTTGAGCACCTGATAACCACTAATATAGATTTCCTCTTCATTTGGGAAGAATAGACTCAGACCACGTGGACATGAATACACCGAACCTCTACATGAACGACTGTTATGAACCTGACAAAGAGAAATAAACTCTCAATGCAGGTATCAAAAGAAAATTGTACATAGGAAACAGACCTTTGTTATATTGCAGAAATTCTGGTGTAGCTGTAACTTACCCACACCGTATACTGGGGCTCTGTGGAATGGCAGTCTTTGGCCAGGATATATGAACAGGTTCCAGGGAAGTAGTAATACATTCCATCAAAGGTCTCAAAATGATGCTGACCCCACGAACGGCAAATCCCATCCCTATCCTGACCATGGTTGGGAACTGATAAAAAAAATACAACATTAAAAACCTATACAAAAAAGTACTGTGGCAGGTCCATAAGACGTGATAGTAGATGGTGAAAATACCTTAGAATTATGGGACTGAATGATAACGAAATGAGTCAGTAAGACTTTTAAATGTTTTTGACATTTGACGTTTTTAACTGTTTTTGACAGAAGGCTCTAATGCTCTCCTAGACACATATTTTGATAAAAAATATAGTACAAACAGTAAACCTGTGAAATATTATTAAATTTTTAAATATGTTTTCTATTTGAATATATTTCAAAATGTAATTTATTCCTTTGATGCAAAGCTGAATTTTCAGCTTCATTACTCCAGTTTTCAGTGTCAAATGATCCTTCAGAAATCATTCTAATATGCTAATTTGATGCTCAAGAAAAAATTTGTATTACTATCAATGTTGAAATTGCTGATTAATATCTTTGTTGAAACCGTAATAGTTTTTTCAGCATTATTTGATGAATAGAAAGTTATTTTAAAGAAAGGGAACAGCCCAAAATAACATTTTGCATTTATTTTAAATAGAAATCTAAAAATATTTTAAATACCAACATATTAAATGTCTTTGCTGTAATTTTTGATCAATTTAATACATCCTCACTCAATAAAAGTACTAATTTATTTATTTATTTATTTTTAAATCATACTGACACCAATTATTTGAATGGTACTTAACATGGTATTTCAAATAATACATGGTACATGCCATGGGGATATGCCCAAAAACCATTAGTATCAAGGTAACTCTTGTTACTTTTTTTTTATAGTGATTATTAAACAATTTACCTCAATATTTGTGCCCCATGTAATCAATTCCCCATCGGGCATGTAATCAGTATAGCTTATATCAATACAGTATATGCAGGAACCTGTTATTGTGTTGGTCACACCAGCTGCCTGGCTTTTTCAGTGTCTGGTTAATTAAACATACATACAGAAGCTCTTTGTGGCAAGCAATATATTCCCACCATCTGTAATCCAATGCTACCAAATGAAGTAAAACATAGTAATGTAGATTATCTGGAACCAGTGAGCAATGCCATTTGATTTCTAGTAATTAAATTCAGGGTTCTTTCATCCACATTTAATGGTCAGCACTGGGTGGCAGATGATAATATCAGACCATACGTACCTCACTATAATTAAATCGAAGCAAGCTTCATTTTGAATTTAATATAACCTGTGTGTGTGTGTGTGTGTGTGTGTGTGTGTGTGTGTGTGTGTGTGTGTGTGTGTGTGTGTGTGTGTGTGTGTGTGTGTGTGTGTGTGTGTGTGTGTGTGTGTGTGTGTGTGTGTGTGTGTGTGTGTGTGTTTCTTACTGATTTGACAGCGTTCCCCGAGACCCTGGAATTGAGCACAATCACAGCGTCCTTCCTCCTGGCACCAGCCCCCATTAAGACACCCACAGTATTCTACAACACACACAAACACAAAAGGCAAATTTCATTAAGTATTACTAATAAAGCAAATGAAAACTTAAAAGTATGGGGCCAAGCACTGAAGTAGTTGTCTGGCCAACTTTGGGTTGTTCTGCTCAAAGCTTCCAGAGCACCCACCAATCTTTATCAAAGTTGAGTGTGCAATACCTGTTGATGCATCTCTCGCTGTATAATTATGAAGAACTCTTCGAGGGAGAGCTGAATCAGACAGCACTGCACTAAGGGTCTGCAGAGAGAAAAAAAATTGTATAGAGAATTTGCCAAGTATTTGGGTCTTACGAGCTATAGTGGCAACAGACCATTTCTGGCCAATAATCCATATTGGTGAACTTGTCTTGGCATTCCCTCACATGGTTTTTCCACTGCAGACATTTGGGAATGGAGCTTTCGGTGTCTGTAGCATTTGTGTAAACTCCACAAAGACAGCTTTGTCAGCACCGAGAGTGTATCTCAGTATTTATGAGAGAGAGAGTGTGTGTGTGTGTTTGTGTGTGTGTGTGTGTGTGTGTGTGTGTGTGTGTGTGTGTGTGTGTGTGTGTGTGTGTGTGTGTGTGTGTGTGTGTGTGTGTGTGTGTGTGTGTGTGTGTGTGTGTGTGTGTGTGTGTGGTTACTCCACTCTGTCCCTTGTCACTTTCTCTTAGGTATACTCACCTCTTCACGGAAGAGATCCCGTTTCTGCCGCAGTGCATTAACCCTCCTTTTAAAAGTAGCACAAAGAGAGCAGTATTAAAAGTGCGGTGACTGTGAGACTAAAGGTTCAGAAACACTTAAGATGCCATACAGACACAGTCATGTTGATGGACTAAATGATTCTCAAGGAAATGGTTTAATGGTTACACAGCAAAACATTAGACCAAACACTTAACATCTTATCAGTGGTTACATATATAACTTGACACTGTCTCTCAACTTAAAAGCTCCATGTAATAATGGATGTTTGATAAAGTTCACCAGTTTTTAAAGGTACAATCAAACTGCAATCTATTAACACATTTGTAAAAGTCATGGAAGCGCCAAAACGAGAGGTTTAATACTTATAAAAACACATACCTGGGGAGTTTATTTTCTGAGTTTGGTTCCTGGCAAATAAATCCTGTCAAAAGTAAAATCATATAAATGAAAAATCAATCATATTTATAAACTTATCTTATTAATCAAGTTTAGTCTGTAAATATTCCATTAGATCAAAAAACGACTGTTTTTAAATAAACCATTGTAGACTATAACTACGTAGGAGCGTCTAATAGTCTAGGGATACTGAAACCTTTAAGATTTTGTAAATTGTAAGTGCAACTTTTTCAAGGGTTTAAGATTGATTTACATAATACACAATTCAGTGTTTACAGAAATGGCATCAAATAGCCTATAGCAACCTTCCCATACAAATTTTTACCATGGTAAATACATTTTCTGCTAAAACACATTTATAAATTATTCTGGGATCTCCTTCAAAATGTGTAGGAGGTTTTCAGAATCTTTAAATGTATTATGGCTAAAACATTATTACCACAATTTTACAGTTTTAAGATAAATAGAAGGATATGTTAGGACATTTTTAGAAAGGTTTCCTATTAATTCGGGGGGGGGGGGGGGGGTGAAGCATGGTTCAGAATTAAAATGATACTTACCTTGAAGCACAAATAGCTTGAAAATGAAAAGTGTACAGAGTGAAAACAGTTTAATGTCCCGCTGTTCGTTCATCTCAGAGCGACGGACGTCCTTCAACGATCATGAAATGACGAGTTTCATTTTAGGAGAATCGATTGAAATTCTCAGTTGGAAAAAGATTATTATAGGATTAATCAAGTTACAATCTAGGAGGTACGATTAACAAACTACTGTGATTTGACACAGAGTAGTGAAAGATAAACGTCCATCTTCTGTACAGTCAGAGGAGGATGATGTACCTGCGCGCACCTGCGGCATCAGGAGGACGGAGCGCACCTGCGCGCACGAGCACTCATACCTGATGGAATGGCATATAGATCAGGTGATGATAGATAGCCTATTCCAGTTGCTGGTGAAGTATGACCATAAGTTTAATTTAACTTCACAATGGTTTGGACAGTTCACCATGTATTTATTAGATTTTTCATATTTGTATCCTTATAGTCAACTGAGGTCATGTCTTGCTGAATTGAATCGTAATATATTAGCCTACACAATTCGTCGGCGTACCCGTCCGTTACAGATCCTAAAACGAAAGAGCTCGAGCAGCCTGTTGCATGCGTTTCCTCCTGAGGTGAAAGCGAATTCTGCTCGCGAGCGTCGAACTGCTAACCTCTAATTTTTGCTATTCAAATTTGGGTAAGAATTAAAAATGATTATCAGGGGTCGACATAAGATATTATCTGTAAGTATAATTTTCGGGGGCAAATCTGCTATGTCGCTTTAAGAGTTATTGCTGTATATTTCTAAATTTTTCAATGTGCTGGTCAAATAAAACGAATATTGCACACAAATTAACTTTTTTTTAGTTTGTACTAGATTGAGCAGTTTATTTTTTGGTATTCCCCTTCTGCTTATGACTGATTTAATCCATCATTCCTGATCAATTATATTTTCACTCTATTAAATTTTCCATCTACAAAAATAGGCATATAGTCCATTTTAAAAATAATACATCTATATTATTATAATAGTTTTATGATATCATAAGATATTAGGCCTATTTGTATTAAAAGTGTCATTTGTCACACCACAGAACTATTGAAGTGAATTTTACAACAGCATAATTTGATTAAATATGATCAGTTGGGCCTATTCTAGATCATCATGTAAATGTAAAGCAAAATCTTGATGTTAATATCTAAAATGTTCATGTCCATGTTAACTGTCAAGTATCCGGTTATAGATCTAAATATAATACAAATTTGACACTAGATACATTTACCCTCCAACCCAAAACCGAACACGTACCTCAAAGCACGCTTTGGCGCGCATATTCCATTCGAATAATGACATCATCAAGGCGCGCCTGCGTCCATTGTTATTTGCGTACGGGGAATAATGGCGATGTGCACAATATTACGATGTGCTTCTGTTAGTTTGACCTCCTCTCTACCTCGACTCTCAAACATAAATTCTCTGACTCCAGCTAGACTACTGGCTACGACATGCTATAAAAGGTTCCTGAACACAACCGCTCCATTTTGCGCAGGTATCCGCACTTATGAAAGTTTACAATCGCCACGCGTGAAAGTGTGTGATCACATTGATATTGACAAATGATATTGAGTACTTTCAAATGCCAGATACGCTAGAGTCTGTCTGTCTGTCTATCTATCGGTAATAATAGGCACTGATCGTGCAATTATTTCAGATGCTTCACTACGGCAGCGATCAACCCAGTTATAATTGAATTGCCTTACATTACAGTTTAATGTATCTGTATGTGCATTTATAAATCTTGATTGTTTACGCTGTTACCTGATTCGTCTGAGACCCAAACATATCTGTTTTCTCTGTGTCATGCAGCACTAAAGTTCACAGACAAACACGAATGGGTTCGTGTTGACAGTGGTGTAGCAACAGTGGGCATCAGTAATTTTGCTCAGGTTAGGCAAGTTATTATAATGCGTATGTTTTATATAGAAAGAGGTATATAAACTATATTAGGCTATATTATCATGTTTATAATTCATTGTTACCAGGAGGCTCTGGGGGACGTTGTCTACTGTGGGCTCCCTGAAGTTGGTGCAAATTTATCACAGTCAGGTAAAACTATATTTATGTAAGCATAAGAGTTTACATTCTCAATATGAGTTAATTGTTGTAGTTAGTTAAGCAGATGATATAAATTGTGAATGTTCTGATAATCTGTATTGTAGATGAATTCGGTACTCTGGAGAGTGTTAAAGCAGCGAGTGAGTTGTACTCTCCTCTAACGGGGGAAGTGACAGAAGTCAATGATGCCCTGGCGGACAACCCTGGACTGGTTAACAAGTCTTGCTATAAAGATGGTGAGACATTCCTCCAAACTTGTTTTGATGCAAACAAACCAGCCTGAAATCTTTTAACTTCTTGTGACAAGGTTTAAGGAATATCTCTCAAAAATATAAATTCTGTCATCATTAAGTGTGTATTTTGTTCGCAGGCTGGCTGATGAAGATGACCGTATCCGTTCCTGAGGAATTAAATGGACTGATGGATGAAGCTGCTTATGCGAGATACATCAAATCTATAGAAGACTAGATCGTTATGTTGGCATGATGCATATGGGGGAGAATTTAAAAAGAATCAATTAAGGAATGTTTATTTCTTCATCAAATGCATTTTGTTTGTAGTTGATTTAGTTGAGATTTTTCTAAAGTATATTTTCCTTTCAACCAACACCCAACCAATGGACAGGGTCACAACATTATGCACTTCGCTTGGAAAACAACAGGCAGACCTGGTTTGTTTGAGACCGTTACTTCGTTCGTTTTCTCGCCACGGAGATTTGAAGATCAAATATGCACAGCTTATGTAACAGTTTCATCTCTTTTGTAGATGTCACACTGTTCCAGTGAAAGTTTTTCATTGCTTGGAATAAGCTACAAATAAAATGTGGAAGTATGAATAACACTTCGTCCAATTTGAGGACAGTTATTAAATCTGTTGGTTTTGAGGACTCACAATTGAGTGAAAGTGATTAACATCATTAAACAACTATTTAAAACTCTTACCGGATTCAAATAGTTTTTTTGGAGTCAAATGTGCTTCTCAGATCTAATGAATGTAATATAGAACCCAATGTCTGCAAATTAAGGGTATTATTGTTTTAGAAATACATTTAAAGGAAAAAAGTAATATATGTGTTACATATAGAACAGTTTTCAACACCATGATGGATGTGCTAACAAGCCAAGAAATTAGCTTGTTGCATTTATAGTGAACATGCAAAAATAATGCACAATATTTACTTCCTAATATAGTTGCTTGCAAAGCAAAATAATTTCAAAGGTCTCTTGTTCTGATTTCTAAATATCAGGTCCCTCCTTCAATGCAATGAATGAATAAGACCTTTTATTCTTATTTTATTTTTTTGCAACCACCACGTGAAAACCTTAAATCAGACAGCTTAGTAAAATAATGGTATGCTTTATAAACTCATGAACAATAACGATAGCACATCTAATTACAAAATAGATTCTAAATTGGTTATTTGTACTGAATTATTTACCAAAGAAAGATTGTAAAAAGTCTATTTTATAGTCTATCTAAAAGTATTTTTTGTAAAAGTTGAAGGCACTAAGAGCTGGAATACACTACACAATTTATCGGAATAGATTTCGTTATTCAGTTACAAAGCAAAACCTGGCATCACACTTTCATACCGAACACAAGCTCAGGCAGAAACAGGAGCCTCATTGCTAGGAGACGTGTGACAAATAAAAACTGTGTAAAAACTGGCTTAGAATAGGTTTGATATCCTCTGACTGGATGAAATTATAATCTGAAGCTAAAAAAAAAAATCTGTGAATTTGTGCCCATCTTGCACTGCGTGAATATGTGTGAAATCTGTCAACTCCCGGAAATCTGAAGATTGGCTGCCTTTCACCAACTGGAATCGACTGATCCAGACTGCAAATCACTGGGAAAAAATTACACAGAAGTCATTTAGTGTATTCCAGCCTTAAAACATGTCATTCTGTTATCTGTGGGGAATAGCTACACCCCCAGGCACTTTGCTGTAAGGGTCTCTGGTTGGCGTACGTCTGGCCCGGCCACGTGAGGCTGTGGGCTGAGGTAGACCCTCCAAAAGACAACAGTCCCTCTCTAACCTCTCTCTACGCTGTGCGGTCTCACACATCACGCTAGCT
Source organism: Meda fulgida (assembly GCA_030578275.1). Lineage (NCBI taxonomy): Eukaryota > Metazoa > Chordata > Actinopteri > Cypriniformes > Leuciscidae > Meda > Meda fulgida. The sequence continues at coordinate 23,378,993 of CM060633.1, read as the reverse complement.
GTGAAGTCTCGCTCGTTGAGAAAGGCAATGGTTTCATCCCGTTTGCGACTGACGTAGCCCTTTAGCACAGCGTTGTATGGGTTGTCCTGTCTGTCTGGATCCTCCGAATGGTGTTTGAACTCCATGCGGGTGATGACTGGGAGGAGGAACCCATTTCCTTCATGCCTCACAACATCCCCCATACTGCCCAGAGCGTCCTGTACCAGCCTGGCAGGCAGAGGCACCAGATCACAGCCTGATCGCTGGTCTATAAACTGTCTGAAACGCCTCCGCACTGATACAACATCCTGTAGAGACTGTGCACGTCGCTCCTCAAGGTCAGTAACAACCCGCTCTGGGTAGTTACCCCCTAAAACCACACCTGTGAAAAGAAAGCAAACCTTTGTAATGTGACATCTTTCAGAGTGAAACAGAATAACAATATATAATCACAATATAGTAATTTTTTCCTGGAAATAAGGTAATGATGCCAACATTTTAAATGAATTTAAATTACCTTAATGCGTCAAAATCCGAATTTCCCCCAAATATTTATGTTCACTTTAGACTCAACTTAATACTCAAGACTGGTAATTAGACATTATGCTGGTTTTCTAGTCACCCGCATCATGGGAAGCGGGAGTGCTGGTGGACCAGCGACACCAGCTCAGTTTTGCTTGAGAACAGCTGGTCCACCAGCTAGACCAGTACTATATCTGACTAGTAATATATGAATTCCAACATTCATGCTGGTTTATGCTGGATTTTTTTTAGCAGGGGTGTTTATGTAAATACACACCAAGATGGGCATTTAGACAAGTATTTGAAGCTCAATAAACCGCAAAAATAAACGCAATTCAGTATTTAGATCCTGTCGGACAGGCAGCTTTCTGTTTAGTTCTCTGTCACGTCTTGTTGCACTTAAGTGGTTTAAAAGTGCTCTTCACATGGTGGTCAAAATTGTATATATATTTTAGTTTTTCAATGAAATTAATGTACTATTTGTGTGTATTTTAGGGGATTTTATGGTACTAAATTATATTTATGCAGTAGTTATAATCTATTTTTCAGTTTTTGAGCAGAACTGAAAATGTAAATTTTCAACTTAAACTGATTTGATTGATTTGAATGATTTAGGGCACAGACTTAAGTTTGATCTCTTTTCAAAGACGACACTTGGCAAATTATTGCTGAAGTGAAAAAAGTTACAAAAAGTGAACTTTAAAAAGGTTGCAGAATTTTCCATTTATTGTTATGAAAAATTTACAAAAATACTTATTTTTTAATGAGATATATGTTCAAAAACATGTTTTACTCTAAAAGCGCAAGAAAATAAAAGCCATAAATTTAAACAAGTTATGTTCCAAATTTGAGCTTGATATCTAAAAAAAAAAAAAAGCTTTCAGTAAGATTTTCTTTGGCCCCAGTTCCAAGTTTTCATTAGATGAAAGTAGTCTTCCATTCATTTACAATGCAGTCATTTTAAAATAATGCATTATAAAATGACCATTTTATATGTGATATTAACAGTATATTTAATTTAATCTGTCTCAGTTTGAGATAACCGTGAGCAGATTAGCATAACACACCTGCCCTACGCAGCATTGACGCTGGACACTTCCAGGGCTTATGGATGAGGTCATCAGGAAGGGCCTTCAGTTCAGGACACCACTGCCGCACATAGGTGCCATAGGGGTCACAGGTCAGTGCTGCATCAACAGGGTGCATGACGAAGTTCCAATGATCCAGTCCACACATTCCTCCATTCTGCCACATCATGGCATCTATGGCAACATCAGCATCTAGCAGCGTGTCCTATAAAATGGAGAAAAAGTGTTGAGATGCTGTGTTCAATGGTCCATTACAGGATATTTCTCACAGTTATGACACATTTTCTATCAATAAACCAGAAACTCAATGAGTGAATGCTAAACTTGCCAGCACAATGCTATTGTGATGCAGGTGGTTGCCAGGGTGTTGCTATCTAGGGTACTTTGGCTGGTTGCTAGGCGCAGTGGTGTGAAGTATTAGAGTAAATGTAATTAGTTACTGTACTTTGGTATCAAAGTATCAAAGATTTTAGAAAATTTTACTCTGTACTTGACTACATTTTTTAATAACTATATGTACGCTTTACTCCAATACATTTGTGATGAGTGAGTCGACGGCTGTATCCGATATCGCATACTTTCCTACTATGTAGTAGGTGAAAAACAGTGTGTGATAAAAGAGGTATGTCCAAATTCACAGTACTCATAAATGAGTAGGCAAAAAGTACCCGGATGACCTGGGATTCTGAAGCGTGCACACGATGGAAACGTTACTATCCCATGAGGCCGTGTGAGGATTTGTTAATGGCAGTGATAGGTCATGTGATAAGGGCAACAAGGCGAATGTAGTTTGTCCAGTTTAAATTAATAAACAAATTCATACTATATAGAACATACTTTTTTAGCGGTTGTGAAGTAATTACTTATTCAAAATAAGTAAGCCAACTACTCGTTAAATGTTGTATGGCACCTAACTTTTTCTGCAGCAGTTTATTTCTGCTACAAAAGAAGCAATATAAGGTAATTGAATTTACTATAACTTTTGTGCTTTGCCCTTTCTCCCCAAACTTGTCAACATGGCTACTTTACATAAATGCGAGTGCATTAGCAGGTAGTTGCTGAATCGCAGGCGTTTCATAAATGAGATGAGGATGTCTGCAGTCGGTGATCAGGGCTGATGACGTCCAGTGCAAGTAGGCTTTGACTACTTCATTTTACTTAACATTGTTTTAATTTGTCATTAAATTGAATAGACCTTTTTGAATGATATTGGTTTACTAATGCCCTTTTTGAGCAAGTACATAACCAGCCAGTATTCAAAACGATCTGCTTGCCTTAGCTCGATTCAAAACGGTAAGCTTGTAATAATGCTTTTAATTCCAGTGGTACTGGTGGATTTCCAAAGGGATATTCGAGCATGTCTTTGCGCCATTACGTCACATCTGTACACAAAGGAGGAGTCTCGGCTAGTAGGCTATATTGTGTGTGAGAATGTTGGAGGTGGAGATTTATAGCCTTTTCTCACAGCACTTGATAGTTAAACATCAATTTGATGGCGGATCCAGAAAGCTTCAAACGATAATCACCAGTGACAACTGGAGATTCACCCGTTGTAAAATGCAAAAGACTTCGGAGTGGCTACAGAAAAAAAGAGACTGCAACCGGCCCATGCGAAAACAAGGATAATATCGGAAGGGCATTAAATGTAGTCACGCATTGCTGATGTTGTTAACGTTAACAATTTAAGAACAAAGTATAATTTGCATAGTTTGACGTGATATGATAAGCGATCGTTAGATTTAATCAGCGCGATTTACTGCAATGCATTTTTTCCCTTAGTTGGTCAGAACAAAAGTGGATGTTCAGATGACATTTTCCAGTGAAAATTCTTATGTTGGTCATACTTCCAAAAAGTAGAATCTGTGATTCCGAATGCCAGTATCCACACCGGCGCGGTAACTGACAGCCGCACATTCTTCTCAAAACATTCGATTCATCCGCGCTGTGCTGTGGCACAATCCACGTAAAGTTGATCATTCTGCGAATAACTGCAATTGCAGATTTCGAACGGAGATGGCGACAAAGAGGAAAAACTACGGACTGAAGCTTTAAGACTTGAGTATTTGTAGACTTTTAAGAGGCTTGTTGTGCCGACCTTGATTTATTGCAATATTGAGGTGTTCAGTTTTTATTTTATTTTAGAGAGTAAATTGATTTCTCTCCTCACAAATCAACTACTTCTAGTTTTTCAATGGCATGTCTCTTAGCTGTTGAGGACTAATGCATCTTTGAGCCTAAATTCAGTATGAGTAAAATACTTATTACGTACTGTCAAAAAAAGATCTACTCTACTCGTAATTGAGTCCTTTTACTCACCAGCAAACAAGGTATACACAAGGTATATTTACTTTCAAGTATGGTTTTTAGGAACTCTTTACAGCTCTGGCTAGACAATATCCCATGACTTATTGGATAAAAGTAAAAATAGCCCACTCCCAACTAGAGCAGTTGGATTAATTATTGTAGGGAAAAAAAACATTTGAGGCACGGGATGGGTTATGTGCAGAATATTAAAGGGTTAGTTCACCCAAAAATTAAAATGTCAGTAAATACTCACCCTCATGTTGTTCAACCCTGTAAGACTTTCGTTCATCTTCGGAACACAAATGAAGATACTTTTGATGAAATCTGAGAGCTGTCTGACTCCTTCATAGGCTGCTAGGTAATTGCATCTGCCGGCCCAGAAAAGTTAGTAAAGACATTGAAATAGTTCAAGTGACTACAGTGGCTCAACCTTAAGTTTATCAAGCGACGAGAACACTTTTTGTGTGCAAAGACAAAACAAAAATAATGACTTTATTCAACTTAATTTTCTTCTGTGTGGGCTTCTGACGCGAGTTCACAAGAGCACCACAACGTATGCGCGAGAATGGAGAAGATGACGCTCACAATCATTTGATGGGAAAGTGTGAAAGGTAAACCATTCATTTTGCGACATTGGTAAGGCACTTTTACGTTTCTTGTTGGTTTCTCACGATTCGGACATCCAGGAAATGCACACTTTAGAACAATTTTAAACACTACATCGAGACCTATCTTCTCAGTTCTTGCGCATGTGTCGTGGCGCTCTCGTGAACTCACGTCAGAGGCCCACACAGATGAAAATGAAGTTGAATTTTTGTTTATTTTTGCACACAAAAAGTGTTCTCGTCGCTTGATAAACTTAAGGTTGAGCCACTGTAGTCACTTGAACTATTTTAATGATGTCTTTACTAACTTTTCTGGGCCGGCAGATGCAATTACCTAGCAGCCTATGAAGGAGTCAGACAGCTCTCAGATTTCATCAAAATATCTTCATTTGTGTTCCGAAGATGAACGAAAGTCGGGGTTGAACAACATGGTGAGTAATTACTGACAGAATTGTAATTTTTGGGTGAACTAACCCTGTAATACTTAAGTTAGGGGTATTACATTAGCTGTAGCATAACATTATATAGTCAGCTCTAAATTAAAAGAATTATGAGAATCAATTTGGTGTCTTCTGTATGTGTCACCTGAAACCAGCGGTATCCTTCTTGCCAGGGAAAATGCAAATAAGCAATAAGGAAGGAGGCCACCACATGTCTCATATAGTTGTTCATCCAGCCAGTTTGCCACAGCTGTCTCATTGCTGCATCTACCAGCGGGTACCCTGTGAATCCACGCTGCCAGGCCTTCAGATGGGCGCTGTCTGAACTCCAGCGCAAAACCTGCATTGGGTAAAACATTTTTGAGTATACAAATGCAATCATGATGATAATCGCATTACTAGACGCACAAATTCTGATGACTGTCAATGCAAAAGTCGCCACCAAGATTTTAGGATGTTGTCGGTGGTTGCATTCTCAGAAAAAAAAAAAAAAAAAAAGAAAAAAAAGACAACTGACTTGTGATGCAGCCTGGAATCATAAATCACACCATGTTCAATCATTGGGTCAACTGTCTCCCAAGTTTTTTTTCTTCATTTCTCCATCTGATGGAGTTTGGGTTTCTTGATATTGTCCGCTCTGGCACTGGGGACACTTCATATTTAGTAGTAGTATTATTCAGTTGACTGCACTGACAGTATTGGATGAAAACAAAACTTGAACTGAATTGAGCTGGATGATTACATCACTGTTTTCAGCTGTTATAATGCCTAATTGAACTCATTTCTTAATTGATGAAGTTTACGCAGTTTTTAAATTGAACTGAATCAAAACTGAGCTAATTTCAGCTGAATAATTACCTTAGAGCCGCTTTACAGCAGAATTGAATTCTGTTTGCATCATTGATCTTTATTTTCCTGTTCATCACTGAAAAACTGCTTTGAAACAATCTTGTATAAAGCACTATATAAATATCTCCTCAAGTCACATGATTGATTTGACACCAAAATCCCATCCTAACTGCAATGATACTGGCTAGACATGATTTTTCTCTTTCCATACAAGCACAAGCATTGAGTGGGAATAATAAATGGGAATCTTGCCTTATACGGTGGCCTGATGGACTCCCAGGGCAGGTTTGGGAAAAGGCATAGCTGCCAGTACGCCAGGTCCCTCCAGGCCAGTTTGCGCTGGAATTTGGGAGATCTGCAGCGAGCTCCACGGGCATCCCATAATAGGTGGCGTGCACTCAGCTGCCCAAAGTGCAGATATGGAGATATAGAACTGGTGTTTGGGGCATCCGCTCGACTTGACTCCTTTTCATAACGGTACACACCTACAATGAAGTCAATTGATGAGTGCAAAATGATGAATGGGCTTGTAATACTACTACTACATTAAATCATGCACCTTGGAAATGTGTCTTACCATCTCGCAGGAAGGCCTCAAGATGTGCCTGAGCTCCTTTTTCACTGAAGTCCCATGATTTCCGAATGTTCACTGCCCAGTCAATCTGTCAGTACCATATAACAACAGCAATTAGATCTTAGGGGCCGTTCACACAGGACGTGTTTTTGCATTCCACTGCGCTACTATTGAATTGTGTGTAAACATGCTAGATGGTAGTCTTTGACAGTTGCGATCATGACTTGAATCATTTGCATGACATGGTGTTCTAAAAAACGCAGCACTCAGGTTAAAATATTAATTTTAGGTTACAGGTTAGTAAATAGTAACCTGTAAATGTTAGTAAATATTAATTTTAACCTGAATATAATTAAATCTAATTAAAAATGTGCCTCAAGACCATTTTACTGGTTCCATTTTACTGGTTGCACCTTGTGTTTTTCAATGAAAAAACGCTCTGTGTGAATGGCCTCTTAAGTTACATGAAGAGAGATCTTTCTGATGCATATATAACTCATAGACTACAGTAGTCTATCAAAACATTTATTTTATTTTATGAATCGCATCATGCAAAAAGTGCAAAGTGAATTAAAAACAAATGAACAGGAGCAAACGTTTCAGCACATTGCTATCTGCAGAGCTTTGAACAATTGTTTTTATATAACAATGAATTATAATTTGAATTTACTATGATAAATTAAATTTGTTTTAAAGGAAATATTTTTTATTAAAAGTCAAATGTGATAAACATTTCAATATCAATATATTTTTTTTTTTTTACTGAAACATGAACCCCAGTTTCACAGACAAGGCTTAAGACTAGTCCCAGAATAAAATGCATGTTTGAGCCGTTTTAAATTAAAGCAACTTGCACTGTCATATCTTAAAATATATCAGTGTCATTGTTTTGTCTCAAGATGCACAGCAGTAACATTTATTTCTAAGGCACGTTTATAAAAGCTACTTATGCTGTATGTCCTAACTGAACTAAGGCCGAATCCTTAGTTTAGGATTAAGCAGTTTTTGTTAGTGGTGGTTTGAATATTTCACCTCTGTGCCATCTTTCCTGCGTGGCATGCGTGCAAGCTCCAGATCAACAAGCGGGCATCCCTGCGGCCATGTTGAGGGAGCAGGCAGGGCACCGGGGGCATCCAGTGGAGCTCCCAGTCCACTGCCAGGGTTCTGCTGGCAGCAGCTCATAAAGTGAGAGACAGAGCCGATACCTGCAAATAAATGTAGAAAATTATAAGACTAGCAATTTTAAGACAAAGATTTTGGTGGTGCTTGCCCTAGCAAAAGTCGCCACCATCAAGGTGTAATAAGCTTAAAAATGCTGCCTGTGTGGAGCATGTATCAAGGCACATCTGAATCCAATGTTAGTTTTACTTCTTGTCTAATGAATTTTGACTGTTTAAGCCTTCAAATGATGTCTTTTATGATGATCTCTAAAATTGGGGGAAAGTTAATAAAAAAGGACACTGACAATTAACAGGTTAAATAATATTTCAGAAATCTTGTTGTAATACAAAACAAATTTCTTAATTAACTGTGAATAATCAACAGGGGAAGATCTGGTGAGCTGCTGCACTGCATTACCCACCTCGTAGTCCAACGCCCCGTGTGGTGACCGTATAGGGGTCTCTAAGGCAGTAGGAATGGTAGATGTGACAATTAACACCTTGTTTCTCCAGTGTCTCCCACACGCTGTCATCTCTTTCCTTTAACCACGGCTCATACAGGGCCGTTGCCACGACCGATGCTGCCCCCGTCTCAGCGATCAACCCCTGCAGCGCTGTCAAAGATGAGGGCTCTGCCTTCAGGGTCACCAAGTGGCTTCCAAGCTGCTCTAGAGAGAGGTTCAGACTAACTAGTGCCTGATGCAGCCAGTATTTACTGGCCCCGCCGGATGCCACAGTTACCCCTGGACCCTCATCCTCCACTGCATTCCACAAAAAGACTGGTATGACTGGTGCACCAAGCTCCAGGCAGCCAATCAGAGAAGGGTTATCCCACATGCGGAGGTCCCTTCTGAACCACAGCAGAACGGGTCGCGGTCCCGATGGGTTCTTCAACAGAAGTTCCTTCTTACGCAGACGCCTTTGTGACCTCTTTGACTTTGTGACTTTGAGATCATCATTGTCTTTATTTGTGTTTTTAATGACACATGTGGTTTTATGTACTTCGGTATCTAGTGTCCATTTTGTAATAGGCTGGTTCTCTGGTTCTACGGCTGCATTGACTTTTGGCTGATCACCACCAGAAGTTACTGTTGTTATGTCAGCATAGCTTTTGTAACAGGGAAGCATATGAGGCTGATGGTCTGAATTCTGCTGCCTAATATCTGTTTTGATGTGTTTGGTTTCATTAAGAGACAGTGTTAAGGCCAACTCTAATTCATCTGCTTCATCCTGAAAAACAAAAACAATATATCTTTAACATTAGCATATACAAACAACAGCTAACTCTCATTATGCTCTAGCCTATATTATGCAACAGAGATTTAAATCTGTATTGAAAACCCCTGAAATGTAGATACAAAAGAAGCCTCTTACCAATGCTATATTTGATCAAAAATACAGCAAAAACATTTTCAATTGTAATATTTCACAATATTACACTAACAGTTTTCTATGTTAATATATTTTAAAATGTAATTTATTCCTGTGATGTCAAGGCTGAATTTTCAGCATTATTACTCCAGTATTGAGTGTCACACGATCCTTCAGAAATCACTCTAATATGCTGATTTACTGCTCAAGAAACATTTATTATTATTATCAATGTTGAAAACAGATGTGCTGCTTAATACTTTTTTTAGGATTCTTATTTATAGAAAGTTATTCATAGAAGGGTAAAAAGAACATTTAAAAAATATATGAATAGTTTAGTTCATATAAAGTTATAAAGAACAGAATTTATTTAAAATAGAAAGCTTTTGTTACAATGTAAAAGTCTTTACAGTCACTTTTGATCAATTTCATAGGCAACATTCTTATAACATTTATTTCAAAAGGACACTCCTGTCACTACCTTACGCCATGTCATCTCCCCAAACCTATACTTTATTTAGGTATTTGGCTGGTCTCTGGTCTGTTTTATACATTTTTATTGTATCCTATATTATTAAATACATTTGACAGACAGACAGGCATAGGCTACATATACACACACATACCTTAGAGAAGTACTCCAGAAAGATTGCAGTCAGCTGACTGTGTAGATGTTCATGTCCGGATGAAATGGGTTTGATCACGTCCAGAAAGTGTGTACGGGTGTCTGTGTCCCCCAGCAGAGACAAACACAGACAGAAAAACCCGTCCGGATCCTCACGACCCAACATCAACTCTCTCAGGAGTTCACGGACCTGAGACACGGACTTCACATCTTTGCCAACTACAGACATTCTCTTTGACCAAATCCGTCACGTTGCAACGTAGTAAATATATAATAATAGTCATAAATTATATCAAAATCATTTGCCAACAGTTTGCATCATAAAGAAACAACACTGACAGGTAGCCTAAAATGTATCCGTGAATCGCGTTACAAAACGAAGGAATGAATGACGAGTTGACAGGTTACAAAAGAAGCCGCTGCTGGGGTTTCATAACTGCAATCGGCTGTACAAAAAACCCCACAGGTTTTATTTCTGTTTATATAACATCCATATGTTTCATTATCGATACATCTGAAATGTATATAATCCTGGATTGATTACTTACATTAATTTTAGTATCAGACTACGTAACATCGTCTCCAGCATAGTCTCCCGTGCCTGTGGATGTGCTGTCTGACCAATCACGGTCGAGTATAGTGCAGAGGCTCCTCCCCCTCAGTTAGGCACGTGTTAACCCAACACACGATAGACAATTATAGCATTTAGGCAGAGAAACAGACAGGTATTTAACAAACAATTAAAAAACATATACTCTGACTAGATTTTAAAATTAAGTTATTCTGAAAATTATTCATCAGTTTGTCAAAATAAATAAGCAAAATAGGAGTAATTTTATGCGCATATATATCAATTTATTTATTAAGCACTTTAAAATCCAACATGGACACAAAGTGCTGTACAGTAAAAACAATACATGAATACATAAAAAGCCACAGGGAGACAGAGAGAGAGAGACAGAGAGGTTTATTTCCATGTAGCTTGATATTTAAAGTGTTTTTATATAGGCTATTTGAAGACAGACAATTGCAGTTAAACACTTTAAGTGGTTGTACCAGTAGGGGGTGATGTCATTGACTAATAATACCATCTAAAATTATGCTAGTACCAAAGATAATATTAAAGTTAACAATAAGAAATATTTCATATAGATACATGATGAATATGTACTGGTAATAAATATCAAATCATTTTGGTATCTCCTAAATATTATACAAATAAAGGTACTACAGATATTTTTCACTAATTAGTTCGTAAAAATGAAATTTTTTCAGTTGCTAAAGTGCACCTTAAAACATCCATTCACTCCTTTGAAGCTCAGACACTATAGGCTTACACACAGACACACACACAGCACATGATGTAAAACAATGTGTTACTATCTTTTTCTTTCATGTGTATTGACTTACAAGCGGACTAAAGCCTTTCTAAAGAGGAACAAATAGCTTTAAAATGAAAATTGAACAGGGAGCTTGTGTTTGAGGACAGTGTAATCAATAATGTTTAGACGGTAGAACAAGTCTAACAGACAGCAGATCAATAGACGAGCCCCCACCGCCCTCCCCCTCTGTCCCACTGACCTCATCGTATGATCTGATCAGGTCTTTATTTAAAGCTCTGCGGCTGCTGACTGAAGGCTCGATTATAGAGACAGAGTGAGAGTGACCAGAATAGCAGTTAAACAGTTCATTGGGGAAGGAAAAAAAATATCTGAATGTCACATAAAAACACAAATAACCTAGACTTTTACATTTTCTAAAGGAAATGTGAGTAGTCATTGCCCAAACGAAACTCATTGCCATGATGCAAGGCTTTGTATGTAATTTCCAGGACATTGCAGGTTTTTCATAGGGCTGTCAACATTAATGGGCTATTATAATTATTTTTTTCTTCATATTACCAAAGGGGTAACCGTTCCTTCCAACAAGGGAGATAGAAGAACTAACTTCAATGTACTCACAACAAAAGGATTAATTGATAAATATCAAATAATACATACATCAAATCAAAAGAAAGTGCATGGTAGAACAAAGAACTCATTTCCCCTCAACGGATGTTACCAACCTGGCTAGCAACAGGAGGCTGGGAAGTGATATACAGACAAGGAAAAAGAAAAAAAACACCCCGTTAGCCAGTACGATTCACAACATCTAAACACTCATTGCGCTGGAGGCATACAGCGCACATGCAGGTACTGGCTAAACGGGGAAATCAAAACAAACACACGACGAACAGCGATCAACTAAACCTAATACCAAAAAAAAAAAAAAACATACATAATTAGCAATACACAATTAACCACAAGACATTTTTTACTTTAATCTCGTTAAATAAAATCAAGACACTTACAAACACTGTACAAACTTTAAATTACCTGCAACATCCACCAATCCTGGACTTACTTCCAAGATAGGAACGAGCATGACCAACGGCCTACAAATCCACCATGTTTGTGTCTGCATTAAAACAATTTCCTAATTTAGTAAAACAAGGCTTCATAAATATGAAATGAAACAAATCACAATTTATTTAGCCTACCTGCTCACCAGACCGTTCATGCACAAACCAACATGGACATGTCTCCGGACAGCACAATGTGTGTGTCCGCATTAAAAAACATCTAATTCAATGAAAAAGGCTTTGTAAATATAAAACAAAAGTCAATATTCGCTTGGCCTATCTGCTCACCCAGACCTCGTCTGTGCACCAACACACACAAGGAAAGGCAATCAAACAGCACAGTTCCACACAAAAGATTGAACCTCCTCTCTAAGCCTCCTTACAGGTGCCTTATTAAAAACCCTCTACCTACCTGGCCACGCCCCTTTACTAATTGCTACCTCACCGGCTACATTCAGTTTAACGGATTAAAAATATTTAAAGCAATTAAGTCTGCATCCGTTTTTTCTGTCATTCTTTGGCTGCAGTATAGCTATTATTACGCTATTATTCATTCAAGTTCTATTAAACCATTCAAGAGTGATAAGAAACAAAAAAAAACTCAGAAAACGCTTCACAGCACGCCAGTGCTGCATGAGTTCTCTTTCAATGCTTGAACGTACAAAAACACACAAAATTGTGCCAAAATTCCCGTATTGTCAAGTATTCCCGTAAGCACACCACAGTCTTAAATGAGTTAAATGAATGTTAACTGAAAAGAGTTGTGAGAAAATAGAATGTTTCAGATCCGCGTCATGCGAGTCAGGTCTTAAAGTAACAGCAGCCTAATAAATCCATTGCTGTCTGTCATTAACGTAAATCAAAGAACAAAGACAAAGAGAAAATCTCACTGCTCTTTACTGAATAACTGTAGCTTTAATGAGGATTCAGCTATATTCAATGTATAATTTAAGCATAAAATAAATGTGGGACATTTATTACAACAGGTTTATGCGGGAAAAAAATATTTTTTAAATTAAAAGTTGTCATATGGCTATAATTCATGGCTAAAATTGGGGGGGGGGGTGGTCAGTTTAGTAAAGACTGGTATCAGTGATACTGCCTTAATTCATATAAGCTACTAAAATATGCCATTTAACAAATATTTGAAGCTACAATATGTAAGATTTTAGTAATAAAATATCCAAAAATCACTTGCACAGTGTGATATTTTCCTGCAGTTGTGTAGGCTACTTACAATATCCCAAAAGTTCCCAAAGATTTTTTTATTTCAGAAAAATTGCAATTTTAAATAATGGCTCGTCCATGTTCACTTGTCGCCTGTCAATGACCTAATATCTGCATTATCCCTAGTAACTATGGCGACAGACGTGTACAACTGCGTAACGTCTGATAGCGGCACGCTCACGCTGTTGTTGTTTCGTTCAAACATTATGGACCATGGCAAGCAGACTTTGGGACAAAAGGAGAACTAAAACGAGGATCAATATCAGCGTGGCATTTTCGAGACAGGTGAGCAAATATAAATAAAACTAATCAATTTTATATAGCTCAACATGATGAAATGTTAGAATATGATCAGTATGTTATTCTAATGTTGATCTAGCTTAGTCTCATACAGACAAACTAACGCATAGAATAACATTATAACTTTCAACACACTCAAATGCAGTTTAGTGTGATAGTGTAGACCAAGTGAAACAGCGCTGCGTTACCTCACAAGTTTAATTCGTCAAATAAACTGACCTGTGAGTATTAATTCAGCACTTGCGGGTAGTTCAGTAGAATGAAATACTGAATTCCTTTATATCCGCGGGACTCGCGTGTGGCACTGATATCTTTCTCTCATTAGCAATCGCGCCCTGCTTCATACCACAGTCATGTTAAAAACATCAATGTATTCATTCATCCATTAACATTAGTAGATCCATCAGCGTGATGACAAGTTCCATAATTCCGCTTGCGTCATCAACCAACGCCTTTGTTATTGTAAGAGATTAGCGACCATAGATATGCATAATAAAGGCCTTTATTATGTATATCTATATTAGCTACCCCTAGCGGCGAAAAATACATATTGTAGCATTAAATTATACTGTCTTTATGTTGTTTCTACATTATTTGGAGATTCAATGTATTACAATATAAAAACATTACAATATAAAAATATATTAAAAACGTGAATGTTAGGTGTGATTAATCGCGATTAACTACTGAAATGTTTTGTTTTAAATCGATTGACAGCATTTAAAACATTGTAATGTGGTTGCTGTAGGTTAAGGAAGGGGGTAACAGAGAGAGTAAGGAATTAAAGGAAATAAAAAGATGAGTAAATGGAATGAAGCTAGCCTATATCAAGTGGAGTCATATGGAGCGTGTTGCCATGGAAATGCGGGGAGTGATTTCAATTGACTGCTTTTGAGTCTGACCTCTGATTGCAGTGAATGCTCATTCACAGTGGTATGTATGAGGTGACATATTTCTCCAGTGCTGATCTCAAACCAAAATCTAATGCACTGTGCACTCTTTATTTTCTATAGGTTCTATTCTGCATGTTTTCATGTGCTGTAAGTGTGTGTCTGTGCATCTGTCTCTCTTAAGCCTCTTTTTCTCGCTCTCTCATTAACGCTCCGCTCAGACGCTGTATAGCAGGTGACAGGGAGAACTAATCGCTCTGAAGATTAAAAATAAATGAAGAGAAACGTGTTTTAGAAAAACGATGGAACGAACATCATAAATCATCCAGCCTGGATCAGGTTCCTCCTCACTGTCCGCACACTGACACACACGCAGACAAATTACATTACTGAAATCACATTACTGCTGCCTTTCAGGAAGGACGCGAGAAAGGGGAAAAGAGAGAGAAGGTGACAGAGAGAGAGAGAGAGAAAAAGTCATATTAGATGAGGCTTTAAAGTGATAGAACTGGTGGGGGGGGGGGGACAGAATTTTGCATCCAAAAGCCTGCGTTAACTGCTAAATAACAATAAAAATAACATTTGCAGTCCACATAAAAATTATTTTATTGTTAGCTATTGGTTTGCAGTCTACACAAGGTTTAATATATAGCCCTAATAGAATTATATATATATATATATATATATATATATATATATATATGCTTAAACTACTTAAATCGATCATTTTAATAATAATTTTAATTAAAATGTATAATTTCTTTTGTTATTAATATAGTATTTTATTTAAAAATATGTTGAATTTATATTAGGTAGGTTGTTTTTATAAGCTATAACATTAAAGCAACATTTTTCTATCAAGTTTTTAATCATTAATCTTTGGCTTATGAGGAGCTGATGATGTGACGTCGTATAGCATCTCTATGGCAGGGATAAAAATCATCTAGAGTTTGTGTTCTAGGATTAATAATAAAAAAACATTCTGCATACTTATCCTCACAGTCACATGACATTAGTTTAATGCCTGGATGCCTTAGGCTTAAATAATGAGTTTGCAGCAGGCTGCAGTTTTCTAAACGTCCTCTGGAGGTCACTGTTTGACAGTGAGTGCAGCATCTAAATCACAGCCTGCAGAGACAGAGAGAAGATAGAAAATGTCAGACATTATTTGTGACTTTTTATCATAGCTGTATGTGTTTGTGTTTATGTGCTCAATTTTCTGTGTTTTCCGAGAGGCGCTGTTAAAGGACAAATGGACAAAGAAAAAAATAGCAAATAAATAAATGAACAGAGTAACAACAGTAGGCAGAACAAGAGGAATCAGGGGAGAGAATAATCCTTTGTTCTCCTCTATTCACTTAGAGCGCGTGTCTGACTCCCTATAGGCGGAATTTCATTTTGCAGCATCTCACAGACACACACACTCAAACACCATGTAATTTGCCCTCCAGGGACACTATCATTTTTCGTATTTCTGCCTGTGTTTTTCAGATGAAGTGTGTGAGCGCAGACCCTCTTAAGTTTATTTTGGTGGTTTCCTTGTGTTACAAGTATAATATTTTCATTTCTTTACGTCTCTTATGCCTGCAAGAATAATAATAATGTGTGACAGAAATCATTCATGATTAAACATTTTTGAGAAGGTCACAAAAAAGATCAGGATTAAACATGGATTGCACACTTGCAGTATTTCTGTATGTATTTAGCTATTGTTACTGCATTGGTCCTAGGCTACATCTGCAGACACACCTTACTTGCAGCTTAATACAGGACTAAACTAAATTAGAAATGAAATGAAATTTCACCAATTCTCTCCTGCATGCTGGCTTGTACTCCAATGCAAAATGTATTTTATACATATTACTTAAAGTACTTTTTGTTTAGTTCATTATTTATTTATCTTTCAACATTTAAAATTCAAATAATGTATAAGATAACATGTATTTTTTAGTGCTGTTCACTATTTCTTTCATTTTTTCCCCCTCCATTTTTATTCACCTCCCTGCCTTCACTAGCTCAATTTAAATAATCATGCGGTGTGACAAATTAATTTTTACAAGTACAAATATTTCACGTAGGTTCTCAATTAACACAAGGACATAAACACTGCATGCATTCTAATTAAAAAAGAATTTGCAAAACACTGCCTAAAATAGTTTAAAACACATCATGTCACACTGCAGGATGACTTTCCATAAATGTGTATTCGTTTTTTTTTTTTTTTTTATAAATTTATTTAAACATAAATTCTTGACTTATTAGGCATTTGTATACAATCGCATACAGTGTATTTAATCAGTTATTCTATTCTATAGAATATAATTTACATTCTATTCTAGAATTTCTTTTAATATTGTATGTTTCCTCTTGGTTCCACAAGCAAACATGATCTGAGTAATAAATTCAGATTTATTAGGCATTTGCGTACAGTTGCATATAATATTTCCGTAGTGTTTAGTGGTCTATTCTATTCTATTCTATTCTATTCTTTTAAGACCAGGTACATTTATTATATCTTGGTTATCTGTTAATATTGCATGTTTCCTCTCGGTTCCAGCAGCAAACATCAGTATGATCTAGATAATGGCTGATGAATAAGCAATGCCATTTCATTTTTCTCTGAGAATTGTTGTGTTGTTGTTGTTTCAGAGCTAAGACCGATTTAATGATATTCATTTGAGTTTAGGTCGACTTCACACACTATATAGCTCAGAGCGGAATACATTTTGAAAGAGGGAAGCTCCTAATATTCAGCCATTAGCTCCAATAAACAAAAGTGCCCTGAAGTATTCCCACTGCAAATGAAAAGAGAATGAAATAAAATGCAAGACAGATCCAAAATTATACATTTGTTCTGAAGGAATATGAAGTAATGAATAAAAGCGAAAGTTTTGTGTGGAAAACAGTCTGAGCTTGTGTCTGAAAATAGAAAGCACTAAATGCTCACGTGCTTATTTGTGTATGAGTGAGTGAGCATGTCAACACGCATACATGCTAGAGCCTGACAAACATGATGATACCACCACATAATATAGACACCTGCTGGTGATCTCCATGGCAACGCTACCTGACAGCCCCGTGACATGCATGGTAAGTTTTATTCCATGGTGATCTTACAGTAATATCACACCTCTCTGTCTCTTGTGTGTGTGTGTGTGTGTGTGTGTGTGTGTGTGTGTGTGTGTGTGTGTGTGTGTGTGTGTGTGTGTGTGTGTAGGTGAGAAGATTTACTCTCTGTGGCCCTGCTAATGGACAGATGTGAGAATAATGTAGTGTAGAGGAGCAGAGATCCTGTAGCTATCGACCAAGAGATACTCACTCTCTCTCTCTCTCTCTCTCTCTCAAACACACACACACACACACACACACACACACACACACACACACACACACACACACACACACACACACACACACTTGAACCATATCAAAGTGAAGGTCATAGGTTAGAGCAGAGGCTGATGGGAAATGTGATTTATATTCTAAGGTGGCCAAGCAGTCTCCCATTACGGTTACTCACACTGTATGTGCATAGAGCGAGTGTGTATGTGTGTATGATCTTTCTGTGCGATGTAATTTGCAGTATGGTAGCCATATTTAAAACACACCTCACGTATTTTTCAGAGCAACTTAGTATGTCTATCCACCAAATATTATATGTGTGAGGCATTATGAATATACTTACAAAACATGTTCCATTCCCCCGACAATGCCCTGCCAAAGCAGATATCTCATATCCGGCCATCTATGGCCAGTTTTTAAACAGCCGGAAGTGCATCCGCTCAGTCGGCAGGGCACATAGAGGAAGGGCACTGCAAATGGCTTAAAGAACAAGTGTACACCGACCATAGACAGTGACGGGAAGTTGCTAAAATAAACACAAAGGAGGGTTTTTATTTGTATTTATTTAACATTTGTTTTCATATTCAATATTACGAAATTATACACACACACACACACTCAAGTCAAAAGTTTGGAAACATTACTATTTTTAATGTTTTTGAAAGAAGTCTCTTAAGCATATCGAGGCTGCATTTATTTCATCAAAAATACAGAAAAAACAGTAATAAATAATAATATGAATATGTGAAATATTATTACAATTAAAAAATTCTATTTTATAAAATATCATTTATTTCTGTAATGCAAAGCTGAAATTTTATCATTGTTACTCCAGTTTTCAGTCACATGATCCTTCAGAAATCATTCTAATATGCTAATTTGATACTCTTTTTTTTTAATTTTTTTTTTTAGAAATGTTAGAAACAGAAGTGCTGCTTAATATTTTTTTCGTACCGGTGATTTATTGATGAAAGAACAGCATTATTATTTAAAATTAAAATCTTTTCTAACAATATAAATCTTTACTAGCACTTTTTATCAATTTAACATATCCTTGCTGAATAAAATAGAAATTTCATTCAAAAAAGAAAGGAAAAACTATTACTGACCCCAAACTCTTGAACGGTATAGTATATATTGTTAAATTTATATTTAAAATAAACGATGTTCTAAACTTTTTATTCATCAAAGAATCCTGAAAAAAGAATCATGTGAATCATGATTCTGAAGAATCATGTGACACTGAAGACTGTAATGGCTGATGAAAATTCCGCTTTGCATCACAGAATTAAATTATATTTTAAAGCATATTCAAATAGAAAACCATTATTATATTTTAAATAATATTTTTTTTCAAATAAATTTTGATCAAATAAATGCAGGCTTAATGAGAATAAGAGACTTTTTCAAAAACAAAAACAAAAATGTTTTGGTACTAACTATACCAAAGTATATTGGTATATACTGTATATATTTACCTACACACACACACACACGTATATTTATCATGAGCTTACCTGAAAACTCCCAATCAGCACATTGCAGTGCCTTTCAATTGAATGAAGTTTGTCACGTAATGAACAAATATCCCCTGCTGAATATGTAGGGAGCAGTAAACACAGTAAGTACCCTGTTAATCTCATCACAGCTTTTGTATACCCCTCCATTTTCTGTGCTGATTGTGGGGGGAAATCTGATCAAATGTGTTAACCGGGACTGTGAATACTGCATAGTGTATTATCAAATTAGCCAAAATGTTTTAGAAATGAACATGCAATGTAATGACCTCATTAGCCATTTTAAAAGACATTGTGTCTTGAATCACTGGGTATAAATCATCAATTTGATGCAATTAAATTGGCATAATAAATCATGCCTGGAATTTTAAATTGTGTTTAATATTCTCATATATTCATTCATATTCAAGACTTTGGATGACCCTCATTTTTCTAACTGTGTCAAAATATATTTTTTCATTTGAGTGTCTATTATGATAGTAAAAGCAATGTTTAAGACAAAGCAATTTGCATCAAAGTGATAAATAACCCAGATCTACTGCTATTTATCTTACATTATTCAAAAAATAAAACCCCACTGTACAGTCCTGTAAAAACAAAATATGTTAGGACAATATTATCGAACGGGTTAAACAATTCCAAAAATGATGAAATTGATAATTAGAATTAATATTTACTATAAAGAGAAACATGAGAGAACAGCATGCACATCTAAGCACATACTGCATCCAAAGATTGGTTTATTGCATTGTTGTTGCAACTGTCTGCAATTTGAGGCCCTTTCCTAGTATTTAAATATAAAGACATTCTGTAGCCAAGAAGAAAACACAACCATGAGTGTTTCTTCTAGCAGTATCTGTGCCACATATCCATGAGTTTTCATCTGTGTACTTGGAAATGATGCCCAGCTGGGCAGACATGCTCACAAGGGGGACTATTTTACCCTGAAATACTCTCAATATCCCTTGGTAATCTTAACAGCATGGAATTTCCCCTATACAAATGACGATTAAATGAGAAAAGGGGTATCAGTGCACACATAAGAGACTTTTGAGTTGTTGAAAGCTGAAAACTCACAAATTTCAAAGAGCATTTGCATATTCATTCCACTAAATGATATGCTAATCCACTTGATTTGCATTGCGGTGACCTCCTGTTGCGAAACGCTTCATGCTTAGATTCTCAGAATGAAAGAACAGAAAACAGAACAGAAGGGAGAACAACTTGTTGGGGCCCAGCGGACAGGCTTGCGTGTCTCTGGAAGTGGAGTTTCATAAGGGACATAAAAGCGCACTTGTGATCTTTGAATGACAAGAAATAAAAGCACATCAGAGCTGAAAAGCAGCGACAACAAAACGCTATAGATAGTTACTGTGGCGTGCTGTACAGACGTGAATGCTGAAGTAAACAGTGCATGACACATCAGAAATCATTTCTACTTCTCAGTCATCACAGGGAGCACATGGATCCAAAGCAGAGTGACAGAATGAGGGATGGAAAGAGAAAAAGGGTGAAGAGTTAGAGAGGGAGGGTGTGTGGGGGGAAGAGCATGACGCAAAGTGGCGAATGAACACGGTGGTTTTGCGAGGTTGGCACGGTGCCATCCACTCAGCGCCGGTGCCAAAGAGGGCGTGTAGGCAGGGTGGCATTACAGAGGAGAGAGGAGGAGAGACAGATAACGAGAGAAAAGAGAGGCATCATCCTGCTGCCAATTCTCCAAACGAGATGTTCCCGAGCATTGGATTCAAAAGTTGGAGCTCTTTGAAGATCCATCCGCCAGCTCGATAGCATGGCAACTGTGTGAGTATGCAATGCCTCATTCAATGCATTGCGATAAACTGATGTGGCATCTCTTAACAAACCTTTTATCCTCTTATTGTTCCAGAAAAGCGCAAAACTCTTCGCCACAACCTCGACATTTCAATTCCCGCAGGCTATGCCATCCTCCTGTGTTTTGCCGTCTCCTTCGTGACTGTGCCAGGCTCCAAGTAGGCATATCCCCCAGAGAGTCAGCAGCACATGCCCCGATGTCGATGCCACTCGACGCCGGTATGAAGGCATCTGCTTTGTATTAATGGAGATATGCGCCTTGTCTTGTTATTCTCGTTGGCATGCACAAACCTTCGGCAGCGTGCCAGGATCTCTGCGCCGCCGCATGCCGCTGGGAAGCTGGCAGTGGCTTGGGAATGGCAGAGTGCCAGCATGTTCCTGCAGTAACCAGCCCCCGACGCGTGCCACTTGGCAAAGACAAAGAGCCCTAGGGACGAAACACAAAACAAGATTGAAAAACACAGTGATCCGACAGCTTAATTAACACTTACAGAGTTTGTTGGGTTAATTAGTGTGACAGATTTGGTGAGGAGGAATGTGGCAGGAACACTTGTGTGAACAAAAGTGATGGGCAAACCAGACTGAAGGAATGTCGGCGGAAGTCAGAAAGCCAGCAGTAATGCCAACATTACGTAACATTCAACAGGGTTTGGAAATGGAAAGAAAAAGAAGAGTAAAGAAAGAGTTTGTCATCAGAATATGGTGACACTGGATATCAGAAATGGTAAAGTTGGTGGACAGGACAGAAGAAACAACTGAGGATACAAGCAAACAGGGAGGAGCTAAAGAAAACCACAGGCCTTGACTTAAACAGTGACTCAACAAATTAATCAAATCGCAACTATTGTTATGGTATTTTACTTTTTTTTTTATCTACTGCAAAAATCCAGAACGTACTCCACAGTGGCTTGCACAAATATATATTCAGTAGAAGCAAGAGTAAACGTTCATTAGTACGTCGGGAACACCAAAAGGATAAATGACGGGTATTAGCATGATGAAGTTTACCAGATGGATGCACAACTTTTGAAATCTTTCCGTTTGCAGAGCTTTCCAAGTACAAGGAGAGGTTTGTGCTTGAATACCTGTTCTGAGGATCCTCAATGCTTCCTGTCGAGTCAGAGAGAAATAATGCCACTCAGAGAGTGAGTGAGAGAATTCGGTCTCTCACAGGATGTGTTTGACATTGTAGAGGAGTATAAATAATGCAGATTTTCTCTCCTCCTCTTCTTTCTCGTGCTTTCTGAAGGAACAGAATTACAGACGTTTGTGCATTGAATCTTTCATTGACATGGCTCTCGTTAAGCAACGGAGGATTTGTTCCGAAACGGGCATTGTTTTCAGCGTAACCTTCGATAAACAAGTTCAAATTAGCCGTTAACAACCTCGTGAAATGGGACAATTAATTTGCGGTTCCTGTTTTTTTTTTTTTTTTTGCATTTACATCTTTCTTTGTACCGATTGCGGACAATTATGTACGGATATGCTAATCGTGCTGTATTAATGAGGTTTGTATCGCTGCGATTCTCGTCTTTACTCCTGTGGGGATCTTAATTTTACCTCATCTTTATTATGTAAATGGATTATGCCAAAAAAAAACTGTGCACACACAAACACACACACACACAGTAACACAAAAGGGGTGAGTCAAAGGAAGAGGGAATAAGGCAACGGTGGGAGGGGGAGCAGAAAATGGAGGATATGCTTCCTTGCCAGCTTCAGCACCAAAATGCAAGAAACTGCCAAGAACTCTGAAAGGATCTTTCTACTCAATGCGTCACATACCAAGACGCAGGACAAATGCATTGAATTTTCAGTGCTTTTTTATTTCTTCTAGATATTTCTGCTGCAGCAGTCCTGCCATGGAGTGACAGAGACAAGGATGGGATTTGCTTGATGAAAAGAGGGAGAGTGAGAGAGAATGGTTAATATCCTGTGCTTAATCATGGCACATGAGATTGGCTGTATGCATATCTCATTTGCATCTCATTAAATTGCTCGTGCACCTGCAGAGAGAGGGGAGAGGGAAAGAGGACAGCACAACGAGAAATGAGGGTGTTGTTTAAAAAATGCAGACCGTTTCTTAAGCAGTTAATTAATTGTATGTTGAATCATAAAATGTGTTTTTATTTTTTAAAGTACACTGCACTTAAAAAAAAGCTGTTTTGGGTGTTATTTTGATTATGCATTCCATTATTCTAATATGGTATTTAATATACATTTATTATATATGGTCTTAATCGCATTACCTACTGAGATACCCCCATGCCACAGCATTGTGGCATTAAAGTCTCTCTCGGAGGATACAATTTAGATTTTAAGATATTGAGACATAAAACAATCCATATGTTTCATAGTATGTAAAGTCCACCACTGACCACAAGTTTAATATATGCATGATTAGTATGCAGCTCTTTGCATTCTTTAATAGAACTCAGGGTGAAGACTATTGTCTCTGATTCCAGGATGTGCCATCTGCCTGGCTGCAGAGACTGGCCTTTCTCTTTGTGTTCCGCACAATGGGCCATTCTACACTGGACATCCACACATAACTCAAATAAATCATGCCCGAGCCAACAGGCCACCAGAGGACCACTGCAATATTTTCCATAAAAGAAAGGAAAAGACTGCATGCGGAGTAGAGGAAAGATTAGGAAAATTAGAAATTTTCCATTACAAAAAAATATAATGACAAACACCGTTGGAGGGAAGAAATTGGAAGAACAAGACGGGATGGGAAAGTGAAGGGAAATGAAT
Source organism: Meda fulgida (assembly GCA_030578275.1). Lineage (NCBI taxonomy): Eukaryota > Metazoa > Chordata > Actinopteri > Cypriniformes > Leuciscidae > Meda > Meda fulgida. The sequence goes on along the minus strand of CM060633.1, from coordinate 23,355,212 downwards.
AATAATTTAAATTGTACTTAAAATATTACTCACATTCACCTCTCATGCTCATTGTAACATCATTTTCCTTGCATATTTTTTTTTGGTAGATAAAGTGCAAAACAGCGTCCGACCTCGAGACCCAAGAATGGCCATTCTCCAATGTATGTGACTTTAATGTAATTACTTTCTGACGGATATATTTAAATCTGTATGTAAACACTGGAGCAGCAAGGTCTACGTATGATAGAAATGTCTGCATCGATTACCCGCTATGAATCTGAAATGTTTAATCTCGTTAAAAATCTCATGCCTAAATTAGACTCCCTCAGCAGCTTTTTAAATTGGGCTATCCATCATATATAATGAAGAAGTGACAGAGTGTGTATGCAGGGGGTTCTAATATAAAATTGTTTTAAAATATTCTCATATTAGCTCTGCTGTGGCAAATGGCACATGGCACAGGCTAGCCGGTGCATTTCCATGATGTGGTAAACAATTAGACAGAAACCAGAGCCCAGAATAAGCCCTAATCCAAAGCTTTTGTATGAACCGAGTCACAAAGCATTGCTGAGGGGCAAACGGTGCTTCAAGGATTTATTCTCTTTCAAGAAACGAAAAGAAAGGGGGGGAAATAGAAAGAGGGAAAGACATGTGGTGTTGGCCACCACCTGGTGAGATGTCATGTACGATTAAGTGTGTGTTTGTCTGGCACGCTTCTTGCCGTTATCAAGTGCGGACAGCTCAGCGCAGCCACTACACTGCATACTTTTCTTATGCTAATGACTTCACTTTGATAGACCCCTCCTCCATTGCAATACATCTCCAACCTCGGTACGCCATCCTGCCACCCTTTTCCTGTAGCATGCCCACCTGTGCCACTTTCTAAATCCTTCGGTAACTCGTCCTAAACTAACAACTGCTCTACCAGTCTTAAACCACTCACTCCACGCAGGGTGTAGGGTCTCTAAATCATATAACAAACCATTATACACCAGACTCCCCAAGGTCAAAGGGTCAAATATTTAGCATAATTTATCATATCAGTGTGAGATATTCACGGCAGCCACGCGTAGCCCATTCATGCTCCTGCTGCCTCTGATTAGCATCTCATTTCACAGGCTTGATTTTTAAAAAGCCCCCCCTTACGCCCCCTTTCCACTAACATGATGGCTCAGTTCCTGCCCTGTAGAAACAGATGCTCACCCAAAATATTATACAGTGACCATGTCAAACTGACAGCGCAAACCACAAAGGGGGAAAAAGGGTGTCTTAGTCAGCAAATGTTTGGATTGCGGAATTCTGCGATTCACGGTATTATGAACAACATTAGACACGCTACTTGTAAACATCTTAGTATGTATAAAATAATTTTACAAATATGTTGCATTTTGATTGCAGTTTGGATATGTTGCAGTACATTTAAAAAAAATTCTAGACATCACACCTTGAATGAATTTTTTTTAAATCAAAACATGACATATTTTAAGTATTGATTATCATTAAAGATCAGTACTGAATTATAACTGTCGAATAGGTTACATCTTAATATACCAAATTTGGCAATGTTAACCTATAGCATTCAAACGTATCATTTATAAATGGTAATATGATTACAAATAATAATAAAAAAATCTTTCTATTTCAATATATTTTAAAATGCAATTTATTCCTGTGTTGGCAAAGCTGAATTGGCAGCAGTCTTTCTCCTGTCTTTGATGTCACATGTTCAAAAAAGAACAGTATTTATGTAAACTAGAATACATGTATTTACTACGGAAGCGTACTGCATTCACTTGAGAATTTTTTTTTACAGTCAATTCATTTGTTGATAAATTTAATGCATCAATGCTGAATAAAAGTCTTACTGACCCCACACATTTCATTGTTTGCTTAAAAATGTCAATATCATAGGAAAATTTAATTTTCCCATAATATCCAAACTGCTCTTTTCCATACGATGACAGCAGGCATTGATTTTCAGCATCAGCCTGCGACATAACATTAGTGGTGTAAAAAGAGCCTCAAAATATCTATACTCGAATATATATATATATATATATGACAATATTCAAATGTTGCTGAGGCTTTGACAGAATGTCACCAGAGCACATTTCTGGATAAATACTGCTACAGCAACATTTCCCTTATGAGCTTGCCCTCTTTTTACAGGTATTTATTGTTACTTTTGCAACCTGACTTTGTGAGTGAACGATTCAGTAAGAGAAAACCCCACTCAGATGAATTTCTCTGCCACGCAGTATAAAGAGCTGCATATGGAACAGTGAAATGGCGGCTGCGTGAACATTAGTAACCGAATCTATTTGAGCTTATCGGAGAATCAAGAGCGCCGCAGACCTGTGATAGATGAGCAAATCTAGTCGGCCATTAAAAAGTCATTTCAGAGACAGATAGCTAGCAGGTTCCCCTCTAAATGTCTACTGCGGGAAGCATACTTTAATGGCGCGTGAGAGAAAACAGAAACAATATAGCCGATTTCCAGAAAAAGAAAGATAACAGGTGACGTCCTGTGGTTTTGCATCTAATGGGGTTTTTAAATGAAATACAGATAGAAGATGGCATGTATCCACAGAAGAATTTGCTGCTCCAATCTTTCAGCGCTCCCATGCTAAGGAAGCGAATTGTCTCAAGGAACACCGTAGCGATTTTAATGAGTAGAAAGCGAGAACTACTTTTTCAGATTCTGGGAGATCATTATAGCTGCCTCGACCTGCTTCACTGGAGAGGGACAACATGACACAGTCTGTGAATCTCTTAATGACTCAACTGAAAATAATGATAATGTCGCTACAGGCTAATCTTCTGTGAAAAACATTCATGAAATCTGAAGCAAACAATATCTGTTTAACAAGAAACATTCAGATGAAAATACATTATCTTTACTCTCAAAGAGCCTTGGTGATATTTTAAAATCACAACATCAGTTACACAGCAGAAAGCAGAGAAAGGTGCAACGAATGTGGCGCTCTGTCTCTTTAAGAGGAAATCACAGCTCCGAGTTCATGAATAAAGATGAGCTGGCCTTTCTCCGCATACATCATAGATCATGTATCAGCATGGCCCATCTATCAGAACACAAGAGGAGCTGAAATGCTCATAACGGCCCTGCACTGCCCAGTATTAAAACCAATGAGATGGGGGAAGGGTCTCTCTGGAGGTACCACAATTCACTTTGTTTCGAAACAGGGGTGGGCTTGGCATTTAATGCAATTTTTTTCACAAATGATCTCCATGTTAATATATCAACATGCAAAACCAATGAAGCTATTGCATCTTTAATCTATTAGGTTCAGGCAATTACAGAAATGATTCTCCATTAACCACGCAAACACATTTCTGCATTAGCTATAGCCTACCATTTAAAAGCGCACAAGACAGTTATAAGTAGGCCTATGCATAACATTGCGGAAACTCTCTTAAAAAAAAAACACAGAGAGAGAGAGAGAGAGAAAGAGAGAGAGAGAGAGAGAGAGAGAGAGGGGGGGGGGGGGAGGGAGGGGGAAACCTCTTAAAGTCATCTTCCAAAGAACAAGCTTTATGCACAAAATGCCTGACGCATCACATTTAGCTTTGACACCAGCAATGCACGAGCCAGGATCTCCATATCCCAGCTTGCTTTTTCATTTTAAAATCTGCTGCTCGAGAAAGATTCAATCTCTTTGATGCCATAAAAAACACGGTCGGTTACAGCTTCTATTCACACAGGGCCGTTAATATTAATAATATCATCCTCACTCAGAGGAAACTCATCTGGCTAAATGTCACAAGTTTAATTAATGACTGGTCTGGGTTGACCTCGGCTGAGGAGGGGGGGAGTGTTGCAGCCCCTAATGCCATGCAGGCAAACTGGAATAATTTAGCATGTTAAACGCAAAGTCAATTAACCTTCCTCTGCAGCCAATGACGTGCAGCCCCCACTCGAACCGGCGTCATTCTATGGAATCATCTGCACTTCGCGCCACCTTGATGAAGAAGGGATACGCAGATGCACGAGTCATTAGCGGGAAATGGTTTCTGTTTTCCGCAAAGCCGCGGACTAATTGTACAATAAAAAACAATTAGTGCGTATTGATTCGTTTATGCCGTGATTTACCTCAGCTCAGACAGGATTATGATGCGCAGTAGGCTACCGTAAGTGCTATGACCATGGCTGTGAAGC